>JAANYP010008978.1:0-581096 GCA_020465985.1 Centrapalus pauciflorus | reverse complement strand
TAAGTGTTTAATTTGAACGGCAGATTCAATTATTCACTTTTGGTTTCTTAAACATTGAACGGATGATTTAATTTTAACTTTTAATTTAAAATTTGTTATTATTCTCGTTCGAGTTACAGGTGTTTGAATGAACGGTTGATTCATTCTTCACTTTGGTGTTATCACTTTGGTGTTAAATTGAACGCCAGATTCAATTTTAGTGATAAAACTGGTTATAATAAAAAAGATTTAATTTTGTTATAAAGTGATTAAATTGAACGGTTGATTCAAATTTTGTCAACTGAAGTATTTGACATTGTTTATAACAAAAGATTTAATTTTGTTATAAAGTGATTAAATTGAACGGTTGATTCAAGTTTTGTCAATTGAAGTATTTGACATTTGTTTATAACAAAAGATTTAATTTTGTTATAAAGTGATTAAATTGAACGGTTGAATCAAGCTTGATCAATTAATTTGACGTTGTTTATAATAAAAGTGTAATTTTATTATAAAGTGAGAAAATTTTCTTTATTGAAAATTTATAAAGTATTTGTCTGAAAAGAAGATTCACAACTACTTATAATTATTTTCTTTGGCGTTAAAGAAAAAAAATTGAAATGTTAGATGGAGTTGTGTCACGGTCGATGACTTCACCTATAACATCTATTGCTAAACCATCGATTAATGAGATGGTTGATATGATTGGAGTTCAAAATGCGAGTAAATTTGCCAATCATATTGAGAAATCAGAATTGTTTTCTGATTTGGATCTTGAACCATACGTGGTTGTTGACGGCAATGGTGAAGTTGCAAGTGTGATGAATGTGAATATCACGGCAATGGTTTCTGATGTAGAATTGGTAAGATCTGAACCGAATGAATGGTGGATCGACACTACCCGACATGTGTGTTCGGAGAAAAGTTTGTTTACTACTTTGAAAGTAGTTAATGGAAAAAAGATCTACATGGGAACTTTGATACGGTTGATGTCAAAGGTGAAGGCGATGTGATCTTGAAGATGACATCCGGGAAAGATCTTAAGTTGACAAATGTTTTGTATGTACCGGAAATTCGAAAGAATTTGGTTTCCGGATGGCTGTTAAACAAGTTTGGATTTAAAATGGTTTTTGAATCGAATAAATTTGTTTTGACCAAGAATGATCATTTTGTTGGAGAAGGTTTTGCTTTGAATGGAATGTTCAAAATAAATTTGATGATTTTGAAAAGCAATTTTAATAAAACGACTACAAATTCGGTTTATTTGACAGAATCTTCTAACGTATGGCATGGTCGTCTTGGACATGTCAATTTTAATTCTTTACGTCGTTTAATCAAGTTAAATTGCATTCCATCTTTTCATATTGATTCAAATTATAAATGTCAAACTTGTGTTGAAGCCAAACTTAGAAGATCGTCTTTCCAATCGGTTGAAAGAATAACCGAACCACTTGATATGATTCACACGGATGTGTGTGATTTAAAATCCATTCCTACGAGAGGTGGTAATAAGTACTTCATCACGTTTATTGATGATTGTACAAGATATTGCTATGTTTACTTGATGAAAAGTAAAGATGAAGCAACCGAGAAGTTTGTTTTATACAAACAAGAGGTTGAGAATCAACTCAACAAAAAGATTAAGGTTGTAAGAAGTGATCGAGGTGGTGAATATGTGTCACCGTTTGCGGATTTATGTGCTCAACATGGAATCCGACACGAATTCACCGCTCCTTACTCACCTCAACAAAATGGTATTGCGGAAAGAAAAAACCGAACATTGAAAGAAATGGTGAATGCCATGTTAATAAGTTCGGGAATGAGCCAAGAAATGTGGGGGGAAGCTATCCTCTCGGCTACTTATCTTTTGAATAAGATACCCCGCAAGAAAATGGATAAAACACCGTATGAACTTTGGATGGGAAGAGAACCATCCTATAAGTACTTACGAGTGTGGGGGTGCCTAGCAAAGGTTGTTGTACCGGCACCTAAGGCTCAAAAGATAGGACCTAAAACGGTTGATTGCATATTTATTGGTTATGCATATCATAGTAGTGCCTATCGGTTTCTTGTGTATGAGTCTAAAAATCCAGAAATTCACAAGAATACCATCATGGAATCAAGGAATGCATCCTTCTTTGAGAATATATTTCCTTGTTTACAAAAGGATCGTGCTAGTTCGTCTAAATCAATTGACGAAAATGTCCAAGATGAGACATTAGAACAACCTGAAAGAGAAGAGGTTGAGCCTAGAAGAAGTAAAAGGAAAAGGGTTGAAAAATCATATGGAGATGATTTTGTCACTTACATGGTTGAAAGTGAACCCAAAACTTACCGAGAAGCGGTAACTTCTTCTGAAGTACCTCAATGGAAAGAAGCCATCAAGAGTGAAATTGAGTCAATTTTACAAAATCATACTTGGGAACTAGTGGACCTTCCTGAAGGTTGTAAACCACTAGGTTACCGATGGCTTTTTAAGAGGAAAATGAAACCTGATGGTTCCATTGATAAATCTAAAGCACGGTTGGTAATCAAAGGTTACAAACAAAAGGAGGGTGTTGATTACTTTGATACATATTCACCGGTGACGCGAATAACATCCATTAGATTGGTGCTTGCGATTGCCGCAATAAGAAATCTAGAAGTGCACCAAATGGATGTGAAGACGGCTTTTCAAAACGGTGATTTAGAAGAGGAGATCTACATGGAGCAACCCGAGGGTTTTAGTGCTCCCGGATGTGGAAAGAAATTTTGTAGGCTTGTTAAGTCATTATATGGCTTGAAACAAGCTCCCAAACAATGGCATCAAAAGTTTGACCATGTCATGCTAGAATGTGGATTCAAAATTAATGAGTGCGACAAGTGTGTGTACATGAAAGATACAAAACATGGATATGTCATTCTTTGTTTATACGTAGACGATATGCTTATCATTGGTAGTAACGAAAGAATGATTAGTTCAACGAAAGAGATGTTGAAATCCAAATTTGACATGAAAGACATGGGTTTAGCGGAAGTGATTCTTGGTATTGAAATCACACGAACCCAAGATAGTCTTGTGTAAGTCAAACTCATTATGTGGATAAATTTCTTGAGAAATTTAGTAATGGTGATTCTAGTATAGCTAGAACTCCAATTGACACTAGTCAACATCTATCGAAAAATAGAGGTGAAAGTGTTAATCAACTAGAATACTCAAGAATTATAGCCAGTCTAATGTATCTAATGTCTTGTACCAGACCGGACATAGCATATGCTGTAAGCAGGCTAAGTAGGTACACGAGTAATCCGAGTTGGATTCATTGGAAAAGTGTGATACGAGTACTTCGGTATTTGAGATATACTCTAGAGTACGGACTGCGTTATGAGAGATATCCAGCTGTGATAGAAGTATACAGCGATGCGAATTGGATATCTGATATAAAAGATTCTAGATCTACAAGTGGATAAGTATTTACACGTGGTGGGGCCGCTATTTCTTGGAAGTCTTCCAAGCAAACAGTGATAACGAGATCTACGATGGAATCTGAATTCATCACATTAGATAAATGTGGTGAAGAAGTCGAATGGTTACGTCAATTTATTGAAGACATACCAAAGTGGCCGAAACATTGTGATAGCCAATCTGCGATTGGTAGAGCGCATAGCATAATGTATAATGGTAAGTCAAGACATATTAGACGTCGACATAATTCGATACGACAACTACTCTCAACAGGTGTTATTACTATTGACTATGTGAAGTCAAAAGATAACATTGCGGATCCGCTTACGAAAGGCCTAAATAGAGAGTTAGTTTTGAAGTCGTCAAAAGGAATGGGACTAAAACCCATGAATGAATAGATTCATACGAAGGAAAACCTTACCTTGTTGACTGGAGATCCCAAGATCTTGGTTCAAAAGGACAACCTATTTGTATGAATAAAGTGTGGTCACTGTGGGGGGTTGTGAAAAACTCCTAGTCTATTCCTATATGATTTCTAGAAGAAAATCATTTTAGTGACAATAAGGTTAAGCATTTTATAATGATTCGGTCGAAATCATTTATGCTTTTAATGATTCGGGAGAAATCACCTATGTGAGAGAGAAGTGGGGTCGCTTCGAGTGGAATTGTAGAGGCACAATTCTAAGTAGCTCTCGCAGAACCAGGCTAGTGTTCCATGACCATAACGGACATGACTATGAGGAGTTAACCTTGTTAGGGAGATTCTTGTGTGAAGTGTATTGTCGTCGTCACAAATGGCAGCTCAGTTCAAAGACATCGAGTTCTACTGACGGCTAGAAGGCTAAGTGCATTTCATAAGGGAAAGTTCAAAGGTTTACACCTACCTATCCTATGCAAGATTTCAACCATTGAAAATTCATTTGAGTTTTATGTGTCTTCGATCAATCTCATACATGTGGGGGATGATTGGAATGTGTTTTCGATCGATCTCTCATTCATGTGGGGGATTGTTGGAAAAAAGTGTAAATTTTTCAAAGGGAAAAGTGTATTTTCCATGTTTTTGGACCAAATATAATTATATATAAATGTGAGATACATAATTACTATTTTGTGGTTATGTATTCTCCTTGAAGAGAGGATTACAACGATATAAAGAACGTCCAAAACAGAGCTAAGATGAATGAGATATCGATTCTCAAAGATTGGTGTTTGGAATGAATGAAACATCTTCTAAGTGGGTGAAGAGAGTCCCACATAGGAAGGAAGATGAAAACCAAAGTGAGTTTATAAGGAGGAGTGTTCAAAGTTATGACAAGATTGTTTGTGGCTTTTCCCCACTGAACTCGTGTACAACTGCGAACACGAATGCAGCTTCGAAAATCAGGGCTCGTGCGAGGCAACTTTTTACTCCGAGGGTTGCTAAAAGCTGTTACGAGTTTGAAAAAGCTGTTACGATTTGGTTTTCAACACATAATTATTCATATTAATTAACAATAAACCTTGTAATAATGGAGTATTAAAAAACGGTTTTGTAATTAAAATATGATTAATTAGGTGTTTCAATTCATTTTTCCTATAAAATAATAGGATATTCAACCCATCTTTTTGATACTTGAAAGACTTG
The DNA here is from genome assembly GCA_020465985.1 of Centrapalus pauciflorus. Taxonomy (NCBI): domain Eukaryota; kingdom Viridiplantae; phylum Streptophyta; class Magnoliopsida; order Asterales; family Asteraceae; genus Centrapalus; species Centrapalus pauciflorus. The sequence continues at coordinate 576,048 of JAANYP010008978.1, read as the reverse complement.
GAAAACACTTTGCATTCTTAAAACTTTTTGCACTTTAACGGCAAGACGTTGCTGCTTCCAAGAACGAAGAACACCTTCAATTCACGTGAATTTTCAGGCAAGTTGGTTACCTTCGGCAGTACACGCTGTTTTGGCTGTTGTACCCTGGGAAACAGACTTCAAATCTGTTTAAAGGGAATCGTGTCAAACACGAGACTCAACCTTCTTTTCCGTATTGTAATTTATTTTCAGTACTGTTATTTCCTTTACTTGTAATTTTAAATTCCGTATTTTTATTTATTTTCGTGTATTGTAATTTCATTTCTGAATTGTAATTCGTAATACATTTCTTATATTTTATAATTGGTATCGGACACACTATTCCTACAAAAAATTGATGATAAATCTTTCTCAAACTTTGCTTTACAAATTAAGAATGCTTTCTATTGTTCTTGGAGTTCAACAAAAGTTGTTTATAGATGATGTTGCTTTCATCCCAGGTGATTTCTTTGTGTCCCATTCACTTTAGTTTAATGGAACACATCTTTGGTAACCGATAAAACATAAGCCACATCAATTTGTATAATTATGGCTCCAAATTTAGGCAAAAACATGCACCGATTGAAACGTGCTTCAGATGTATTTGACTCTTAAATGCAAAAAACTAAATACGAAAAACTCCACACGTATAAACAAAAGATTGACAGGATTATGTAAGAACATAAAGAAAATTGAATGAAGAGAAAAGGGATTATGTAAGAACATAAAGAAAATTGAATGAAGAGAAAAGGAACCTGAACAGGTTATGAAAAAGGAACCAAAGTCGAATAATCTACAAACCTTATATTTCTAGGGTTCATTTAATATTCGAAAAATCTAAACACTCAAATCACATAAACACACACACACACCTGCAAATTGACGGGGACGAGAGTATGTAGTTGAAATATCAACTAATCGCTGGGTTATGTTGAATGATCTCCGCATCTGAAATTTTTGTGCAAAACAGGATGAAGCACCAAGGAGACAGAACGATAATAGAAAGGAACCGAATGCTGGTTGAGGAGAAGGGAGGCAACCGCTGCCTGTTGAGATCGAGAGAAAGCACAGAGACCCTACTGCGTGTTTGTTGGCTTCCAGGATTGACGGATGGAGAGCTCAACTACAACTGAAGGAACTGGAGAATGGGGTGGCTGCTTGGTCGAACGTCGTAAAAGGCCTCTGGTGTGATGGTTGTTCCGTCGACTGAAGTAGAGTCGAGGAGAAACGTGAGAGTGGGAAACTTGGAATTCCAGCAGAGACATTGTTCTATGGAAGTAGAAAGCTTTTCCCAATCGTTTTTATTAGCATATCTATTTGTGTTCTGATGAAATGTACGTTTGTAACTCTTCAAAGTTCAAATACAAAATTCTGCATAAATATGTTGTACTTTATGAATTAAAGCTATTTGTCTTAAAATTCAAGATCATGCATTGCTTGAGTGTTCCTTATGCATTGTAAATTGTAATAGTCTAAATGCTTTATTAGTTAGTATGTATATATATATATATATATATATATATATATATATATATATATATATATATATATATATATATATATATATATATATATATATATATATATATATATATATATATATATACATACATACATACGTTCATACATACATGCATACATACATACATACTACTATTTATTTACCCGTATAATATACGAATTTATTTGAATAATAACTTTTTTAATATTTTTTAACAAATTTTAGAATGATTATAAAATTCGATAATAAACGACACAAACTATAAATATTATATTTATTTAAACATTATAGATTACATAATGAAAAAATTATTAAAATAATTTAAGGAACCTTCATATAATGAATGAGAAAAGCATAATAAATCCTTAGTTTTATTTATAATTAATAACAATACATAATTGAGATACAATAAACTTTTAGCTTTATTAATAATTAATATTAACCTTTAAAAATTTGAATTTGTGTTTGCAAAACAATGAAGACTATGTTACTTTTTTAATAGAATAGATAGATAGATAGATAAATATAGGTTCAAGTGGGTATCACTAATTTTACGGAGTACCAGAGATAACTCGTTTAAAACCTTTCTTTTAAATTCTTTTCAAAATCATGTTTACATTAACAATAGACTATTATTTCAAAAATCACACATAAACACACACTAGAACTATATAAAACATGCATGTCACATGACCTCTACCGTTGTGGCCGACCCTAAGCAAGGTCAACACGAACAACCACTTAGGACTTATTATCATAAAGGACTCATTCTCAAAAGATTTATCATATACTTAGATTTATTGACGATTAAACAATGTTATTGATGTGAAAAAAAAAATAGTTTTAACATATATAATTATAAAATTTTTGTTGTTAATTTATAATTATATTTACAAGGCCCTTTTAAGTTTTTGCCCGACGCTAGAATATTTTATAGTGTGTTCATACTAACCATGTTCAAATAAACTTTTTTACGTTCACATTACTTTTGTATTTACATGAATATGGGAAAAAAAATTAAAAAAAAAAAATTTTATTCACAACATATTACATTCAAAACTCATGTGTTCAGAGGTACGCATAGGATTCTGTATTTTTATTCACACACATATTTTGTTTGTATGTGTGTATAAAAGGAAGGGTTCAAGTTAGATCAATAATGCATCGGAAAATTTATGATGACATAATTGTAATTTAATGAAACGTTTTATGCATGCATCTGATGCAAAACATGGAAAGGTACTTTTAGGATAATATGTCTGAATATCTACTTTTCAAAATTTAAGAAAATCATTGAAACAATTCATAAATCCAATCACCGCCGCAATATAACTTACGTCGATGCATTAGTCGTTTTGAAGAACAAAAACATAATCTGACCATTGTCTTCTTCTTCATCAATCAACACGTACAAAACCACCATTGTTCATCATCTTCTTCATCAATCAATGCAGAACCACCATTGTCTTCAAACCACCATAACAATGCATCATCTTCGAACGTGTGACCATAACATGTTGTTCTAAAGAAGGTATAGTAGAAAGCTGATGATGATGATGCTGAATGACACTTGCAACATAATGTCGATCCTACAGCAAGCACCGGTGTGATCGATCAACAATGGTGATCAACTTAACTTAACGTATATATACTCCTAACTAGCTAGCTATTTATTTAATTTCCTCTATTCTTCTAATTGCTTCTCTAATATCTATCCGTTTCTCTGGATTACTCTCCGTACATGATGCTCCAATTTCTAACACCTTCTTCATCTCTCCTGCTACCTTCTCCTCGTATATACCTCCATTTCTTACCCATTCCACCAAATCTATCCCTTTTTTATGCATTTTCCCCGTCACTATTTCAAGAATTACGATTCCGAGGCTGTACACGTCGCTTTTCGCTGACACCGAATCCGCTTCAGGAGCTTTGTACCCTTCTAATACGCTTGCTGCAACTTTTTCATCCATTATGCTAACCAGACCATAATCTCCGACTAACGCCTCGTTATCCGGCCCGACAAGAACGTTGCTTGATTTCAGATTTCCGTGTGGCATCGCTAGCATCGCAAGTTCTGTGTGAATATAACCCATTCCTACTGCGATCCCTTTGATTATCTTTAAACGTGCTGCCCATTCAAGCTCCCCGTCATCGCCATGCAACAAATATAGTAAGCTTCCTTTGGGAATGTACTCGTAGACGACGATGAGATTCTCCTCGTTTTGATAATGGCATGCCAGTGGTGCCAACACGTTCGGGTGGTCGAGTCTTCCTAATCGCTTCATCTCCCTTTTCAAACCATCTTTGTCCATCATCTTATTCAAAACCTTCAATCTTTTTACCACCAGGATCAATCCGTTTGCCAGTTTAGCCTTGTATGAAGACCCTAACGATCCGTTTCCAAGAACCTCCGCGCTCGCCTTCATCAAATCCGACAAACCAAACACACTACCCTTGCTTTTATTATTTAACAACATGAAATCATCATCACCACCATCACCGTTGTTGGTGATTTCTGCGCATGATTCTTCGTCTTCGCTTTGGCCGGCCACACTAACGCTGGATGATATATTCAAACCAAAGGAACCATGATCATCAACGTTTCGCGACTCCATGTACATTTGATCGGCTTCTTCTTTTTGCTTCTTCTTCACTAACACGTAGATTGCAATGATCATTGATACGAGAATGAAGCCAGACAAAGCCATGAGAAGATATGCTATCTTTAGAGACTTATGAGGTGGCTCTGATGGTGGAGGAGGCGGCGGCACGATCATGGCGGCACATTGCCTACCAAATTTAGGCCCACAAAGCCCTGGATTCCCTTCAAAAACTTCCACATCAAATCTTGATAAACTCGAAGGAATGTCCCCTGTAAGTCTATTGGTCGAAAGGTTGAGCGACTCCAAAGTTTGTTGCCCGATCAATGGAATGAAACCCGAGAAGTTGTTATTGTTGAGATGCAATTCCAAGAGCCGGGGAAGTTGTGCCAAGGAAGAAGGGATTGGGCCGGAGAAGTTATTGTGGTCGAACCATATCTTTTTTAAAGACACCATCTTGGTGAAGTATCCCGGCGGGATTTGGCCGGAGAAGTGATTCATGGACAGGTAGATAGCCTTTAAGGCTCCAAGTTTATTGAAGTCAGGGATGGGGCCAGAGAAAGAATTGTTAGCGATGTTAAGGATTCGCAGGCCTTGCAATTGTGAGAGAGCAAAGACGTTAACATCGCCGGAGAGATTCAAGGATCGGAGACGAAGGGTGGTAACAACGCCGTTGCCACAAACCAACCCTGCCCATTTAATTGTTTCATCACAAGGAGATGTACCCAGCTTCCATGAATCAAGCGATTGAGGATTATTAAGAGATTGTTTAATTCTTATCAAAGCTTCTGCATCATTCATGGCGGATTTTGTAATCATAATTGGTATCGTAATAATTATGAAGATGCACAACAAAAAGGGAGGTCCCGGCAGACCAAGAAAGGCCATGTACTATTACTCCCAAATTTGGAGAGAAAAAAATGGGGAAAAAAAAAAAAAAAAAAGAATATTAATGGTGGTAGTTGTGGTTTTCTCCTAGGAAGCATTAGCTACAAGCCTACAATTGTGGTTGAGGATAAAATTAAACAACTTGTGTTTATATCATCAAACCATTACATTACAATTATAAATATAATATGTATAAACACTCTAGATTAATACCTTGTAATACATGAATTGCTTTGAAAATTATTCAAAAAATGAAGATTTATAAATAATTATAAGATAAATATTAAAGTTTGTCAAATTTTTAGTTAATTAAATATAAAAATTACTATTGGATTTGCTTTGATATGATTTAGTATGAATTGAATTCTAAATTACTATTGGATTTGCATTTTAACTTGTAAATTGAGCAAATAATCACTAATTAGGCAAATAATCTATATTTTTAAACTTATGAAAAAATGTGTTAGTGTGGTTTATATAATTTATGTAACATCCCTATTTTTCAATTATATGTAATTTGCAATTTTAAGGACTTAATTATTGTGTTAAGGGATTATTATATCAATTTAAGTTAAATTTGATCATATTATCAATTAAATGAGAAAGATACAAAGTTGAGGGGTGTAAAGTGCAAATAGGTCAAAACTAACAAATAAGAAGGGAAAAAAACCCTTTCATTTTCAAACACTCACTTTCTCTCTCTACACTCTCTCGTCTCCCTCTCACTCTAAAACCCACGGGTTTTTATCAAAAACCCCAAGAACATCGAATTTGAAGCAGAAAAATTGGAATCTAGTTGGAAATTAGAAGCTATAACTACTACAATCATTGAATTGAGGTAAACATCTCTCTATATTTCGAATTTGTGATGATTTAGGGTCGGTTTTCATAAAAACCGAATCATAAGATTGATGTTGCAAATGTTAATGCATGTTGGAATTTATGATAGGAATGTTTAAATCAAGCATGTATGTTGTTGTATACAAAAATTCAGAATCAGATTCGAAGTCTAAGTGTGATTTCAGAAATTGTGTGTGTGTTTTAGTGTGTGTTCTTCGAGACATGAAGAAAAATGGACACAAATCGGATATTTTTGGTACATAAGTGTTGTGTCCTAAGTTGGAATAGTTTATTTAAGTACATATCTGCAATTTTATATACAAAAACATGTAAAATGGTCAAAAATGCAAATCTGGAAAATTCACTAAGTATGAACTCGGATCCGTATGGACCGAATTCGGACCATCCGAATTCGGGTCCTGTTCATCCTAATTCGGACACATAACAATTCGGATCAACAGTAAATTCGGACCTATCCCAGTTCGGACCTACAGTGATTTCGGATCCACCCTAATTCGGTCCAACTATAACTTCGGACCATACCCAATCCGGACCCGTCCCCATTCGGACCCCCGATCTAATTCGGACCCTGCCAATTTCGGACCACCACAATTTCGGACCAAAGACTCAATTTCGGACCATTTGTATTTCGGACCATCCGAATTCGGATGTGGTCCGAAATTAGACCCATTTACACATAATTTTCAGAATTTAAGTTTTAAGCAAATACTGACACAAATTCACTATTACACTTACATTACAGATCATTGTGGTGTTATCAAAACACACATTGATTCAGGATCAAGTCACAATACCAATCACTGTGAGTTGCAGATTATCATTCGAACATTTATTGTTTTTACATTCGTGTTTATACATTCAATGGCATGTTCACATTGTTCATATACATCATTTGGCACTCAAGATTACTTTGTTGTTATGATGCACACTCGTACTTGACATGTAACACACATGTAGCCAGCGTTCAATTGAAAGTGCATCTATTTACATCATGCTTGCACTGCATGATCATTACTTCATAATCTGATGCGACCTGGACTGGGGCTGACAGCAGGCCACTGTCGGGGACTGATCATCCCACTCGTATCCCATCAGGTTCGGCACATCCCCGTTCAGCATATTGAACTGCCACCCCATGCTAGCACTGCATGGTTTACTCACACATTGAGGCTTTCACTGCCGTTTTCACATACATGGGGCTTACACTGCCCATGGTTAAGCATTGCATGTAAAGAAATACTTGTTGTTTGCATAATCTGTTATCTCACTAAGCTTTAGCTTACTGTTGACTCACATTGTTTTCAGGCAAAGGCAAGAGTGTAGTGGGACCTTCATCTTAAGCAATCCATTTCTTATCTCGGTGACCATAGAAGCTAATTGGTATATGGACAATGTAGCTTTGGGGCTGGGATTTGTTACTACTAAAACATTATTGATGATGTAATAGCTAGATTTAATCACTGTAGACATTTACTTTCATTGCTTTAGTGTGGATTGCTTAATTCTATTTAAGTATTCAATTTCAATTATTATGATACTCATTGGGTTGTTAGTCGATCCTGGAGATTACAATTATATCATTAATTAACAAGGGCGTCACAGTTTGGTATCAGAGCATTAGTTTGAGGTTTCAAGTGTCCGCGAGGACTTGGACTCAAACTTAGGTTATGATATTAGAATGAACTTCTAAGTAATGATCTGAACTAAGATAGGATTGACATGCACACGGGGAAACACAAAGGGTAACTGTACACTTAGGACTTACAAATAAATGTTCTAAATATAAGTTGTTATATTTCAGAACATGTCAGGAGACGATATGACTCCTCAGCAAATGTTCCAGATGATGCAAGCTCTCATGGAACAAAACAATGAGCTACAATCCAAACGAATGGCTGAGCAGGCTCAGTCATTTGCTGATCAATTAAGGGCCAGAGATGAGGCCGAAGCGAAGCGAAAGGCCGATAAGCGAAAGAACAAGGGGCAACAACAGGACGACCAGGGAGAAAGGCAAGATGATACTGGGTCTTCCAACAGATCAAGGGGCTGTAGGTTTAAGGACTTCAAAAGTAACGGAGCGGTTACTTTTGATGGGTCTGGAGACGCCGTTACTGCATTGGAATGGATTACCACCACAGAGAGAACTTTCAGAATCAGCGACTGTGCTGATAAAGACATGGTCCGCTTTGCAACCGCTATGTTTGCAAGGGACGCTGTTATGTGGTGGGATGCAATGACACATGTGCTGACGATGGAGGTAGTGTCGCACATGTCCTGGAATGAATTCAAGGAAGTATTCTCCCAGCAATACTGTCCTACTGATGAGAAGCGTCGTCTAGAGGCGAAGTTCCTGAATCTGACTCAAGGAACGAAAACGGTTACACAATATGCCGTTGAGTTCACCCGCTTAAGTTTGTTTGCACCACATCAAGTTGACACGGAAGAAAGGAAGATAGCCCGGTTTGAGGCCGGACTAGACTATGAAATTCGTCGAACCATGAGTGGGGTTCGGTATACAACGTTTGCTGGATTACTCGAGGCTGCTCGGAATGTGGAGCAGATTGTCTTGATGTCTGGTTATGTCATAGGTTCAGCCGCCGCACCACTGACTCAACCGTCGCCGCCAAAAAGGCAGCGGGAGTCTGGATCTTCCCGATTCTCTCCCCAATCTCATCAACAATCATCATCACCCAAGAAGGGAAGGGCCTTTTCGGCCAATTCTGAAATGAGGGACTGCAGACGATGCAGAAAAGCGCACTCTGGGGAGTGCAAGACTCAGGATATGTACTGCTTCTGCTGTGGGCAGAAAGGCCATCATTGGGAGCATTGTCCACGAAAAGATGATGCATGCTACAACTGCCACAGACTTGGCCATTTCTCAAGGGACTGCCCGAAACCCCCACGAGATCTGAATGCTCCACAATCAACAGCAAGATCTTCTGTAGCTTCCACGGCTCGCAGGGATCAATCTCAAAGGGCTCCAACAAGGGCATTCCAAATCACAGCTGAAGAAGCAAAGGATGACCCGGAGGTGGTCACTGGTACGTTTTATGTTAATTCCATTCCTGCACGTGTATTGTTTGATTCCGGAGCAAATCGTTCGTTTGTCTCCACTTCATTTGCTCGTCAATTTAACATGCCAACTTCCAAACTGCAATTTGTACTTGATATAGAGACTGCTAGCAACATGTTAGTTAAAGCAGACAAAGTATATAGGAATTGCACATTACTTGTAGAGGATGTAGTGTTCAACATAGATTTAATCCCTATGGAGTTCGGGGAGTTTGATGTAATAGTAGGCATGGACTGGTTAGTTCACAATGAGGCCCAAATCGTATGCAAGAAAAGAATGATCAAGATTACCACTCCCGAGGGCCGAGACATATGCATTTATGGTGATAGACACAAAGGCGACTTATGCCTTATTTCAATTGCAAAAGCCCGAAAGCACGTTGCCAAGGGTTGTTCTGCATACTTAGCCTACGCTGTTGATGCAAAGGCTGAAGTTCAATCTCTTTCTACCGTTCTTGTCGTTTCCGAATTTCCAGATGTCTTTCCAGAAGATATCTCGGGATTGCCACCTGACCGTCAAGTGGAATTCCGTATCAATCTCGTTCCCGGAGCTGCTCCAATAGCAAAGGCTCCGTACCGTCTAGCCCCTGCTGAAATGCAGGAAATGATGAAGCAGTTACAGGAGCTACTTGACAAAGGTTTTATCCGCCCAAGTTCATCTCCTTGGGGCGCTCCTATTCTGTTCGTCAAGAAGAAAGATGGCACATTGCGTATGTGCATCGATTACCGAGAACTCAATAAAGTCACAATCAAAAACAAATACCCATTGCCCAGGATTGATGATCTCTTCGACCAGTTACAAGGCGCAAGTTACTTCTCGAAGATTGATCTTCGTTCGGGTTATCACCAACTCAAAGTACACCCTGATGACATTCCAAAGACGGCTTTCAGAACTCGTTACGGACACTACGAGTTTCTGGTAATGCCGTTCGGTCTTACTAATGCGCCGGCCGCTTTCATGGATCTCATGAATCGAGTCTGCCGGCCAATGCTCGACAAATCGGTCATCGTGTTCATCGATGACATTCTCATTTATTCAAAAACCGAAGAGGATCATGCAGCACATCTGCGAGAATTGCTAGAGTTGCTGCGCAAAGAGCGACTTTACGCCAAATTCTCTAAATGTGAATTCTGGTTGAGGCAGGTACGTCTCAACATTCGAAACAATTTCATGATCCTTATACTCAATCATAAACCCTTTGTTAACTTGTACTTACTCAATATTCAATTCAGATCCAATTCTTGGGGCACGTGATATCTGGTGCTGGGATTGCTGTTGATCCTGCAAAGATCGAAGCTATCCAGAACTGGGAATCACCCCGCAACGCTTCAGAGATTAGGAGTTTTCTGGGATTGGCTGGTTACTACCGCCGATTCATCAAAGACTTCTCCAAAATCGCCGTTCCTCTCACTAAGCTTACTCGCAAGAACGCGACCTTCTATTGGAAAGAAGAACAACAAACGGCCTTTGACAACTTGAAGAATCTGCTAAGTGAAGCACCTGTGTTAGCCCTGCCTGAAGGGAACGAAGACTTTGTTGTCTATACAGATGCATCAGGCACGGGTTTGGGCGCTGTATTAATGCAAAGAGGAAACGTCATAGCATATGCTTCTAGACAACTCAAACCACATGAGAAAGATTACTCTACTCATGATCTAGAGCTAACCGCTGTGACTTTCGCTCTCAAATTATGGAGACACTACTTGTATGGAACCAAGTGTCAGCTCTACACCGATCACAAAAGTTTGAAGTACATATTCAGTCAGAAGGACTTGAATATGAGGCAAAGAAGGTCAATGGAGGTGATCAAAGATTACGACTGTGAAATTCTATATCACCCGGGGAAGGCCAACGTAGTGGCCGATGCCTTAAGCAGAAAAGCGTATTGCAAGGCATACTGCTATGCCTTGACTTCCACGATACTGACTTCAACGATCATAGACGATGTAAGAGCTGCTCAGTTGCAGGCCCTAAAAGAAGAGAATGTTAAAGATGAAGATATCAGAATACAGTTGCCATTAATGCAAGATGATGGAACTGGATTAAAGGGTATTTATGGCAGAGTGTGGGTTCCTAAGTTCGGGAACATGCGGGAAGTGATACTTGAAGAAGCTCATCAATCTAAGTTCTCGATTCATCCTGGTAGCACGAAAATGTACAACGACCTGAAGGCCGACTTCTGGTGGCCAGGATTGAAAAGAGATGTCGGTCAGTATGTTGAAAGGTGCAGAACATGTCGTCTAGTCAAAGCAGAACACCAACAACCCTATGGTAGTATGCAACCTCTTCCTATCCCAGAATGGAAGTGGGACCATATTACTATGGATTTCGTAACAAAACTTCCCAAAACACGTCGTCAACATGATGCCATTTGGGTCATCGTTGACCGATTAACAAAATCTGCACACTTCATTCCAATCCGAGAAACCTATTCACTGGACCGTCTCGCCCAGATCTACGTAAACGAAATCGTTATTAGGCATGGTGTGCCTAAGTCTATTGTCTCCGACCGAGATAGTAGATTCACTTCTAATTTCTGGGCTGCTTTACAACAGGGTCTTGGTACTCGTATCGCAATGAGTACTGCCTATAGACCCCAATCTGATGGTCAAAGTGAGAGAACAATTCTGACTCTCGAAGACATGCTCCGAGCCTGTGTCATGGATTTGGGTGGTAACTGGGACGATCACCTCCCATTGGTTGAATTCTCCTACAACAATAGTTACCATTCCACTATCAAGATGGCACCGTTCGAGTCTCTATACGGAAGAAAATGTAGGACTCCAACCTGTTGGAGGGAAACAGGAGAAACTCCAATAGCCGGTCCTGCTTTGCTGCAAGAAACCAATGAAAAGATACAACTCATTCGGCAGTACATGAAAACGGCACAAGATCGGCAAAAGAATTACCACGATCGCCGTCACAAAGCAATAGAGTTTCAAAAGGACGATTGGGTCTACTTGAAGGTTTCTCCGATGAAGGGAGTTACAAGATTCGTAAAGCGAGGAAAGCTATCGCCTCGATTCATAGGACCCTTCAAGATACTAGAAAGAATTGGGAATCAGTCCTATCACTTGGACTTACCAGAAGAACTATCAGGAGTTCACCCGGTATTTCACGTTGGGTACTTAAGGAAGAGTCTGGTGCCCGAGAGGGAACCATGGACTGATCACTCGGACATTAAGGTTGACGAACGGCTAAGGTTCGTTGATGAACCGGAGTGCATTTTGGAGACAAAAGTCAAAAAGCTACGGAACAAAGAGATCAGGATGGTGCTGGTCAAGTGGAAGCATCATCGGGGAGCTAATCACACTTGGGAATCGGAAGAAGACATGAAGATTAAGCACCCAAGTTTGTTTAGCACAGCATGACTTCGCGGACGAAGTATAGGCGTGGTGGAGCCCATGCTGTAACATCCCTATTTTTCAATTATATGTAATTTGCAATTTTAAGGACTTAATTATTGTGTTAAGGGATTATTATATCAATTTAAGTTAAATTTGATCATATTATCAATTAAATGAGAAAGATACAAAGTTGAGGGGTGTAAAGTGCAAATAGGTCAAAACTAACAAATAAGAAGGGAAAAACCCTTTCATTTTCAAACACTCACTTTCTCTCTCTACACTCTCTCGTCTCCCTCTCACTCTAAAACCCACGGGTTTTTATCAAAAACCCCAAGAACATCGAATTTGAAGCAGAAAAATTGGAATCTAGTTGGAAATTAGAAGCTATAACTACTACAATCATTGAATTGAGGTAAACATCTCTCTATATTTCGAATTTGTGATGATTTAGGGTCGGTTTTCATAAAAACCGAATCATAAGATTGATGTTGCAAATGTTAATGCATGTTGGAATTTATGATAGGAATGTTTAAATCAAGCATGTATGTTGTTGTATACAAAAATTCAGAATCAGATTCGAAGTCTAAGTGTGATTTCAGAAATTGTGTGTGTGTTTTAGTGTGTGTTCTTCGAGACATGAAGAAAAATGGACACAAATCGGATATTTTTGGTACATAAGTGTTGTGTCCTAAGTTGGAATAGTTTATTTAAGTACATATCTGCAATTTTATATACAAAAACATGTAAAATGGTCAAAAATGCAAATCTGGAAAATTCACTAAGTATGAACTCGGATCCGTATGGACCGAATTCGGACCATCCGAATTCGGGTCCTGTTCATCCTAATTCGGACACATAACAATTCGGATCAACAGTAAATTCGGACCTATCCCAGTTCGGACCTACAGTGATTTCGGATCCACCCTAATTCGGTCCAACTATAACTTCGGACCATACCCAATCCGGACCCGTCCCAATTCGGACCCCCGATCTAATTCGGACCCTGCCAATTTCGGACCACCACAATTTCGGACCAAAGACTCAATTTCGGACCATTTGTATTTCGGACCATCCGAATTCGGATGTGGTCCGAAATTAGACCCATTTACACATAATTTTCAGAATTTAAGTTTTAAGCAAATACTGACACAAATTCACTATTACACTTACATTACAGATCATTGTGGTGTTATCAAAACACACATTGATTCAGGATCAAGTCACAAAACCAATCACTGTGAGTTGCAGATTATCATTCGAACATTTATTGTTTTTACATTCATGTTTATACATTCAATGGCATGTTCACGTTGTTCATATACTTCATTTGGCACTCATGAAATGATTTGTTGTTATGATGCACACTCGTACTTGACATGTAACACACATGTAGCTTGCGTTCAATTGAAAGTGCATCTATTTACATCATGCTTGCACTGCATGATCATTACTTCACAATCTGATGCGACCTGGACTGGGGCTGACAGCAGGCCACTGTCGGGGACTGATCATCCCACTCGTATCCCATCAGGTTCGGCACATCCCCGATCAGCATATTGAACTGCCACCCCATGCTAGCACTGCATGGTTTACTTACACATTGAGGCTTTCACTGCCGTTTTCACATACATGGGGCTTACACTGCCCATGGTTAAGCATTGCATGTAAAGAAATACTTGTTGTTTGCATAATCTGTTATCTCACTAAGCTTTAGCTTACTGTTGACTCACATTGTTTTCAGGCAAAGGCAAGAGTGTTGTGGGACCTTCATCTTAAGCAATCCATTTCTTATCTCGGTGACCATAGAAGCTAATCGGTATATGGACAATGTAGCTTTGGGGCTGGGATTTGTTACTACTAAAACATTATTGATGATGTAATAGCTAGATTTAATCACTGTAGACATTTACTTTCATTGCTTTAGCGTGTAATTGCTTAACTCTATCTTAAGTATTCAATTTCAATTGTTATGTCTATTCATTGGGTTGTTAGTCGATCCTGGAGATTACAATTATATCATTAATTTAACAAGGACGTCACAATTTATATAAGTTGAATTATACAAAGTGTGTTGGTGCGGTTTATATAATTTATATAAGTTGAATTATATTGTAGATATCAAACAAGTAAAACAACAAATCTGAAATCTGTATACCACATGCATGTTGCTTGAATTAGAAAACATTGGTTCCGCATCTTTTTGTGTAAAATTTGAATTAGCACGGTTTGTTTACTTTTTATTAAATTATTAAAAAATATTCAAACGTAAAATAATTTATTAATGATTTCGTTAAGAATAAAGAGTTAGTTTAGAGATGTTATATGACTGACTGTGAAGAAATTAGAAACAAAATGAAAAATGATGTCAAATTGGCATTTCCCACTGGGCAGGCCCGCCCGCAATATAATTTTTTGTATTTCTTCAGACAGGCCCAACTCAAGTAGTACCTCAACCCAGTATTTAAAGAGAGTAAACAAAACCATATTTGTCTTTAGCTTATTATTATCATTTTTTTTATTAACTTATTTGCCCACGTAAGTGGCATTTTTTCAAAAAGTATTCATAAACTATTGTATCTAATCTAAACGTATAAATATTAATTTTTTTAAATACCACACAAATTTTAAAAAAATTTGTATAAAAATGTCTAAAATAACATTATGACTTAATATAAATTGATATCATGGGTTTTTATCAAGTGATTACAAAAACAATCATGTGAATAAATGATAAAAACTCATTTATTTGTTGGATGTCTCGTTCATTTACAATTTTTTTTTTTTTGTAATTTTAATAGATAAAAACGTATGATACCAATTTATATTAACTTAAATGTTACTTTGTAGATTTTTATGCCAAAGCATTTGTAAAATAAATTCGTTTTGGATATTACCTCGAACACACTACGAAAGATGTGATACTCATTTGAACAAAATTATATATATGTGATCAAATGAGAAACTAAATATATCTTGAGAAGTGTGAGAAGCACCGTGATTCATTTTTTTTATATATAGATTCACTAAAATTTTGAATATATAAATAATGAATCATAAATTACGGATTATATAAATCAACAATTCATTACTTTTTACATGGACTCGTTAGTTTATAAATTTATAATTAAAGAATCAATAATTCAAAAATAAATGGATCAATGTACAAAATCAGTGAATCAATATACAAAATTAATAAATCATAGTTCTTCTAACACATCTCAAAATAATTTTAACTTCCCACAATAACTTAAGCATATATATATATATATATATATATATATATATATATATATATATATACACACACACACACACGTGTGTGTGTATAGAGGGAGGTTCAATGGAAAACCACAATGCACCTGAAAACTTGTGAAAACCACACTGCATCACCACAAATGCATCAAATTCCCCGCGTGATGCATAAAAATCTCGCGTGATACATCAAATTTTCCGCGTGATGCATCAATTCCCTGCGTGATGCATAAAAATCTCGCTGATGCATCAAATTCCCCGCGTGATGCATTACCTTATTTACGATCATGTCACCGCGTTTTTCATTAAATGCACCAAATCGGACGATATGCGTAGGTTTCCATAGTTTTCACGTACATAGTGGTTTTCTATTGAACCCACCCCTATATATATATATATATATATATATAGAGAGAGAGAGAGAGAGAGAGTGTGTGTGTGTGTGTGTGTGTGTGAATGTTGATGTGCGAGTCCATTAAATCCTGTAAGGTTAAATGAATTGTAGAGTTTGTTGAAAATATAATGAAATGCTGATGTGACAATTCATGTAAAAGACAGGGCAATTCAATACATAGTGGTAGATCCGTGAAAAAAAAATTTATAAGGGTCGGAATTTAACGATACTACAAGAATATGAGTGTTTATGGTCCTTCTAAAAATTTTGAGAGCTCGGAATTCAAGTGAGTTCATCTTTTTTAAAATAGAAAACAATTAAGTAAAAACTATAATGTCATTAATCGTTGCATACCAAAAGAAATTAGTATCTACTGTTAACCTTTACGAGTTTTCATCTTTTATGAGTGGGTTATTAAATCATAATCTGAAACATTAGCAATCAAGTCTTTTATAAATAATGGGAACTTTCTTTTTAAAGTCGTTTCATGTTGTGTAATAAAATAAAATAATTTAATGATACTTATGTTAATAAATGAACAATAACAATCTATTAACAAGGTCATGACAGATTTAACAATACAGGTCTAGCCCAAGTCAATAGCACTTTAACAATACTTGATAACTTTTTGGTTACTTTGATCGATGATTATAACCTAGCCGAAAGTCAATAACACTCATGATAACCCAATAAATTAAATATTTGCTAAATGTTTCTAACATAACCCAAAGTTAAATATTTGTTTAATGGATAACAAACTATTACATTGCATGTTTATCTTAAACTTTTTTACAAAACAAAATTTATTTGTAATTTTATAAAAGATAATTAAGATATGGGGGTGGAAGTTTAAAAATTATCAAAGGTATATAATATAATATTGAAAACAAATTATAGGGGGCGGTCGATCGCCACCTTATTTAGGTGGATCCACCCATGTTTATACATACACTTTCACTTTGCTAATCATATACCTCACTTTTTAATGTGAAAGAGAGATTAAATTGAATTATTTGTCCCAAGTCATAAACAAAAATATATGTGAGTGAGAGAGTGCATAATTAATAAAATTTAAATGAAGGAGGTGTACGTATAGTAATGTCCAAAAAATTATATTGTATCTGACTTGGTCCCTAATGAGGTATACTAAAATGGGTGAATAAACTGTAAACGAACCAAATCGACTGAACAAACACGAACGATGATATGTCCGTATTCGTTCATTTTACTTTAGCCAAACAAATGAACGAACACGAGATTTTATGTCCGTGTTCATTCGTTGTGTTTATTTATATTCGTTCGTTTAACAGATAAACGAACATAACCAAGCATACATAAACAAACGAACGTAGATGAACAATTAAACTAACATAAACGATCGAACAAACTTGCTAATTAAAACAAACTCATATCACAAAATTCATAGTTTCAAACTACATTTACACAATCATACATTCATAAGTTTTCTTCAAGAAATTTTGATAATAGTAAATTACTGTCCGGAGAAACAAGAAGTTCAATTCTAATACTAAATTAACATATTTCAAGCATTTAAATATTTAAATCTTCTTTGATCTCCGTTTAATGTAACCAAATGTTCACAAACATATCGAACAAATAAAATTTATGTTCATATTTGTTTATATAACTAACGAACAAAACTTTATATTTATATTTATAAACGAATTTTCCGTCGAACAGTTGGTTGGATCTGGTAAGGGAAGGATATGTGGACTATTGAGTCACGTGGTAGTATGGTATGAGAAGAAACGTGAAATGCGGCAAGTCTATCCACTTGTGTGTGTGTCGGCAAACGCAATAATAGATAATCAAACCTACATAACATTAACATACCAAACAACTTGCTTTTAACACCCACTTGTTTCACATGCATCTTCCTGTTCCTACAATCCTACCCCTTCATTTCTTTTTTCAATTTCCCATTGCTTTTTCTTCTAAGCAAGTTCCATTTTGACATTTTAAGGTTAGTTACGCTAAAACATCTAACAGTGACACCTTCACCTCTAGTGAAGCCTCCATCCACACTTGAAGCTTCGATTTGTTCATCCTAGATTGTTGATTTAAACTTTGGATTCAAATTGTTAGACTTTAGATTGTTATTTTTTTATTTTTCATCCGAAGTCATTTGTTATTAAGTGAGTTATCGGAGAAGATGGTGGCTGGAGCAAAATAACCGGTTGCATATCACCGTTTTTAGAAAAATCATTATTTTGATAAGTTTTGTTGGATGAATGTATTTTGTGGCAATAAAAATTGTAGATGGTTTTAATAGCAAAAATAGTTTAACTTAGAGGTTTTTTACACAAAAGTCCCTAAATATAATTAATGATTCTTGATCAAATTATATCACTTTTATCAATCCACAAATCCAAATTTGTGCACTTTATAAAAGTATTCCCTAATGAACTTTAGGATAATCTAATAATCATTTGGGTTCGTGTACCTAATTGGAGTTTCTAACTCGGTTTGTTTTTAAGACAGAGTTATTTAGGTTTGTTTTTGGTATATAAACATTTAAAAATGTCTTTTATTTAATTGAAACTTTATATATAAAGTTATTGTAACACTACATTTTGTAACATCCTCGGATTTATTTTATTGTAATTGGGTTAATTAAGTGGAAAGGATATATTTAAGTTGAAATTTGAGCAATTATTATGTATTTTGGATATTTAGAAAGTTTGTTGTTATTTTAAGAAAATTTGAACTCGGAATCATTGTTATGGAGTATTATCAATTAAAAAGTTATTAATGATAATTTTAAGAATAAATCAGTATTTTATGGAACCGGTTAAGTCGAGGGGTGAAATGTGCAAAATGGTGAAAATGGGAATAAAAGGGCAAAAGACTTCATTTTTCACCATTTCACTCTCTCTCTAGAAATTTTCTCTCTACATCTCTCTAAGATATCTCACAAACCGACCGGCCGATTATCGAGATTATACGTCAACGGAAAGATCTCGAGGAACACTACAACAATCTGCAATTGGATTTCTGATTTCGTACGAATTGAGGTAAGAATCGACTTTTTTAAGTTTGTTGTTTCGGTTTTGAAGAAAATAGAATTCGAATATGTTGTTTTGTGTGAATTGGAGCTTGTTTTGCTTGAAATATTGCAAGAATATGATAGTATATGCATAATAGAATCGAATCTAGGCATCATACTTGATATATTGGTGATTTGAGGCTTAGAAATGTATGTTTTTAAGTTGTAAGATGAACAAACTCGAAAATGCCAAGAACACAGTCGAAATGCAAGAACAAACTCGATTTTGGTACTAGATTCGAGTGTGTTTTCGAGTATATCACTAGATTCGAAGGGGGGGGGGGTTCGAATCTACCCCTAAACTCGAACATGGGTTCGAATCTACCTATGAGATTCGAATCTAATCATCAGATTCGATGGTGGGTTCGAATCTAACTCATTAAATTCGAGTTTAATGCCTAAAATTGAGAATTCTACTCTCTAAACTCGAGTATTTTGAATGAAACTCATAAACAACACATAAAATGACAAAGAGTTATACAAAGGACAATGTATGAACATGAGATGGGCTCAAACTTAATTATGGTATGAATATAGACATGGACCCGAAATGGGAAAAATATTGCAAAACTTATAAAGTTTGGTTTTATGAATTTAAACGGTTAATGACACGAGGTATTGTTGTAACTCACTTAACGGGTCCCTTGTGGTGTTGTTTAAACCACAGTGGGGTACTTGGTGGATCCGGTTGAAAGCCCGAGGAGAAATAGTATCAGTTAAAATTAAATTACGCACCCACTGTGAGTACAGTAGATTTCGCATGTTTATATCTGTTTTATGTTTAGCTTTGCCTGCTGAGACTTGTTGCTTCATTTATTTGGTTGGAATTCTACTAACTTGCGTAGATTTAGATGCACATTCTTACTTGTTGCATGTCCGTTCGATTGTTGTGCATCTAGTGATGGACCGGTGGGTCGCATCGATTACTCTGATGTTACTGCGCTATATGACCTGGAGCTGATCCCTCCTAGGCCCGGTAGGCAGTATGTCATCCCCGATCGTACGTTTGTCTCAGATGGTATGTTTAATGCCGAGCTTTGGGCTCGAAGGGGCTGCGGCTCTGGTCCGTACTTGGTGTACGAAGAAGGGTATACGATGTTTGTCATCGGTGTTACCCTTGGGGCTTCATAAAAATTTATAAAATGCTTAATCTTTGTATTCACTAAGCCTTTGCTTATACCTCAGTTGTTGTATTTTTACAGGAAAGGGAAAGTCTACTGCCGGACCTTCTAGTTAGGTCGTGTGGGAAGATTTGGAAGACATCTGCTATTTAATCGGTAATTAAGTTGTGGGACAAAACTTATAATATATTTGGGATGATTGTAATAAACTTTTGAGTCTGTAGACTTAGAATTGGGTGCCTTGTAGCACCGTAGGGTGTTTATCACTGTTGCACTACTTTATATTATGTATTTTAATGCTTCCGCACTTGAACTAGGTTATCAGATCATTATTGTATTTGTGTTTGATGGTTAATCCTGGGAGTATTGTAAATGGTGGTTGTTGTGGCAAGGGTGTCACACTTTTTTTTTTTGCATAAACTCAATGTTATAACAATTAAAGGATATAACATAGACAATCACAATCCAACTCTAATCAAAGGACTTACCAAATTTAATGAGCTTACTTCTGGTCACTTCCAAGTATCATTTATTTGTAAATTCGACAACTTTATAAAATTATCATTTTAAAAATTAAAAAATCTATTGGTTAAACTTAACGATGCCAAAAATCATATACTCTACAAAAATTAATGTAAATAAAAATTATAACTAATTGTTTAACAATGGATGGTTGTTCTTAGCATTACTGTCCCTTGTGATTGACATATTCGTCAGCTTTATGTGAAGAATGCCTTTCTTCATGGTAACCTCACCGAATTTACATGCACCAACCTCCAAATTTCACAAACGCGACTTACCCAGATTATGTCTGTCACTTGCATGGTTTCAGTGGTTTGACAGTTTGCTACGCATGTGGGTTTCTCTCACAGCAAAACTGAAACCTCTCTATTTATTTTCTGAATGGGTAATGGCATTGCTTACTTGCTTATATATGTGGTTGATATTATCTTGACGGTCTCTTCCCACATCCCTTCTACAACTAACCATCGACTTGCTACATCGCGAGTTTTCTATGACTGACATTGGGCCGCTTAATTATTTTCTAGGGATTTGCGTGGTCCGTAACTCGACAGACCTATTTTTATCTCAATCCAAGTATGCAATGGAAATACTTGAACGAGCTCACATGCTTGACTATAGTCTATGTCGCATACTTGCTGATAGTAACAAGAAACTTGGTTCCGACAATCCTAGGGTGTCTGATCTTACCCTCTATCAGAGTCTTGTTGGAGCTCTTCAGTACATCGCATTTACCATCCAAATATTGCCTATGCAGTTCAACAGTTATGTTTATACATGCATGACCCTCGCTAGCCACACCTTAATGCGATGAAGCGTGTTTCTAAGATACATTTGGGGCACCATGGATCTTGGTCTTCAGTTGTTTCATTCTGATCCTCTTCAGCTTATAGCCTATTCTTATGCCGATTGACAGGTTGTCCCACAACTCGTTGGTCCACATCTGGCTATTGCGTGTTTCTAGGAGATAACCTTATTTCACAGTCCACTAAGCGGCATAACACCATGTCTCGGTCCAGTGTTGAAGCAGAGTACAGAGGGGTTGCTAATGTTGTTGTTGAAACGACATTGATTCTTAATCTCCTGTATGAACTTCACTTGCCTTTGCAGAAGGCCTTGCTTGTGTATTTTGATAACATTAGTGTTGTTTAAATGTCTGCGAATCCGGTTCAGTACCAACGCACGAAGCACATCAAGATCAACATTCACTTCGTTTGAGATGAAGTTGCAGCAGGCCACATTAAGGTTCTTCACATTCCTTCTAAGTTTCAATATGACGACAATTTACCAAGGGTTTACCATCTCCACTATTTATAGATTTTCGCTCCAGTTTAAGTCGTCCTCCGCTTAAACTGTGGGGGCTAATTATAGGATATGATTTATATTAGTATTTGTGTTTATTTAGTAATTTCTTTATTGTCTATCTATACTTTGGTTATTCTATTGAGAAAGATCACCGCAAATTATTCATTAGACATTATATTTATCATCATATAAAATAAATACAAATAAAATTAATTAATAAAAATTTAGATATATTTAAAACAATTTTTGAAGTAAACAATTAATCATTTATGGTAAGAACTTTGTTTAAAGGCAAAACAAAGTTTAAAAAGTTTGTAATAAGATATTTTGTTCAAAAAATAAGATGTTACTAAACGTTAAAAAAAAAATCAGTCATATGTTTTTATATGTTACATATTATTACTAATTAGGGGTGAGCTCGGTACCGGACCGAACCGAACCGATACCGATCCCGATCCCGAAACCGAATTATTAGTTTTGAAAGAACCGAATACCGACCCGTATAATTTTATACGGTGCCGATTCGGTCCCGAATACCGAATTTTAGCTAATTTAAAAACCGAATACCGAACCGAGAGTACCGAATACCGAATTTTAGCTAATTTAGAAACCGAATACCGAACCGAATATATTAAACCGGTACCGGTTCGGGTTCGAAAAATGGTACCCATCGCTCACCCCTACTACTAATGATTTGTTACTAGAATCTACATACAAATATCTATTTTTTATATTCTTAATATTAGTATTTAAATGGTAAAATGTTTATCTATATATATATAAAAAAAAAGATGGTGAAATATAGGTACGTATGCATATATGACCGTACATTAAAAGGCCATATAAACACCGGCTGTCTGGCTGTTAAAAAATAAAAATTAAAAGTGACTCTCTCTCTCTCTCTCTCTCTCTCTCTCTCTCTCTCTCTCTCTCTCTCTCTCACATCCATTTATAATTATGATTTTCTTTTATGTCATATCACTTCAAAACGTTTAAAACGCACTTGTACTGTGTGTGACATTCAATTCCTCTTCTCCATAATAATATTCAAATATTTGTATTCTTTTTAGCTTCATCCAATTTTCATTCTTTATTCTATTTAACAACTAAGCTATTTTTATACTCTTTAAACTATTTTTTATACATGTTTAATCTCTAAATTATATTTATACACGTTTAATATTTAAACTATTATATCTTATACACAAGTAACTTTTAGTTTTAATCATTTTTTTCAAAATAGAACAATAAACAAAAATAGTTTTGTGCACATGTTAAAGATCCTTTGATCATTTATTTGTCATAAAGTAAAGAGGTACGCATTAATTATAATAAATGATTGAAACAGCTTTTCTTTTTTTTCTTTTTTTATATATATTATGCATTTGGTACTGTAAATGTGGATTTATAAATATGTGTATTTGAGTATAGTAAAGAAAACATTATTTCTTTGATTAGTTTAACCCAAATATATAGAAATCATTATTAAAACGTAAACTGGTGCGAATTTTTTATTTCATAATAATACAAACCAAAGGAGAATATTACTAAAATAACTAAATCTCACACTTTTATTCACTTTTTATCCATTTTATATACATTTTACCAAAATAGTCACAATTTACGTGACCACATTTACGTGATAGCCACAATTTACGTGATTTGTACTTTTTTTTCATTTTTTTAATGCATTACGTTACAAAAGGTGTTTGGTCACGTAAATTGTTGTATTTGGTCACGTAAAGTGTGACAAGACATCCCACCAACATTCATGGGGAAGGAGCAAAAACGGTCACGTAAAGTACAACAATTTACGTGACCAGACACCTTTTGTAACGTAATGCATTAAAAACGAAAAAAGTACAAATCACGTAAATTGTGGCTATCACGTAAATGTGGTAACGTAAAGTGTGACAATTTTGGTAAAATGTATATAAAGTGGCTAAAAAGTGAATAAAGGTGTGAGATTTGGCTATTTTAGTAATTATCCCATATTATAAACTAATTTATTACCCACGTATTACGCGGATATTTTTAATATATATAAAATATAATAAATAAAAAGATAAAGATATAAATATTATTTTTTAAACAAAAGTATATAAGATGATATTATTATTTACTATGACATATTAATTTCGTATATTTATAAATATATATGAAGAGTAATTATTTTCTTATATATTTTTTTAAAATTTTATTATATTACCTTATAATTAATAAGTTAGTAGATTATTAGATTTTGTTTGATTTGATTTGATTTGAATCTAAAAGTGGATTATATTGGATTTGGATAGATTTAATTAATAAGTAAGTAGAGTATTAGATTTTGTTTGATTTGAATTTAAAAGTGGATTATATTATATTTGAATAGATTTGATTTAAAATTCTTTATTCTTTTTAAAATCTACTAATGTCACATGTCGATTCATGGTGACGACATGTAGTTTCATCAAATAAATTTGTATAGTTACTTTTTTAATAGTATAGATAGATCAGTCTGAATCTTTACGGTCAAAATACTTGACCCTTTTATTCCCACTCTCCTGTCATCATGCAACTTGATAGACACTGTTTAATGCTACAATCATATCTTCTTCATCAATTAATTAGATTGCGATATTTAAAGTTTAATTATTTGGTTTTCTTTGAATTTTAGACATACTCTTAAAACATTACATAATTTGTAATTTAAAGAGACATATTCTTAAATAAATTTATACTTAATGTTATAATGGTTTATCTCCAAAACAACCGACCCCCACAACCACACGGTCGGTCCACACACAAACACAACTATACGAGAATAGTTTATTATTAGGTAAGAAATACTCACAAAAAGTATCAAATGTCCGTTTACCCAATAATTTCGTGACATCCTTGCTTTTTAGTGATATGTACCTTTTATAATAGGGAGAATTTCATATATGTCCCTCTAAAACTGCATAATATCATATATACCCAAGCCAAAAAAAGAATTTCATATACATACTTCTAAAACTTCATAATATCATATTTACCCGATTTAAAACTTTAATATCATATATACCCTTTCAAATTTTTAAATATATCAAATATATCCAAATTATTTATTTATTCTTTTTTATTACTTTAAAACTCATAATAAATATTCATTAATAAAGAAATGACCAATCTACTCTTTTTATTTCTTAAACTTCATAATATCATATTTACCCAATTAAAACTTTAATATCATATATACCATTTTAAATTTTTAAATTTATCAAATATATCCAAATTATTTATTTATGATCTTTTATTACTTTAAGATATCAAATCTTTTATTTCTTGACGGAATCCGGTAATTCAAATTTCATTTTGTTCGTTAAGTCGAAGCCTACAAGAATTGAAGACTTAATCAAGGTAATTAACATTTAAATCCCTTGATTTTACATGTCCAGGTGCTCGTGGTAGGCTTCTACTTAACGAACAAATGAAATTTGAATCGTTGAATTCCGTCAAGAAATAAAAGATTTGATATCTTAAAGTAATAAAAGATTATAAATAAATAATTTAGATATATTTAAAAGTTTAAAATGGTATATATGACATTAAAGTTTTCAATTGGGTAAAAAATGATGTTATGAAGTTTAAGAAATAAAAAGGGTAGATTGGTCATTTCTTTATTAACGAATATTTATTATGAGTTTTAAAGTAATAAAAAAGAATAAATAAATAATTTGGATATATTTGATATATTTAAAAGTTTGAAAAGGTATATATGATATTAAAGTTTTAAATTGGATAAATATGATATTATGAAGTTTTAGAAGGATATATATGAAATTCTTTTTTTGGCTTGGGTATATACGATATTATGCAATTTTAGAGGGACATATATGAAATTCTCCCTTTATAATGTAGTAATCGGCTTTCATGATAAAAGTACTCATATCACGTAAATAATTTTAAATTTTCGTGATGAAATCTCTTTATGTTAAATCACTAAGATTTTGAAACCTTCATTTCGACATAATATAATATTTAATTGAATTATGTTAGATAATAAGATTCAAAAAAATCGGGCATGACCCGTTTGCACGGTGTCCATTTTCCCTGAGTTAGTTTGAGATTACAAAGCTTAAATATTTTAGTATTTTTACAAAATACTTGGAAATTGAATACATCAACTATCATCAAATGTTAAAAACAACTACAACTGATGAATATAATCCGGCCAATTTCCCTGAGTTAGTTTGTGATCCACCCAATTTCCCCAAATAATAATCTTCAATCTTTACCAAAAGTCACAATTCCAAATCCGGCCAACTAAGCTTTGAACCCGGAACCGGCAATCTCTTTGCTTTTAACACTACCACCACCTAAGATACATGAAGTATATGGGATTTGCATTTTAACCGGACCATGTCCTTCTCAGCACAATCACTGATTCGGAATGTCCGTTCTGTGGTTGTTATCCATTCCAGAGCAGCAACAGCATCACCGAGTCCATTAAACTCGACTGCTCCATTTCCTTTAAAATCCTTAACCCGACAGCCCCTGGGCTTATTAGATGACCCAATGTTGTCATCTCGTTCCTCGTTGTTACTCCCTTCCTTCTCCTTGTTCTTTCTCTTATCCTCTCTTCTCTTAGCATTGGCCTCATCTCGAGCCCGAAACTGATCTTGTATCATCTTATTCTGCTCGGCCATCATGGCTAGCATCATCTCTCTTGCTTCCTCAGGTGTCATTCCTCCAGACATGTTCTGAAAATATAAACATATAACTTGTTTAATAACATGTCATTAGTTTAAAGACACCACTTATTTGTCCCGTATGATAGTCAATCACTTATAATTACTAAATCATAACCTATCTTAGTTCAGATCATTACTTAGACCACTACATATCATTACCTAATGTTTGAGATCAAGACCTCACGGACTCTTGAATCTCAAACAACTGCTCTGATACCATCTCGTGTGACACCCATGCCACAACAACCACCAATTACAATACACCCAGGATTAATCACCAACATACAATAACATAATGATCTGATAACCTAAATTAAGTGCGGAAGCATTGAAAACATAAATAAAGTAGTGCAACAAGTGTTAAACACCCTACGGTGCTATAAGGTACCAAGTCTAAGTCTACACACCCATACATTTATTACAATCATCCAGAATATTTTACAACATTGTCCAAATCACCATTACCGATCAAATAGTGCCGAGTCTCCCAAATCTTCCAAACGACCTAACTAGAAGGTCCAGCAGTAGACTTCCCTTTTCCTGTAAAATAAAAAAAAACAACTGGGGAATAAGCGGATGCTTAGTGAATACAGAGATTATGCATTTTATAAATCTTTATGAAGCCCAAGGATAACACAGATGACCAACATCGGATATCCTCTTCGTACACAAAGTACGGACCAGAGCCGCAGCCCCTTCGAGCTCAAAGCTCGGCATTTAAACATACCATCTGAGACAAACGTACGATCGGGGATGACATACTGCCTACCGGGCCTAGGAGGGATCAGCTCCAGGTCATATAGCACAGTAACATCAGAGTAATCGATGCGACCCACCGGTCCATCACTAGATGCACAACAACCGAAAGGACATGCAACAAGTAAGAATGTGCATCTAAATCTACGCAAGTTAGTAGAATTCCAAACAATCAATGAAACAACAGGTCTCAGCAGGCAAAGCTTACATAAAACAAATATAAACATGCGAAATCTACTGTACTCACAGTGGGTGCGTAATTTATCTTTAACCGATATTATTTCTCTTCGGGCTTTCAACCGGATCCACCAAGTACCCCACTGTGGGTTAAACAACACCACAAGGGACCTGTTATATCAATTACAACAATTCCTCATATCATTAACCGTTTAAATCCATAAAATCAAGTTTCGTAAGTTTGGCGATATTTTCCCCATTTTGGGTACATATCTAAATTCGCACTATAACTAAAGTTTGAACCCATTTCATGTTCATACATTGTCCTTTGAATAACTCTTGCCATTCTATGTGTTGTTTATAAGTTTCATTCAAAATATACAAGTTTAGAGAGTATATTTCTCAATTTTAGGCATTAAACTCGAATTTAATGGGTTAGATTCGAAACCATGCATCAGATTCGAATTCCCTCTTAGAATCTGATGGTACACATTCGAATCTAGGCATAGATTCGAACCCCCTTAGAATCTGATGGTACACATTCGAATCTAGGCATAGATTCGAACCACCCCTTAGAATCTGATGGTACACATTCGAATCTAGGCACAGATTCGAACCCCCCCTTAGAATCTGATGGTACACATTAGAATCTAGGGATTCGAATAGAATCTGATGGTACACATTAGAATCTAGGCATAGATTCGAACCCCCCTTAGAATCTGATGGTACACATTAGAATCTAGGCATAGATTCGAACCACCCCTTAGAATCTGATGGTACACATTCGAATCTAGTACCAAACTCGAGTTTGTTCTTGTATTTCGACTCTGTTCTTGACATATTCGAGTCTGTTCATCATTTCAACTTAAATCCTTCATTTCTAAGGCTAAAATCACTAATATATCATGTATAATACCTAGTTTCGATTCTACTATGCATATATTATCATACTCCAGCAACATTTCAAGCAAAACAAGCTCAAATTCGCACAAAACAACAGATTCGAATTCTAGTTAACTTCAAAACCGAAACTATAAACTTAAAAGATTCGATTCTTACCTCAATTCGTATGAAATCAGAAATCTGTTTGTAGATTGTTGTTGTACTCCTCGATATCTTTCCGATAACGTATAATTCTCAAAAATCTGACGGTCGGTTTGTGAGATAACTTAGAGAGATGTAGAGAGAAAATTCTAGAGAGATAAAGTAGTGAGATAGTGTAAAATAGAAAAATGAAGCCTATTGCCCTTTTTATACAACTTTCGTCATTTTTGCACATTTCACCACTCGACCTAACCGGTTCCATAAAATACTGTTTTAATCTTAGAATTATCATAAATAACTTTTAAATTCATAATACTCCACAAAATTGATTCTGAGTTCAATTTTCTTAAAGGTAGCAACAAACTTGCTAAATATCCAAAATACATAATAATCGCCCAAATTCAACTTAATTATATAACTTTTCCACTTAATTAACCAAAATACATCAAAATAAATCTGAGGATGTTACACAAATGGATAACCAAAGTATAACAAGAAGGTCAACATGTATGAATGATATCAATATCAAGGCACCATAGTTGTATATCCAAGATTATGCAACTAAGTGCAAAGAGATGTAATGCATCACATGATGTCAAAGATATATGCACAATATCATGAAGAAGATAAGCATGTAAACAAGACCGGTCCTGAGCAATTTGATGCCCAGGACGAAAAAGAAGAACAATGCCCTTAATTTTTTTTACATACACAATACTATTTTCTTAAAGCCACATAATACATACTTTGTGTGTTTTATGATTACTAAGACACCTTTTCGAGTTTCAACCAATATAAACAGATACCTGAATTGATAAATTCAAATACTATAAAAATTAAAAACATATACCAAATAGTATAATTGATACAAACATATACAGAAATCATAATTAGACAAAGATACAAACGGATACAGAAATCGAAATTAGATAAACGAGACTATACAATGCTATTTCACTAAAACAAATAGTTGAATTCAATAGAAACTTAAACAACAGTTACTTGCTAAAATCAGAAACAAGAATGATGAAATCAGAAACTTATACATCAGTTTCTTGTATATTTAAATTGATGAAATCAGAAACAAGAAGTCAAGAACTTATTTCACAATCTCACATACAATAAACAGAAACATTGTGAGAAGCTATCTTTTATATCACATAAAGTAGGGATGTAAACGGTTCCGGAACCGGACCGAACCGACCCGGAACCGATTTTACCGAAACCGAATATTAAGGATTGTAAGAACTGATAACCGAACCAATAATTGTAATGCAGTTTCGGTTCGGTTATGGTACGGGTATTTCGGTTACAGAACCGATTAGAACCGAAAATTAAAAAATATAT
Organism: Centrapalus pauciflorus; assembly: GCA_020465985.1. Lineage (NCBI taxonomy): Eukaryota > Viridiplantae > Streptophyta > Magnoliopsida > Asterales > Asteraceae > Centrapalus > Centrapalus pauciflorus. Next base: position 546,057 of record JAANYP010008978.1, on the reverse strand, counting down.
ATAATTCTATCTATTATAACAATATATAAACAAAAAAACATGAAAATAAAATAAGAAAAGTGTCGATCATGATGTTTTCATATAAATTATATAGTTTTATCATCCTAAAATATTGTTCCACCATATGATCTTTTCGGTTTTCACAATGTGGGCTTTTAAATCATTTCTTAATTTGCATGTTATGAGCTATTCAAATCATCGGTTCTATGCACGATAAAACTGATACCCGCAGAACCGATAACCGAAAATTGAAGATTATAAGAACCGATAACCGAACCGAATATTATAAATCGGTTCCTGTTCCGGTTCGGTTCCAATTTCAATTCGGTTCGGTTTTTCGGTCATTCCACATATCCCTAGGTGACAGTATTTGAATTCATACAAATTTTATTTCTTTTGACAGACGGCAATCATTCGGGAAACCAAACATCCTAAGCCTATAAACTGTGAAAATTTAACATTGAAGGGGGCGGGAATGAAATACATCTATCTGTTCCGTTCCAATCCATAAAAGCAGTGGATGTGTATTTTAAAACGGGAAAAAAGTATCTTCTCCTCCCAATCCCATGCACACCATTTTCTCCCAAAAACAATAAACACGTGTTTTAAACCATGAGAAATTCCGGTCATATTTTAAAGGAATTTTGTCCCCACCACGACTGTTAACACTTGAACGCCTTTTAAATTTTTTTAATATAAAATAAAATGCAAACCCTCCGGTCCTCCCATCCTCCATCCTTCCCTTATTCCTCGCACCGGACACATATGTCGCCCGCTAATAATTTCTTTTCCGGTTCCGGCACCGGCAAGGCGCCTGCGGAGAAGTCCAACTTTGTGCAGACTTGCAACCGCTTGAGTCTATTCCTCAAAGAAAAAGGCAATCTCCGAGATCTTAGTTTCGGAATCAATGCCAAATCTGATGCTACAGGTATACTTCAATTCTCTGCTGATTATTATTATTATTTCTTAGATCATTGGACTAGATCTGTTAAATTACTCTAAACTAATATGAAATTCGCTTCAGAAGCTTCTCCGGCGACTGTTGATTTGTTAAGCAACCTAAATAATCCCGGTGAAAAGGCGTCAGAAGCGGAGAATATTATTCCTCAATATGTTATCTTAGATTCCTCAAGCGAGCTAGAAGATTCGTTGATCAAAGCTAGTTCCGTTAAAACCGCGCAGATGACGATTTTTTACGGTGGAGAAATTTTGGTTTTAGATGATGTTCCGGCAGATAGAGCGAGAGATCTGATGCTAATAGCGCAGAAGAGTCCTCGTGATGGCAAAAACGAGAATCGAGTTGAATTAATGGCCTCTAATTCAAAGCATGAAGCAGATGGAAAGGGTTCAGATTTGCCGATTGCGAGAAGAGCATCGCTGCACAAGTTTTTGGCCAAGAGAAAAGACAGAGCGACTGTAAGAGCGCCATATGAACAGGTACACAACTACTCACCGGGGGGCGGGGGCCCGGGGGGAGCTTCATCTTCGGGAAACCAACATAGTTTTGACCTCAACAATTAAACCGTAACCACGTCCACCGCTTTATTTTTGAATCGCTGAAGCTAATGTGATTTTATCCGAGGACTCTCTCTCTCTCTCTCTCTCTCTCTCTCTCTCTTTCTTGTAAATTCAAGATATAATAGTATTAGTATTATTTTCATCTTAGGAATTAGTTTGTTTCCACCTCCATGATTCTGTAATTTTATCATGTGTGTTTGATTAATTTTTATGATTATGATGATATGTTCTAACAATTAATCAAGTCTTTTACATAGCTTTTCGTTGATACGTACACATATGTAAATGCTTTTTCATTTTGTATATTGTAGTCTGAAAGCATTTTATTTAGTTGACCTGTTTTCGTTTTCGATATAAATTTTCATCGAAAACAAGAATTTTCAAAAAATACGTTTAGATCTATTGTTTTTTATGTTTTATGTTTTCAAAATTACAAGTAAGTTTGAAAACTAATTTTTAAAGTTTTTGTCTTTTGTTTTCAATCTAATCATTTCGTTCTTATTTTTAAAATGTGATAGATAAGAGTGAAAAATGAAAAAACAAATAGCTATATAAACACATTGTCATCTCTAAAATATGTTTTCTTATAAATCATTATATTTTCAATTTTTTAAAAAACTTATGGGGCGTTTGGTTTGCTGGAATCTAATGGAATCTGGCGGAAAAGGAATGAATTTTTCATTCTGATAGGTTGTTTGGTAGTCCAAATGAATGGAATGATCATTCTACATTTTAAAAAAAATCCCCCATTTTGAAGGAATGACCATTCCATAGCAAAATGGAAGGAATTTGAATTCCATTCCTTCAAAGCAATCCTTTTAACAACAGGTCTTCTCATTTTCAACAAACTATAGTATTTGGATTAAGACAAATTCCATTCCTTCCAGAATTCCATTCCTTTGACAGATTCCATTCCATTCCGTCAGATTCCAGCGAACCAAACGCCCCCTTAAAATCGAAAATTGTTGTTTGACAAACGCAATAACGGGCTATCATGTTTATATCCAATCTATGAAGGTGGGATGACTTATCGGAGCATGTTTTTGGAAATTGTGCAGTTGTAAGGAAATTGTAGTGTAAATAAGTGGCTTCAAATTATTAAAACATTTTTTATTTAGATACAAAATAAAAAATAAGATAAATCACAAATTTCATCTTTACTTTGTTTAGTGGAAATTATGGATTAGGTTATTTACTTTTAAAAGTTACATTGTCAATATTTGTAGTTGAAGATTTGAAGTTATATTACGGATTTTATCATTTGCTCATTTAAAGTTACTATTTTACTCGTTTAATAATTATTATTAATATTATTTTGATTATTATCACTATTATTATAAATTAATAAACTAACTAATCAAAAATTAAAACAAACAGTAAAATTAATTCAACGTAAAACACATAAAAATGAATAACAAAATATTTATAAAGATATATATTATTAGTTAGAGGAGAGTTACTGTAAAGACACAACTTCCACCCTGTTGGCTGTAGTTTTAGCTTGTATATGTGAAGAAGAAAAAAACGAGATTTTTTTTAGTTAAAAACTAAAAGTCAACATTTTGATTTTAGATTTTTTGAATTTTTTAAAATAAAATTTAAAGCTTTTTTAAATTATAAAATAAATTAAATTTATTAAGTGTTTATTTTTAAATTAGATGATTTTATTGAGGATTAAAACATCTATAAAAATATATAAATTGTTGTTCTCATCATTTTGGTAATTAAAAATTTAAAATAAAATAATTTTTAACTTTAAGTTTTCCTATTTAATTTTTTTAAAAAAATTAAATGTTTTCGTGAATAATATAATAAATTTAAGTTTTTCTTAAAATTTTGATTTTTTAATAGAATTTTTCCAAAAACATTAAAAATAACTTACTTAAAATTTTCAAAGAAATTAAATATTTTACTTAACTTTTTTAATAAACGTTTAAAATTTCTTAGGGCAGATGACCAATATTAGTAATAACTTTTGTCATTTTTATCATTATAGTAATATTATTTATTTTTTATCATTAATAACATTGACTTTTGTATTTTTATCGTTTATAGTAACAACTTTTTATTTGTATTATCAATAATAGTAATTGTGACCTGCAAACTTATGTAGCAGGTCATTAATAGTATGTATTCTAAAATTAAAAGACTCAATTCATAATTTATAGTAAACCGCATTGATGCAATTTATTATTTACCCTAAAAATAATGTAACTCACATGAAATCGAATGGTTGGATGATGATGCATTTCATGGTGTTTTTCTTGCAAAATGTCTAGATTGTTTGAGCTTGGAGAAATCACGCAAGCATGGTCGGCCCTATGGTGCACACATGCTACCGTCTAGGGCATCAAATTTTTGAAGGACATTAATTTTTAGTCCAATAAGTGATATATTACATTTTGTTTTGTTGTTCAATATTTATATCTAGTGCTACAAACGAACACGAACAATTGTATGTTCTTGTTCGTTCGTTTAATTTTAACCAAACAAATAAATAAACATGAGAATTTCTGTTCATGATCGTTAAAGAATTGGTCTTGGTCGTATTCGTTTATTTTCGTTTGTTTAACTCATAATCGAACGGTTCGTTGAAAAGTTTGGTTCGTTTACAACTCTATAATAAATTTTCATTATTAATGACAAGACGATAAAAACAATGAAATGAGAAAATGTAACAAGTGGTAGAAGAATATTAGTGTCAACAAACATATTCTGTGTTAGAAGATACAACAAGAAACTCATTTTACTTCTCAATCAAATAATCATCGTCTAATATTCTAATCGAACAACATAAAAAGTGACAGAAACCTTTTATAAAAATAGTATGGATTCTAATTTTTTTAAGAAAATGTTTAGGACCGACTCTACACGCAAGCATAGACATTAGACGATAAACAACAAATTCGAGATTTGGAGATATTCTTTCAAGCACAATCCTTTATATTGTTATCGATAATCAATGAAAGAAGTCGGAATTCTATTAGAAGAACTACGTTTCTATTACAATATAGATTATTCATTTGGTTGAAAGATAAGTTGTATGTGTTTTATCCTTTTTTAAAAGACTTTTGGATTATTTTTTCTACTAGTAAAATTTGAATGTATCATTCGTCTTAATCGTGATGCTGTTATTCAATTTAAATTATGACGCATAAAATTATTGATCAATTTTGTTTGTTTTTTTATTTCACTTATTGATTCTAAAATAATGTGCATTATGTCTCATATCTAGGGGTGCTTGTATTTTTGTTTGAAAATGTGATGCAACGTTTTGGAAAATAATAATCAGATAATCATTGTAACAAAAAGTGCTGTCGGAAATTTAGTGTTTGGTTGTTTGCTATCACAAACATCAAATAATCAGTTTTAAAGTGTTTGGATTTGCGTTTTATCTTGTAAAATGACCAAATAATCATTTATTAAGCAAACAAACACATTTTTTAACTTATGAAAAGTATGGTAGTATTACTGTAAATGCAAATAATCACTTATTAACGTATGCAATCCAAACACTTTAAAATAATTATTTGCGTTATTGTAACGTAATAAACTAATAATATCATTCATAACGCAAAACCAAACCCCTCTAATTTTTCAAAACTCCTTGTGAGTGTGTGCGAACTTCGACCCCTTGTGATCATCATCCATAATCATTGTTGATTCAAGCTTCAATCAAACCAAAATTCTAGCAATTCATTAACCCTAATTAATTACAAGTCAAATATTAAGGAATGTAAAGCTGAATGGTGTTTTGGATGAAATTGAGGTTATCGTTTTTAGTAAAGTGAAAATCGGGTTTTAAATTGAGTTGCATGATTGTGAAATAGGTTTAGGTGCAAGAATCTAAGCTAGTATTGCGTTGTGATTCGAATTCCAAGCTTAATTTGAGCCACTGTAAGAGATGTTGGGCATATGTGTAGGTATTTCAATTTGTAGCATTTGATTGACCAATTTGCTCCAAACTTGGCATAAAAATGTCAGTATGCTTTCGTACAAAGCTTAGAAATGGTTCGTTGTGTCTATACTTTTTAGTTGATTTCAAACACAGGTAGAATAATATTTGTCTTATTAAAGTTATACTCGCATCAATGTCGTAAGTTTATTTTATCACCTCATTATGTGTGATATCATTGTTTGGCGTACGCTGTGTCGTTTGATAAATAATTTGTTACATGAAACTTCTCGTATGCTTCTTGGTCCGATAATCATCTCTTTGCACACACCACTATTTGCGACAACCCTTCGTGTTGTGCCTTGTGCAAGTGTGCAACACCCTCTACACAAAAAAAAAATTGTTTTTTTTTTTAACCAAAGAAAATCATGATATTTATTATCACGTGTAAAGAAGTGGAAGGGGGTTAAGTGTTAATATAATGAGTGTACAAGGGTCGATGTTGTACATCCGTCCTGTTCAAGTGTTCAGGTAATTTTGTTTCATCGAGAGAGGGCTTTCCATTGCTCAATCTCTTTCTCCCACGCGGAGTATCGAAACCCTAACCCCCAAATTACTCAATTTTACTTGATCCTGAGGGAGAGCAGATTTATAAACGGCAAGAAATGCAACATCAACATCAGAGGTTGAAGCAGCAACAACAGCAGGCATTGATGCAGCAAGCTCTCATTCAACAACAATCTCTCTATCATCCTGGCCTCTTGGCTCCACCACAGGTTCGTACTCACCATTATTATTATTTTTTCTAATCTATCTCAACGTTTTTTAAATTATTATTTTGTTTCTGTTATTGTCATTTGGGAGTTTAGGATTTTGATTTATTTAATTGATTTGCGATTGATGATGGTCATCCTCGGAGCCTGTTGTTATATCCGTTTTAATTTGAGAGAATCAGTGTTTTGTTGTCTGATGGCTAGTAAAAATGCAAACGTGCTTGTAACTTCATCCTTTGTTCGTTAATGTTGTAATTTGGGAGTTTTGTACTTCTAGTTTATGATTGATTGCCGTTGATGATTGTTGTTCTTTGAGCTTCTTATTAATTTGATTTATTTTTGAGCGAATAAGGGTTCATTGTGTCTGTTGGTTAGTAAGCTATGGCAATTTATAATTATTAATCGAATTTAATGATCATGTGCCATAATCACCCCCCCCCCCCCCCCCCCCCCCCCCCCCCCCCCCAAACAACCATGGCAAAGTAGAAGGATTTGGATCCCCCTCCTCTTTGCACGACTTTATTTACCCCAATGTCTCCAACGGAAAAAAGGAGTACTTCAATGTAGCATGGATTGATAACACTAGGCAACTTTTGATTGTAAAATTAGAGGGTTGGAGTAGCACTTTCGAATCTAAAGGTTTTTAGATTAAGATGGAATACTGGAATAGAATGGAGCACACGAGATGCAAATTTAGCAGTGTTCATCGGGAAGCGGAAGATGCAAACAGCATATCCAAATTGGCTGAAAGTATGAAGAGATTGGTGTTGATGTGGAATAAATACCAATCTGGGTGTTTTGTGTGATTTAAAACTCCCAAGAAGCTAAAAAGTAAGTTCTACAGGATGTTGGTGTTAGGGTTTATCTCGTCACACACACACACAACTTAGAAGCAAGAAAATAACACGTGATATTACGTGGTTCGTTCGATGACCTGACCCACGTCCAGGGCGGGCAACTAGACTTTTGTATTATGGAGGTGACATCGAATGATTACAAGTACATGAGATTAAATAGAGAAAAAACAATTAGGTAATCTCCTAAGTAAGGCAACACAATCAGGGTTAGGGCCGGCTGACCCCTCCCCCTTTTCTTCCTCTATACAAAGCCTAATGACAACAGTTGGACCTGCTATGATTTATGAATGTATAATTGTATACACAAGATGAGTGTATAAAGTTGATACCTGTCTTGACCCTTGTCACATGTGTATTGGAGGATGAGCTGTGGGGGGATGGCATATTGCTGCTGTTATAGAAATTGAACATTCTTATGATGATTGTTTTTGTTTATTTACTCACCAGTTTGTCAGTTTCATAGGAAGTTGAGGTAAGGCTATATATGTGACCCTAGTTTTTTTTGCTGTGTCGGGTTGTCTCTGTGCGTTGTTACATTCAGGTTGTGTTTCTTATATTGTTTGAAAGAAGGTTAGGATGCCATTCCTACCAACTCATATGAATTATATGTTTTCACATGACTAGCTACTGATTTTTAAGCGCACACAAGAGAATCCTGTCAGAACAAACAATACCTATCCACACCTGTTCATTTCTTTATTTGGCAGTTACCTTTTGTTCCATTAACAGTAGCAATGAAATCCTCGTTTGAGTTTTTAAGGAAAATAGTACATGTATAGATAGACTAAAAGTATGTGTTACGTGGTTATATGTTATTGCTTGTTTAATCTTTGAGCAGATTTTCAATTTTTTCATAGAGAATTCAGCTTATTCTATATCGATTTTAGAAGCTCTGTTGCCTTAGAAGCATAGGAACTTAGGAAGCGTTGACCCAAGGAGTATAAAGGAGAACTGTTTGGTAGGGGAACTAGTTCATAGTTTCTCTGCTCTAGTTAATGTAAGCTAACAACAGTGACCGTAACTGATTTCGCTTCATTGCCGAAAGTTTTGCATTGCATGAGGGGAACACCTATTTTTACTATATAAATTTATATTGGGACAATTTCATATATATTTCTCTTAAACTTCATAATATCATATATGCCCACTCAAAAAGATCACAAAAATTTTCATGTATTCTCTCTTAAACTTCATAATATATACCAACTCATATTTTTAATATCATGTATACCCTTTCAATCTTTTAAAATAACAATTTAATCATTTTCAAAAATTTAAAAGTCTTGAAAATTATCAGTTATATTACTTGATAACATTTATACCTCTTCTTTGTTTTCACATCTTTGGTTTTTATATACACTAAAGATGAAAGATCATAATCTCCTCTCATTTTACCGTTAAGCCATGTGAAATATGTATAAATTTGCAGATCGTCTTCCTATACTTCACTTCCTGTGATTCACTTCACAACATCATTACATTGCATCAATAAGCCATCAAAATCAATGCAGATTTAAAGTAATGCAACAAGTCTGAAAACCGTAATTGAAGCAATATGAAACAGATCTAAATTGAATACGAAGTTTAATCAAACCCTGATGTGTTTGTATCGATTATCATGGTTTCTTTCTTCTTGAATTAGTGTGAGATAGATTGATTGGTGGTGAAAGACGGAGGGGAAATATATGTGAAATCAATTTGGGAATCCGTTGCACATAATCAAGATGAACTCAAATCAAGACCCAGCATGATGAACTCAAATCGAGACATGGAATCAAAGACAAACTCAAATCGAAACCCAATCAAGTAGATTGTCATTGTATGACTTAAACCCTTTATGTGAGAGCCAAAAAATGGAGGGAAAAGCAACAGGTTTATTTGGTTACTCGAAACATAGAAGGGGTATAAATGTCATTAAGTAATAATTAATAATTTTCAACACTTATAAATTTTCGAAAATAATTAAATGCGTACTTAAAAATTGATTAAACTAGAATTTTGGATATATTTGATATATATAAAAGTTTGAAAGGATATACATGATATTAAAGGTTAAAGTTGGTTACATACATACATACATACATACATACATATATACATACATACATACATAGATATATATATATATATATATATATATATATATATATATATATATATATATATATATATATATATATATATATATATATATATATATATATATATATATATATATATATATATATATATGTAGGGATGAGATCCATTGTGAACAAGTTATCGTTGTGAACAAATAAAAAAAATACATATAACCATTCATATATATCAACAAGTGTGTGTAACATGATTCATATGATTCAAAGGGTTCATAGAAGTGTATACAACAAGATTCAGAACATTCAAAAGTTTCATAGTAGTTTTTATAAAAGGATTCATAGGATTCCTACAATATTCATAAGATTCGACAAATTCATAAGATTCAATAAAATCCATAGTACCCAATAAGATTAATAGGTTAATAGAAGGGTTTGGTAGTGTTTTCAACAAGATTCGTAAGATTCAAAGCTATTTTATGGTTGTTTACAACGTTCACAACGATAACTTGTTCACAAAAGATCTTTAGTCTCTCTCTCTCTCTCTCTCTATATATATATATATATATATATATGTGTGTGTGTGTGTGTGTGTGTGTGTGTGTGAGATATATTTTTTTTTGACTTGGTAGTATACTAGTACATGATATTATGAAGTTTTAGTTATATGTGAAATTCTCTCATTTATAACTACCAGAGTCTTTTGTATTAGGTGTTTGAGATGCAACACTGAGAAGAGGCTCATGTTTTTTACCGGAGATCGATTTTTACATGAGGAGACATGCTTGGCTATTTTTTATTTAATATTTCTTAGGCATGTGGGAGCCTAAGATGTGATCCCTTTTCATGAAATTCATGGTTAATGGCATGATCAAAATCCCAAAGTATCTACCTTGGTTATGTATCTGTATTGTCATAGTTAGTTCTAAATGGAAGTCGACAATATAATTTTGGCGTATCAGATGCTTTTATTTACTAGTTAGCTGCAGTGGGTTCACATCAGAATTTAAAACTATCTTTATAAGATGGGTGTGAACTGTGAAAGTCTGTATGGAGCTCAGGTCTGGAGCATATTTTTTTTTTTGTTGTGAGTTCAGTAATTGATTGTTGGCATTGTGTAATTGTTGGGAATTTGTTATTAGTATGAGCTCTCAGCATAATTGTTTGTCTCAGGCTGGTAATTGGATGGCATTTTGGAGTTTAGGAAATCATATTCTGTTAGCCTTGCTTTAAGTTTTTTCTATTTTGTTTTTTGACAGTTGACACAAGGTCTTTTTTTGTGAATTATGCACTACTATTGGCTGTTGTCCAATTTTGCAAATAGTACCCTTTTTCTTTTAGCCATTATTCTTTGGGCCTTAAATTAGTGCAATTTCTTGTGCTTGTTTGCTATTAGCTTTGCTCAATTTTTGGTTTCTCTTTCTATTTTTCACTTTTATCATTTTGCAGATTGAGCCAATACCAAGTGGAAATTTGCCTCCTGGGTTTGATCCAAACACATGCCGCAGTGTGTGAGTGGTTTACAGATGGCTTTTTATTTCTTTTTCATTTGCCTGTTTGAGCATAATAAAAACCAGTTTTTTAAGTCCCTACTTAGGCCACTTAATCGGCTGCTTAGCCATTAAGAACTATCATCCTTCGATTAGCAACTAATCACCTCCCTTTTAAAATATTAAGAAAATTTATAGGGCTAGGCAGGGATCAATTGGGTTTATCTTGTTACTCGGATTGATTGAGCAACCTGATATTTGTTAAGCCAAATTAAGTAGAATTTCGGCTCAAACTGGGTGTCTTGGTAATCATTTCCCTAATCCAATCTTAATAAAACAAGAAGGGAATTGGAAGTCTAGTTTTGGTATTTATGGTTTACATAAACTAAAGTAATTGTTGTGTACACTTAAGCATATGGGTAAAGTTTTTTAGGACACTGCAAGAGCCATGGTCTACTCTTGCTATACCAGGGTGAGTTTTATTGAAATTAAATGTCTATGAACTTTGCTAATCTGGTATTGAGGTATTAGTAAGAATTTACAATGTAAAGTTTATGGTGTGTGTCTGTTATGTGTGTATTGATTCGCTAGATTCTACAGCCATATTCTGTTTCTATCTTGCTTTGTGTGAACTTGTATTTTCTTTGAAATGCAGGTATGTGGGAAATATTCACACACAAGTGACTGAACCACTTCTTCAAGAAGTTTTTGCAAGTACTGGTCCTGTTGAAGGCTGCAAACTCATTAGAAAAGATAAGGTGGGTCTCAGCTATGTTTTAAACAAGTATACTGTATACATACATAGAATTTGTGTATAATGGGTGTTAGCCATTATGTCTCCACTCTCCATTATCCCTTTGTTTTGCCACCATATATAAGGATTTTTGTTTTCATATATGCAGTCATCATATGGATTTATTCACTATTTTGATCGAAGATCTGCTGCACTTGCTATATTGTCTCTAAATGGAAGGCATTTGTAAGTACTGTTCATAGAGGTATATATTCTGCATCTATTTTGTATTTCAAGACATTCCTCTTATTGATTAATTTGCAGGTTTGGACAACCTATCAAAGTTAATTGGGCGTATGCCAGTGGACAAAGGGAGGACACATCAGGTAGGCCTTTGGAAAAGATTATAATGAATCAGTGCATTGATATGCTGCTTAAGATAGCATTTTATATTTTATTTTGTAGTTTTTTGTGGTATTTTGACCTCATGACATTGTTACTTTTTTGTTTCGCAGGTCACTACAACATATTTGTTGGTGATCTTAGCCCCGAGGTTACTGATGCTATGTTATATGCATGCTTCTCAGTTTATCCTAGCTGTTCGTGAGTACATCTCTCTCTCTCTCTCTCTCTCTCTCATGCGTGTGTTAAATCGAATCCTTTTTCATGCATTTTTGCTCTGTTATAGGGATGCGAGGGTGATGTGGGATCAGAAAACTGGACGTTCTAGAGGTTTTGGCTTTGTTTCTTTTCGGAATCAACAGGTTACTTTTTTTTTAGAACCATGCGAGGAATTGTGTGCACAGATTTCATTCTATTTCAGAATACAGGTGGAGATGAATAGATTAAAAAATGACCTGAAATACTCATAAGTTTGCCAATAAATTAATATGACTTGGTGACTCTCTCTCCACCTATATTATGAGGGAGAGATTGGATGGCTTTATTTGCTATTCTTCTCTGCATGCATACATTTTTTTGAGCAGATATCTGACATTATTTTTTTTTTCAGGATGCTCAAAGTGCTATAAATGACTTAACTGGTATGTGATACATTTGTGTTTTCTATATGGTTGTCATTCACATGTTCAGAAACTAATTGATTCTAGTAGTGTAGCCCAATTGATTGCAACTTATGAATTTGAATGTTACATCTGTCATGATCTTATATGTCAGGGAAGTGGCTTGGAAGCAGGCAGATCCGTTGCAATTGGGCCACTAAAGGTGCTGGTATTGGTGATGAAAAACAGGCCTCAGATTCAAAAAGTGTGGTAGAGCTAACAAATGGGTCTTCAGGTATACACAATACTAGAATATTAATATATCAAATACTGTCATCTTGAGTAGCTTTGTGAGTCAGCTTTTTTGGTTGCATATTGTTCTAAGTTATGCTGCTTGAGAGCTTTTGCTAATGACTCTCATGCGGAAGTGGTCCATTTGTTCTGATAATGTTGTTGCTTTTACAGAGGATGGTAAAGAGCCAACTAATGGTGACGCTCCTGAGAATAATCCACAGTACACAACCGTTTATGTTGGCAACCTTGCCCCAGAAGTAAGAGGCATTAATTCTACAATTATGTGTATATCATCAATGGTTTATATGATATCAAAGAGACATGTATATATCTAGGTGGTCACTGATGAGGAAGAAGAATGTGTGCTTCTCCAGGATATATTTCTAACTATTTTATTAACCCGTGTGTTACACGGATAACTTTAATAAATATTTTTTCTCAAAAGTTATATAAACTAAAATTTAAAACTTAACATTAAATTTTGATATATTGAAACTTTTTATGCTTATGATACTTAACATATGTTTTTATAATTAGTTTAAAGTATAAGTTAGTTAAATGAAAAAGATAGTCAATAATAACAATAAAGTTTATTGTCATTATTATAATTAGTAAATAATTTTGTAAATGTTGATTGGGTAATTTCAATTTTTAATAGATCAAGAATAGGAACATTTTTAGGAATTTAAAATGAAATGAATATTTATATTTTAAAAAAATAAAAAATTACAAATGTCAATTGGATATGAAGCCACATGGCATTATTAAGGTGATGACAAATGGCAAAAATTTTACTCATTTAATAGTATAGATAGATGTTTGCTCATTTTTACAGTTTATGTATTTGGCAATGCTCTATATAGCTACAAAATAAGATTGAAATGAAATTATGATTTGTCAAATTGCAGGTTACGCAGCTTGAGCTACATCGTCACTTCCATTCCCTTGGTGCTGGGGTAATTGAAGAAGTACGGGTTCAGCGTGACAAAGGTTTTGGTTTTGTTAGATACAGTAACCATGGTGAGGCTGCGCTAGCTATTCAGATGGGGAACACCCAATCTATTCTTTATGGCAAACAAATAAAGGTGCGTGTACAGTTTTCTCGTTTGTTAGTAGAACTGCTTTTTAAGGGCTTCCATCCATCTGAAGCTGGTGTTTGTAGTGCTCATGGGGAAGCAAGCCGACTCCTCCAGGAACAAGCTCGAATCCACTTCCACCACCCGTTCCGGCACCAATGCTGTCAGCTGCTGATTTGTTGGCATATGAACGACAACTAGCAATGAGCAAGATGGGAGGGGTTCATGCCTTGATGCACCCTCAAGGGCTGAAACAAGCAAGCATGGATATGGGTGCGGCTGGAGCAAGCCAGGCGATATATGACGGTGGTTTCCAGAGTGTTGCTGCTGCCCAACAACTCATGTACTATCAGTGAGGTTTTTACGACTGTTGGCCTGCCTTTGCAGTTTGCGGGTAGGTATCGTTGGAGTTGTTTTGTTGAAGTTGTAGGTTGCTGTTCCACTCTCTTGGTTTTAGTTTTCTCTTGTTTTTGCTTTTTGTTTTTGTTGTTTTTTTTTTAAACGTTTGCCTTTGCCTTTGGCTCCCAATTGATTGGGAGAGTGTTGTGGTGCTTTTTTAATATATATTTGGTACGAGTATATCTATATGGTATTAAGGTATTGTGCTTTTTTACTTTGTTCTGGGGATAGGTCCATTTCTTGATGGGTCATATGGTACAGGCAAAAGCATTATCTTCTAGTTTAATTTTAGTGCAAACCAAGCAAGCCTCTAACTAAAGATTTATTGGGTATTAATTAAGGTTTATGGAATTTAAAGTCTTTTGTTCCAAGTAAGGATAAATAAAAATGTTAAAATGTCCTGAAAGAATGGACGTGTCAAAAGCATCATTAATGACTTTATTATTGTTTTTTTTTAAAGCAAAACATAGTTTGTTGTCTGAAATAAAAATCAGTTTAATGTATGTCTAAATTCGCAACTAATTCTTTTACAATTTATATCTAACTAAAAAGTATTAATATTGCATTTGTTAAATTATCATGATCATTATTGTCCCAAACAGTCTACTGATAATAATTAAATTGCTTAAAGCTAAACAAAAGAGTATTATTATTTATAAGTGAATGAAAATAATAATTGATGGTTATTTTCGTTTGAGGATAATATATATTAAAACAAAATATTCTTCTCCTAGTAATCTAGTATGTATGTATGTATGTAATTCAGGTTCTGCGCTTTTTCCTTTCCTATTGGTTGTTTGCAAAGGTGGCTCAGTTATTCGTTGTTGGGTTATCATGTCTAGGATAATAATTATCTGATTGTTCTGTTCAATTAGTTTCGTCTTTGTTTATTTGAATCCTTTCTTCTGCTTCTTGCAAAATATATGTATGTTATGTCGTAAGGGTAACAATTTCAGCCCATTCATGAAAACGGGTTAAACGGGTTGACGACCAAAATTCATAAATTTCACATTTGAATTTTTTTTTTTCAAAGAACAATTTGTTTAATACACCGTTTTATAAATTTTCTTTTTTGATAGAATATTCTAGCAAGTTTTTTACGACGTGTCAATTTAATCGTCCTGTCCGTTTAGACCGTGGAGTCAAAATTGTCACCCCTATTAAGTTGTATCAGTTCTTGGTTTGATTTAATATGTTGCAAGTAAAAAAAACAAGTAGAGTTGTGTTCTAAATTTTAAATGGATAATAAAATCTATCCATGTAAATAGGTTGCCACTTGAAACTTAACTAGACTGCAATTGGTTCATTTGACACTTGTAACTAAAAACTTTTCTTAAATAATTAATTCAACTAATTTATAGTTATTATGTTTTAGGGATTCTGTTACAAGCCGAAAATTCTAATTTTCAAGGGTTGATATTAATTATTAATAAGCTAAAGATTTATTATGCCTTTTTAATTCATTACATGGAGGTTCCTTGAGTCACAACTCTTTCCTAATATTTATAGTTTGTGTCGTTTATTATCGAATTTTATAATTATTCTAAAATTTATGATTTATTAAAAAAATTATTATTCAAACAAATAGGTAAATAAACTAGTAGGTATTATATGATTAAACAATTATTTAGATGGGAAGTCTCCCTTTTCTTCGGTTCTATATAATGCCTCCTCTTAGAGGGTGTTTGGTTTTGCGTTATAAACGAGATTATTAGCTTCTTACGTTACAATAACGCAAATAATTGTTTAAAGTGTTTGGATTACATACGTTAATAAGTGATTATTTGCGTTTAGCGTTAGTCAAACCACACTTTTTCACAAGTTAAAAAATGTAGCTTATTTGCTTAATAAGTGATTATTTGGTCATTTTACAAGTGAAAACGTAAATCCAAACACTTTAAAAACTGATTATTTGATAATTATGATAGCAAACAGCAGAAGTAAAACCAAACACTACATTTCCGGCAGCACTTTTGGTTACAACTATTATCTGATTATTAGTTTCCAAAACGCTACAACACTTTTACAAACGCAAATCCAAACACCCTCTTTGTCAGTATTTGGACTGGACTTTATTATTGTTATTTTTAGCTATTTTTATCATTTTATAATTTCTGACAAAATTTTGGCTAAAAGTGAGAGAAACCAAATTAAATTGATTTGTGGATGCAATTAACGATATTTTAATATTTAAATATCTTTAACTCAACGTTTCCAACACTTTTCAATAAATTATCCCAAAAAGATACAATCGATTTCCTAGTGATAAATGAAACTGTTGTGCTTTATATATTATCCTAGACACTTCCATTTCCGCATATATTCTGTTTCAAAGAAACTAGTAAATAACGTTGGCCACCAAGTTTTCATAAGAGGCTTGGGAGGGTTATTACCCGGGTTCGATCCTCAATTGAGGCGGATTTTAGGATTTTTCCCTTCAGGTGAACTAATCTAACTATGGAGATTTTAATCTAACTAGGAAATTGTGGTGAGGATCGAACCGGGATCTGTCGACACTTGGGCCTAGACGATAACCATCACACCAGCCGTTGTAAAAAAAAAACAAACTAGTAAATTCTCTCCTAAAATATATAACATTGCGTAGCAAATTTGATGATGATAGCCGGCAAGATCGCATTAAAAAATGTTTCGAGAAAACATAAGTTCCAAGAAAGTCGTTTGCTAGAAACCAGAAGGATGACCCAGAAATGGGTAACCTTCCCATAGCAATTAATAAACCATTACATGTCTCTGCTACAAAAATTCCATTGCTGAGGTGGTTAACATACAGATCAATCTGCTTGTAATCTAGCAATGTATTGATCATAGAAAGTAGCTGCTCGCTCCAGGTCACCAAGCTCGGTGTAACAATCAGCTATTGCTCCGAATGCTTCTGTGTTTCCCGAGTCCTCTCCTTCTCTTTCTGAAATTGATAGAACCATTGAATGGTATTTAATGGCTTCTCGATGCTTGCCTTGCCTCTGCAATG
Source organism: Centrapalus pauciflorus (assembly GCA_020465985.1). Lineage (NCBI taxonomy): Eukaryota > Viridiplantae > Streptophyta > Magnoliopsida > Asterales > Asteraceae > Centrapalus > Centrapalus pauciflorus. The sequence continues at coordinate 528,957 of JAANYP010008978.1, read as the reverse complement.
ATGCTCCTGAAAGATATGGAAGAGCAGTCATATGAAGCTTTGTTAAACGTCTGCCAAACAAAAGAAAACAAGTAAATACAGCAAACCTAATCCTCTTGCAGCCTTCTTTTCCTCAATCGGATCTTTAATTTTCTGTGCAAGCTCAAGCGCAGTCTGGAACTCGAAAAATGCCTTTTCTGGATTTTGATTTCTAAGGAAGTTCTTCCCGTTTTTCAGATGGGATATCAACTCTTGCTTCCTTGGATCGACAATCACTTCATTCTCTGGCACTCTAGCAGCAGCAGGAGCATAACTTAATGCTGGTGCATAAGATTCTATCTTTGCTTGCCTTTTTAAAGCGGCATTGATCTGGCGAAGCTGTTCATTTAGCCGTTGCAGTTCTGCTTTTCTTTGTCGTGCGAGCAGTCCTACAATACATGGATTTTTAAAGAAAACATTACAGTTAAACCCACTGATAAATGTTTGCGATCTGATGTTATGTTGTTTACCAATCATGTTCACATTAATCAACTTCTCTAACAGAATAGGGAGAGGAATGTGTTATATGTATCATGTATGACAGTATAGCTGCTTTTGAATATAAGCATCAAGCCAAGGCTAACAATAAATTAAAAAAGAAACATTTACAAAGTGAGTTTTCACAATTGAAGAGCTCAAATTTACAGAGCTGCATTGCATCTACTATATGTGAGAGAGAGAGAGAGAGAGAGAGAGAGGGAGAGAGGATACTGGAGTGCATATTGAACCTTACCTCCAACAGTTGCTCCAATAAGGGCAACAAGGAGCAACAGTGGCATGTTCATGTTAATGATAGACTGCTCTGCCTCACAGGTTTCAGCCAGGGCTTCTAAAGGTGCAGCTAAAAACAATGCATTAGCGAGAATTGCTCCTGCTGGCAAGGAGCCTGCAAATCCCCTTATCTGCCAGACGATAAACTGATAAACCAGTAAAATATCACAAAATTTCCAAGGGGAATCTATATGGTTTGAGTCATAAACAATCCACAACAACATGAAGATATAAAGGTAATATCAAATACAAATTTGATGCAACAAACAATTTCAGACTTTCAAGTTTTCAATTAGTTAAACTGTCGCCCTGTCGGTTGATCTAAAAATAACCAAGGAAGCAGCAGTTTGTTGGTTATCATTGCCTAGAAGATTAAGAAAGCATTAGAAAGTTGTAATTCTGACACGACACAAGTTACTGTCCAAAAGGATCGGCTGGTTTCATGGCTGGTTTCATATGTAGCCTACGATTAAAAATGTTCCTAACATAATGTAGTATATGTGTCACCAACCCATTATGTGGTAATAGAAACTTCAGCTTCATGTACGGGTTTGTACTTCTGTAATTACAGGTTTGTAGAGATATAAGGAGCTAATGGATTTATGTCCACGGATTGTCGTATTTGCACTACTGAGGACAAGTATAACAATTGGCTGATCCATATATGAAAAAATAGACACGACTGAGAAGGAAAACACGCCAGCTTCAAAAAGCCATTACTTCTAAAACAGATGGTGTTACTGTGCCAGCGGCCAGTCAACAGAATGATCTAATAGCCGTAAACATTGTGGCAAAGGCCAATGCCACGCTGGCCCACCATCAGTTCCAAAATCCAGCGTTAGGACTTCCTTAATTCATTAGGTTTTCACATTTTTCTTGAAAATGAGGTGAAGCCACACATTGTCTTCAGCAGAGATTTTCATTATTATAGGCATGATTTTAATTTTCAAATATGTGGCCAGACCTGCTAAATATAGGATCATCCTTTATAAAGTATTCATTGTAGGCCTAGAAAGACTGAAAGACTAGTAAAAAAATATCATCTTTCCTACCAACACATGTATTTCTGTACCATATTTTGTAATGCATCTAGCATCCTGTCGTCTGTGTTCTAAGTCAATTAGACACTTGAATGGATTTAACTTTTAATTTAAAAAAGGCAACATGCCCAGATTACTATAAGAACAAAATAATGTTAACATGTGATGACTCACCATCATACCTGATGCACAGCAAAGGGTTCTTTTTCAGCTCCATAAAACCCTTGACTAAATTCACCAGTTCTTGATGCCACACAATGAGCTAGGGTCTTATGCGTAGCATTGATTCCACGTAAGGCTATATGGTTTTTGAAAGTTCTGGTGCAATCATCTCTAAGAAGCATGAAATTTTGGACATTCATTACAAGAGAAACTAGCTTTCCTGCAACACAACAAAAATGAAGCGATTAAAAGCTACTTACACTTGAACATCATGTCGAAAAAACAGAGAGGAGAAAATGGATAACAAATAAACACATTGCCGCGAAACGATTAATTGGGTCGGGTCGGCAGGAGTAGAAGAAAATTAACTATTTCCTTTGTTCCCCCAAAAAGGAGATGCACTGGCTGTTAGTACTTTACAGAATCAAAATTGATTTGGGTTTTGTTGCAAATTCAACACCGTCATTCTTCCATTTGTATCACTTGGTGTTATTCGTAGATTCAAGGGAGCGTAACCGATTAATACATGCGGTAATCGGAATTAATAGGAGATATGATGCGCTAAATCTCGAGATCTTTTTGGTTAAAATATTCTGTAACAGTACAAAACGTTTAGCAAGGTGCTAATGGAAAGATTACTGACCGGAGGTTATCCGAGAGCATGCCGGCGAAATTGGTCGGGAAATAGAACAAGTGGAGCAACCGGCGACCACCGTCATTTTGGATAAACAAACGATTACACGTAACCCTTTGGGTATCTAACGCCGAGATTTTTGTTATCCTCCCAATCCCATCATCTTCAATTTGTACCTTTTTAATGGCTTTTAGCCTTTTGTTATAGCAAAGCATTTCAACTAAGCTTCATAGAATTTTCGCTCTCACTTTCAATTAAAATTTTTATGGGATAAAGTTATACAAATGTACGCTGTTTTACTGAATTTATCGACATGACTAATGTAGTTTTTTTACCCGTGTGATACTCGTACTTCGAAAATGAATAAATGATCGCCAAAAATTTTAAGAGGTAGAAAAGTATGAGAGAAAAATAAGAAAAGCAAGATATGTGATTATAAAATAAGAAAAATAGGATATGTGACTAGAGGTGTAAATAAGCCGACCTACTCGTGAGCTACTCGAGCTCGACTCGTTAAAAGCTCAAAAAAACCTCGAATTAAACGAGCCCGAGCCGCGCTCGAGCCCGAGTTTCACATATCGAGCTCGCGAGCTTAATCGAGCCTATATATAAATAAAAATTTAAATTAATTAATATATAAAATATACATTAAATAAATATAAATATATTTAAAATAACAAGGTATTATATTATATAAAAAGATTTTTTAAAATTTAATTAAAATAACTAAAATATATAATAAACGAGTCGAGCCCGAGCAGGGCTCGAGCTTGGAAAATTATTCATGAGCCGAGCTCGAGCTTTACATACAAAGCTCGAAAACAAGCCGAGCTCGAGCTCGAGCCTGGTACTTTTAAACGAGCCGAGCTCGAGCTTAAACGGGTTCGGCTCGGCTCGACCCCTATAGGTGATAGAAAAGTAAGAGATAGAAAGAGAGTATTATAAAGAAATATAGGATAGGTAATAGAATATTAATAGAGAGAATGTGAAAAGTGGTATTTTAAAATGAAAATTTATGAAATTGTTGTTAAGTAAATAAATTTCCATTTTTTATGAAAAGTGAGATGGAAAGTTTGAAAATTTTCGGTAACTAAACGCACCGTCTAAACAAGTTTTCATTTCTCATTGAGACCCTTGTTTTTTTTCTTTCTAAAAACTATAACTTGAAAACTGAAATTGAAAAATGACTAGTTTTCATTAACTAAACGCAATCCTAAGAGTCACCCAACATAGTCTGAATGAAAGACCTCTTAATAACAAAGTTAAATTAAACAATTTTTTCATTGATTGTTTGATTTATTATTTATACCTCTGGTAGTTACATTTGTCGTAATGTTAAAAAAAACTTTTAGAAATTGTAAACTTGTAATTATCTAATTCATTCCTTATCAACGGTTCATAATTAATCTATCAAAATCCAACGGTGCAAATCTTGTATCTTCTTTGAGCATCGAAATAAATATATTATTATAATATTATTATATTTAGATATATCTTAAAAACATTTAATGATATTAATATATTAACTTTAAAATAATAAGTAATTAATACAAGAAATACTGATAATCAGATAATAACTGTTACAAAAAATATTTCAAAAATTTAGTGTTTGTTTCAGCTTTTCCTGTTTGCTATCATAATTATCAAATAATCAGTTTTTAAAGTGTTTGAATTTACGTTTTAACTTATAAAATAACAAATAATTATTTATTAAGTATATAAGTTACATTTCTAACTTAAAAAATATAATAAGATTAATTCTAAATACAAATAATACCAATCCCATCCAATCAATTATAACTTGGTAACAATCTTTTAATATGCTTGTGACGCGAAACCAAAACACTCCGTACATGTAATTTGGGCTTAATCATAATATCATATCGTTCTTCATTCCGCGCTCAAATAATTGTTTCTAGGGTTTAAGGATCCTCCCATCAAAACCCTCACCACGCAGAGTCCTTTTCGACTGAGACAATTACTACGGCTACAATGAACGTCGACATGGATACTTCTCCGAGTGTTTTTGATCCTCAAGATTTGAGTAACAGGGAGCGTTACCGGCGATACGGGTATTTAATCCGAACTTTGAAGCTGTCTCCCAATTGAGTAAATTGGTGTTCTTAGGATGTTTCCAGATGTCAAATCAAACTTGGAAACTCTTCATAGCCTCATCTTGAGGATTTTATCTGTCTTTGTGTGCCACACTAATCCATAATTATGTATGTTCAGGAAAAGGCTTTCTCCTTCACCACACCAAGAAAATATTCCATCCAAGTTCAGTAATGCTGCCCTATTTTTTGAAAATATCAAAAAAGAAGTTGACCACTCCGATGGTGATCAATCAGAAGGAACGCATACAAGAACCCAGTCTTCTTTCAAAAGGAGATCGCCATCAATAGATGGTCCTGGAATATCTGAGATGGGCATTGCTAACGATTCGGTTGGTCGATCACGAACGCATTCCCTAAAAGTTTGCAAACACGAGGAGGATGCATCCACGGATAGTGGAGATGCAACATTTTCATTATTTGCCTCTTTATTTGATTCTGCTCTTCAAGGTGCGTGTGTAATCTCTCTATGGCACTCTGTCTACACAAGAAACAGGAAACAAGAAACAAGGGATATGAAACACAAAGTTCGAATAAAATCTGTTTGACTGACTTCTTGCTCATTTTAGTTTAGGGTTTATTTTTCACGGCATTGATTGCCTGATTGGTATGGATGGAATTTTGGTGTATGAAGTACTTGGTTTCTGCATCCATTTAAGCATTTTTATTACTAGGGTTCTCTAGTTTCTAGTTCAATTTTTAAAACTATTTCTTTTATTTCTGATGCATTCACATTATTTGGTTGCCTAAGCATAACAATAATAAAAACACTTAAAGTTAATTCACACAAGATTTTTAATTAATCCTCTGTTAGCATAACACGGATTGCTGGATAGAGTAATAAAGCAGTTGTTCGAAAACCAAATAGCTAGTGAAATGTTAAAGGAGTGAATAATGTCGCCATGTGTAGTTTGTAATTCTTTTACCTGTTTTTCTATTGCTAAAAGAATTACAAAACTATTTATTATAATTTCCTAATACGACACATATCATCGTCTTGAATGTGTGGGCATCCAATTTTTACCATTATTTTTTATGCACACATATCTTGAGCCACATAGATACTACATTATGCTGTAACAGGTGGTTGGTTCAATCTGATTTTGTATTTTATTGTTTAATGCATGCATGCAGGGTTGATGTCCATCCCTGATTTGATAGTGAGGCTTGAAGGAGCATGCCGGGATGTTTCAGAATCAATTAAGTATGTCTCGCACACCAAAGTAGTTGTTATGTTAGTGGAATCCCTATAATTTGTGTTGCTTTCTTTGTTAAAAGAAAAGAAAAGTAGAAAACAATGTTAAGCCACTCTCTCCATTGTCCTTTTCCTACTTTTGGCTATCAAACCTTGCATTATTTCCTTTTCATGAAAATTGAACCAGTTGACTCAAGCCGCATGTTAGTAAAAATGCATGATCTCCATCATTTATCAATAAGGACAAAATAGGAAAACTTATCGACCATTATCAACTTATTAGTCCAAAAGAAAACCATGCTCCAAAACGGAAATTGCTCTGCTCTTGATGAGAGGGAGAAGAAAAATGTGAGTTTTTGTGCTATGTTCTATCAAACACTTAAAAAAGAAACTCTTACTTTGTTATGCAAGTTATTTTGAACATGATGTTGAAAAGCAGTTTATAAGGACTTGAGACCAAAATGAGTTTTGTGTTTAAATTTCTACAGAGATGGATGTAAAAGTTGAAAAATATTCTTCATTGCTAGCTAAATTCGGACAAATACTCTTAGTGAGCTTGCTGACTACATATTTTTCTTGTTATTCCACAGTAATAGTTGTATCGAGAAACACAGGCTTGTTGAGGACAAGCTATTGAGGCAAAAGGCTAGGATGCTACTTGATGAGGCTGCTTCCTGGTCTCTTTTGTGGTATCTGTATGGGAAAGGCATGATTCATATCCCTTACCTTAGTAATCATTTGGATGTTGAGTGTGTGTGTGTGGAATTTATAAATGGACGACATCAGGACAGTAGTTGTTATTGTGACAACAGTTTGATCAAGCACATTGCTGGCAATTTCTGTTTTCTGATATATGGTATGCCACCACTCGTTTTCAATCTGTTATTGCTTAGGCTCTGGTCCTTATCTCTCATACAATGTTCTTAAAATATTCACCTAAGTCCACTTAAGCGGTCACCTAGGCAAGTAGCCAAGTAGGCATTAAGTGTCCCCACATCATTAGTTAGGAACCCTCAATTGGCCACCCAGGAGTTAAACGTTCCGTGCAGCTTCATTTAGCATCTAAGGGTTGAAGTAAGTTTTTCATAAAATTAGCCAAGGATTAATCAAAAGTATTGTTTAAAAAAAAACAAAATTACTTCTCTCAGCTTGGAGGATGATGCACAATTTTCTTAAGTAATTGTAAAAACAAAATAATCAAACTTGTCATCTGGATTAAAAATTGTAGGAAGTAATATGTTACTGAATTTTGAACGTCATATGTTCACATAATGCAAAAATAATTCCATCTGTTATGTTAATACGAACCACTTAGGGGTTGTTTCAGATTTATTTTTGAGGCATGTTATCTACTTATTGTGTCTGCCAAAATGCTGAGTGTTTGGCATTGCGTTTTATGAACTTGATCATGGAAAATTTTGGCCTTGAAATGCGGAATGGAGAAGTAGCATTAGACATGCTTTTTGGAAACCCAGTTTGTGGATGCAGTATGCACTGCAATCCCAAACACCCCATATTATTAATATGCGTGTGCTTAATTCCTATGTATGTGATTAAGCTCCATGTCACTTGACTGACCACTTTGCTCCTCTTAACATTTTTTAGAACTTTCTCTTATAATTCTTATGCTATCAATAATGTTCATCTCTTCCTTTCATGCCGATCAATCAACATTGAGTTTGTTATTATTTTGACTTTTGCCGGCCCAGTCAGTTATAAATATTTGTATTTCTTTTTCAAATTTGTACAGGGAATGAAGACCTTCCTGAAGATTTAATCATGGTATGATGCTTTTATGTTTAGTAGTGACATGTCTACTCATCTTACAATACCAATATTTTTTGCATTGATTAAATTTCTTGCTTTTTGCTGTCTTTATTTTTAGTTGCCAACAACCTCACATCTGGAGGCTTGCCAATTTGTTGCCGCAAATCATAAAGCTCAGTTATGCCTTAGACTTATCCAGTGGCTTGAAGGATTAGCCTCCAAGGCCCTTGATTTGGAGAATAAGGTGATGAGTTGTAATTGCTTTCCTGACTTCACTGTCACCAGGGGCTAATATTGCAATCAACTTGTTAGAGACTGGCAACTGTCAATTTCTCAGTGAATTTATCCTAATCAACTAGAAACCGTCAATTCCATATCTCATTTCCGAATATTCAATGTTGCTTGAGACAATTATCACTAAAATATATCCATGTTAAACTTCTTTATATTTTTAACATCCTTTTTGCAGGTACGGGGTTCTCATGTTGGCACACATCTCCCTACCTCTGGAGTTTGGAATCACACCCAAAGGTTTCTAAAGAAAGGCTCCTCAAATGAAAAGATTGTTCAGCACTTGGACTTTGATGCTCCAACACGAGAACATGCTCAACCTTTGCCTGATGACAAAGTAATTGTTACATTGTTGAATTATCATGTTGTTTAACTCTTCTTTTATCAAAGTTATATATATGAACAGAAACAAGATGAATCTCTTTTGGAAGATGTCTGGATCCTATTAAGGGCTGGAAGATTGGAAGAGGCATGCAATCTTTGCCGGTCTGCAGGACAGGTATGTATCTCAATTTTCACGTATTAGATTGCAATGTTTTCTTTTTCTGTCTTGATGCTTACTGTTATGTCCACAGTCATGGAGAGCTGCAACCTTGCGCCCTTTTGGAGGGCTGGATCATTCTTCTTCAATTGAAGCCCTCATAAGAAATGGGAAAAACAGATCACTGCAAGCCGTTGAATTGGAAAGTGGTATGAACCATCAGCGGCGCCTCTGGAAATGGGCTTCATACTGTGCATCAGAGGTAAGAGAAGATTTTACCTCATTAGTAATTACATATCTATTTTTTTTTTTTATCATCCAAAACCACAGTAACTTAATGCATTGTGTTAGAGGCATCACTGATGCTCTTTTAGTTCCTTTCCATTACTTGATGTTATTTTCTTTGTTAACTTATGTTTCTGGTTTATCTAAAATACATTTTTCGACACACATTAAGATATTTTATGCAGCTTCCTGTGATGTTGAACTGTTTACATTCTAATAAAGAGCATGTATAATGTTTCAGGAGATCTAACTTCAAAACTTAATTGTAGGCTTCCGTGCTATTTGTTTTGGTAGTCAACATATGCATTGTTTTATTCTTATGAACTGATGGATATCTTCTGCTCCCCCTTCCCTTCTGCTCTTGTGTTATCTTCTTGTATTGAAGAAAATTGCAGAGCAAGAGAGCGGGAAGTATGAAACAGCAATATATGCAGCCAATTGCAGTAATGTCAAGCGCCTTCTACCAATTTGTAATGACTGGGAGGTATTGTTTTGCCAATGAATAAGCCTCTGTATTGGTTTTTGTATTGTTTGTCTCCGTATCCTGGTGGTGTAGTGCCACCAAGTATTAGGTGTTTGCCTTCCATTCGCTGGTGCTTTTTTTATTGTTTGTCTCTGTCGAAAATAATATTTCTTCTGAAGAAGTGTAATATTAATGCTTTACGGTTGTATGGTATGGTGTAGTTACCTAAGTCAAGTGTAATATTTTCACTTGTTGCTACAGGTGGGTTCACTGATGATTTTTTCACCATTTTGGTTTAATTAAATCAAGTTATTATTACTAAAACTCAGATCCTGCTCATTGTAGTCTGCTTGCTGGGCTTTGGCTAAGTCATGGCTTGATTTTCAAGTTGATATGGAATTATCCAGCCAACAATCTGGTGGGACGGATCAGTATAGAAGTCCTGATGGTGTAATTGAAAGAAGCCCCGGACAAGGGGACCTTAATTCTCAATCATTTCTTGGACCAGAAAATTGGCCACTCCAAGTCTTAAAGCAGCAGCCACATGACCTTCCCGCCCTTCTTCAAAAGCTTCATTCAAGGCAAGAGATCCTGGAATTTTGTTTTAGTACAATATGTTGGTATTTGTTATGATCTCCTACTGAAATTAGCAATGTTATTTTTGCATGATGACTTAGTGAGTCTGTACATGAAGCTGTAAGTCGTGGATGCAAGGAGCAGCACCGTCAGATTGAGGTTAACTTGTTTTTTCCGCATTCTATAATTTTATTTAAATTTTACAACAGGAGATGTTACTCCTTTTCTTCTCAATGCTTTTATCTATTGTGGCTCTTCTTATTCATAAATTGGTAATGTATAAATGTACTAGTGATTTGCCTTAATTGACGATTATTTTCATGTCTGCTAAGCCTGTACACATGATGAGCAAGTTTAGTGAAATTCGATCGGTTGGCCAGTAGTCCCTTCTTTGTATAAGGGTTTTTTTTGGCCAAACCATCTCTAAAAGGGTTTTCTTTTAATTAATTTGTTTTTTTTTTTTTTCTAATTGCTGCATCATGCTATTTAGTGTGGTATGATTCAGTGATTTAATGGTGAGTGTTGGTGAATCTCATAATAGTCTTTTTCATTTTTTTGTCTTTAGCTATTATATGTTAACTCATTTACTGGAAAATCAATTTCAGGCTCATGATAATTCTGATATTTTGTGCCTTAAAATTCTTTCTTTACTTCATCATATTAGTGCTTTCAAGTAGTTATCTGTAATTAGATGAAGTGCTTACTCGCAAAAGAACACATTTGATATATGGGCATATGATTAGTGTAACCTTGTGAGTTTCTGTTTGTATACATACGTGTCTATGTATCATCTATAGACATGTGCTTGCAGATATTCTTTTGCTGCTTCCTCTGACCCAAGACTTTTGAACAGATGAATCTAATGTTGGGAGATATTCCTCGCCTACTTGACCTTATATGGTCATGGATTTCCCCTTCGGGAGGGGATGATGATATTTTCAGGTAATTTTGTCGTTCTTTGTAGATTTTTTAGATTGATGTTACTCGATTGAGGTGTATGCTATATTTGTATTCTTTGATAGATAGAATTATCCAAAGAAGACTTAGTACCATCAGTAGTAATGTGATAGACTATATAAAATAGTTTTAAGCATGAGTTTCTCAACTCAAATGGTTTTGTTATCAAGTCCATGTTTGTATTATGAAAATTGTGATTCTTGCCAGGCCTCATGGCGATCCTCAAATGATCCGTTTTGGGGCGCATTTAGTTCTCGTGCTCCGTCACTTGCTTGCTGATGAAATGAAGGATGCTTTCAAGGAGAAGACCATGACTCTTGGTGATCTCATTCTTAACATGTGAGTATATTTATCTGTTTCTTAATATTTGTTAAATATGCATGGTAAAATATATGAACGTTTCAGTAGTCAACTATGATTCTTTTGTTAGTTAGCAAAATATTGTTTATATTTTCTGTTGTCTTCATTTGGTCATTTCAAGACAAAATTCTCATTTGGAAACCCCAAGGGGGGCATTTGGTACACCAATTGTTTTGGGGGTTTTTGGAACATGAAGTATTTGAATTTGTCATGTGACTCTTATTCACCCTTTGACGTTGGCTTCCGCACCAGCGCTGGTCTATCTTCAGCCTTGGTCTTTGAGTTTGGGCTAAAAGCTTCTTTGGTAATTGGTCAGCTTTGAAGAGGTCTTCGTACAAAACACATTAGAAATACAAAAACCAACTCTAATTTCGTAACTGATAGATTACACATGTTAGCTTTGGCTAAGGACTTGACAAGTTGTGCTTAAAGCAGCCTGGTTTGATTGCGGCCTTTTTGTACCCAATAATGTGACACCTTTAACTTGTGCATACACCTAACTGGGACAGGCATTGGCAGGTATGCAATGTTTCTTTTTTCAAAACAGCACGAGGAGTTGGTTGGAATATATGCATCTCAGCTTGCACGCCACCGTTGCATTGATCTGTTTGTGCATATGATGGAGCTACGGTTGAATAGTAGGTGCGCGCCTTTTCAGAACTAAAACTCTGTTTTCAGTTCTATCTATTGGCTATAGTGTGGGCAATTATTCTTTTGAGATGGAGTATTATTATTATCGTCATTCTTGTTACAAATATTATTCTTGTTTCTATTGTTTATGTAGATTGTAGAATGCACCAGCCACCAGGGTATACCAATAACAAATATTTTCGTACAGATGGCTTAATTATCTCATTGTAAATCATTAGTTCCATGAAAAATAGATCAACTGTCAATGTATCCAACAAAATGTTCATTAATCACGCATGATCTGAATGATAGGAATATTTGCTTTCTCTATTTGTCCTCTAATACAACTTTTAATTTAATTTTTTTTCATTATTACTTCTTGACAGTGTGCGTGTCAGATATAAAATATTTATTTCTGCCATAGAGTACCTGCCATTTTCTCCTGAAGTGGATTCAAATGGCAGTCATGAGAAAGGAAGCTTTGAAGAGATTATTGAGAGGTTCTCGATTTTCTCGTTAATTTTTTTATGAAGATCTCAAGATAAACGTTACTGTCATTTTATTTTTGTCTTTGTTCTATTGCTGGTCTCATCTTTTGTTCCTATTTTACTTTTACAGGGTTTTATTAAGATCAAGAGAAGTGAAGGTCGGGAAATATGATGGATCCTCTGACGTTGCAGAGCAATGTCGGTTGCAGAGTCTTCAAAAAGCTACGGTCATTCAGTGGCTTTGCTTTACACCTCCCTCCACCATTAATGATGCTACAAGAGTTGGTGCAAAACTTCTTCTCCGAGCATTGATGCATAGGTAATATTTTTTGTAATTCAATTGTTTCATGGTATTGGTGGTCTTTGGTAATGAAACTGGCTGTCTTCTTTCAGCAATGTATTGTTCCGGGAGTTTGCTTTAATATCTATGTGGAGGGTTCCAGCAATGCCCATTGGGGCTCATACGTTGCTTAGTTTGCTTGCTGAGCCTTTGAAACATCCGTCAGAAAATTTTTTTCCCACAGAGGACCATGAGATTTCTGATAGTTTGAGAGAGTTTGAGGACTGGGTATTGCTTCTAAACTTTTGTGTACTGTTTTGTGCTTTGCATTTTGTTAAATGATAATTGTTCACGTGTAAGGACTCTTTAACTTCATGTCATTCACTAGAACGAGTACTACTCTTGCGATGCAACATACCGCAACTGGCTACAAATTGAGTTAGAAAATGCTAGCATAGACCCGGCTGACATTTCGAAGGAAGAAAAATGGAGAGCAACCACGGTAGCCATTGAAACGTTATCTTCATCAATGGCATTGCTACAGAGTGAGTTTATTCCCCACATGCAGCAAACACACACAAACCCTCTTTAAGGCCTTAACAACTTGGCTTAGCTTCTCTTTTTTCTCTGAGCTTTTCACCTGTAAATAGTTTTGTTAATGTCAAATAGGAAAAGAAAACCACTGGTTGGTACCTACTGAGGATCATATCTATGACTTGGTGGAACCTACAAACCTTGAACTACATGCTACTGCTATGCTCTGCCTGCCTTCTGGTGAATGTTTGCCTCCAGATGCCACCTTGTGCACGGCACTGACAAGTGCCTTCTATTCTTCAGTAAGTGAGGAGGATGTGTTAGATCGTCAGTTTCTGGTATGTTCTGTTTTCCAATTCTAAGACAAAAATGCAAAGAAGCAAATTAAGTGTCCTTGGTATTTATGTGCATAACTTTATGTTCAGGTTAATGTATCTATTTCTGCAAAGGACAGTTGCTCCATTGAGATTTCACTTCGGTGCTCAGCAACAGAGAACGATGGATTTGGCCAAAATAAACTTGCTGATGGTGGTCTTCTTGCTGCAGTTGTTGCAGCTGGTGTTAAAGGTAAATCAATAGCTGTAGGTTATCTTGGAATTGAATTATTATGTTCAACTGCCCAATAAGTTCTAGTGAAGTTGAATTTAGTTGATGACATGCTTAAGACTGGAACTTGTTACATGATGGAGAATGCATAAATGTCATGATCCATTTTGTGTATTGTCCAGTTGAAGGGTAAACTGGATGAGACCCTAATTTCTAGTCTGCACCCACGGTGAACATTATACACGTGGTTGCAGGAGAATCTTTAGAGGACGTGACAAAGCTCATGGAAATTTTTTTTTTTTTTTTGCAGGTGAGCTGGCCCGATTTCAAGCTGGTGTAACCTTGGAAATCTTGAGACTAGATGCTTGGTATTCTGGCAGTGATGGTTCTCTCGGAAGCCCAGCAACTTATATCCTGCGGGGTCTATGTCGTAGGTGCTGTATACCAGAAGTCATTCTTCGATGCATGCAGGTGTGCTAAACCAAAAATTGCTTTGTGTGGATGTTCCAACTTCCAAGTAATTCTGTTTTGATGTGGTGATGAAACTTTGCTATTAACGTCGTGTGTAGGTTTCTGTTTCTCTTATGGAGTCGGGTAATGCACATGAAATCCATGATGAGTTGATTGAATTAGTTGCAGGCTCCGAAAGTGGGCTCCTTCACTTGTTTAGTCAGAACCAACTGCAGGTATTTCACATTCAAGTTCTCTTCGTTTCATGGTATTTGGAGTAATTGACTTGATGTCTTCTTTCGACCAGGAATTCTTGTTATTTGAGAGGGAATACTGCATATGGAAGATGGATGCTTGAATCTCTGTATTTCGCTTGTATTTTGTAATATAGGTAACGTTGTTTTAAATGAATATTTTGAAAGTGTAGCAAATTAAGTGAACATATGTGACACCAAGGAAGACCAACCAAAAAAAAATAAATATATTTATCAAACATGGAAAGAGTGGGCTTTTGGATGTGAAATAGCGAAAAGGATGGAATGAAATTGCGGAAAAATGACTCGTTGGATCATTTATACAATTTAGTATTTATTCTTATGATTCTTAAATTGATAATATGGAAAAATATATAAACATTAAGAATCTCTCTCGTTTTTTTAGTAAAATATGGAAAAGTAAGTAAACAATGCTAGAATTTGTAAAAGAAAATGGAATTTAGTTTTCTGATGAAAACTTTAGAACATTTTAAAACCCATTTTTATTTTTTATTTTCATTTTAATGATGCTTATCTGTAGGCCCCTCTCCCAATGCCTTTTGCCAAGTAACCAACCGACTGTTCACTTCGGTCCTAGTTTTCGTCACTAGTACAATATCGTCCGCAAAAAAACATGCACCTAGGAATATCTTGTATTGATCAACGTCATCGTCACTAATCAATACTCCAGTCATCATATTTTTTAAGGATTCCGTAGCAAAATTATGAGAGATTGAGAACTTGAGTTGGTTAATCTTTTATTCATCGAGTATTTTGACTTTGAGTTTTGATTATCTTACAATTCTCAAAAGTCCAAGTTATCATTTTCAAGAAGGTTTTACTTCAACTTCAAGTGGTGGAGTGGAAGGTATATTTTTGATTTTTAATTTAATAAACCTTCAAGTGGTGGAGCCTTTCGTCTCATTTAATTTTATTGTTAATAAAAATCAATGTGTATATCTTTTACTGTTTATTACGAGTGATCTGTAAACTGATTTAGCAGGTTATAATCAACTTTTTCTATCATAAAAAAATAACAATAACTTTTTATATATATATATATATATTTTACCAATAACAACAATAAATTGTAAATCTATTAAAAATTCTTCAAACTAGATGAATAACTCGATTTAATTCAACCCCACCCTCTATTTTTCCACATCACCATCTCTACATTTCTTATTTACTGAATCAAAGAGTTTTCATTTCAAATGTAGATTCTCTTCGACTTCTAGTGAAGGATTTTCATTACAGATCCAAACACTTGATTTTTAGATCCATATTTTATTTTATTATTAGTTTGGATTAACGTATGAATCTTGGGATCCAGATTTTAGGTTTGATCAAGGTTGTAGTTTTGATTTTGATGGAACATATTTATGGTTTTGATTTGAATTAGAAATGATGTAATGGATCTGTTACCTGTATGCATCAATTTATGGTTTGATTTGATATGCTTCAACCTAAATTGCTTCATTGATTTTGTTTCTAATATGCTTCACATCACTTTTCCTTTCTTTGTTGATTTTTAAAACAAGAGTTTCCAAACTAAATCAAATTTGCCTGTGAGATTCTTTTGATTTGTTGTGTACAAGACTGCAACTATAAACATTATTTGGTTAGATTTATAATCTTTTGTTATTAGTAGTAAACATATAAAAAAAAAGCTGTTTTTTTTATAATAGAAAAGTTAGCGGTGACCTGGTAATCGGCTTGTAAGTCATCCGTGACTATAAACGATAAAAAAATTCAAAAGTTAATGCTACCAGTAATAAAATTTAAAAAATGTAATCATTTATGGTAATAAAAGAAAATTATTGTTGTTTTTGGGAATTGATCCTATCAATATTGTAGCATATTATATTTGTTATATAAATATATAATATTAATTGGTTTTTAAAATACCAAATTTTTAATAATATTTTTAACAAAGTTTTTATGTAACGCTCCATTTCATCCGATGCATCACAACGTAACCATTCATGCTATAACATATGAAAATTATATATACATTCCAAAAAGATTTAACAAGAAACGTAAATAACATCACGATTAACATCGATCATAAGTACTCAAGTATTCATATAGAAAGAAGGTCGGAAAGTAGAGGATTGAATTGGAAGCAACAAAAAGAGGTGAAAGTCGTTGACTTAATGACTTGCTGGTCTCTCAAACACTGATACATTTTAAGTTTAAATATCAAATTTGACAAAATACCATCTCTATGAGAATTTTATATTTTAAATGATCATTATTTCAATTTTTTTTTTGATTTTAAATGTCGTTTAATTATGTTATTGATTAAATAATTACATGTCAAATCTTGATTCTGATATTTATCTAAAAATTCGGATGTTACAAGGTTCGTATCAAATTCACGGTTTTTCAAATCATGTCCTATATATGGATGCTCGGCTCAACTCAACTCAACTCAAGAACATGATTCAGGAAGCCATTTATATATTTTAAGCATTCAAAAACATTATGCATTGCATAAGCTCAAGCAAAAAGTAAATTGTGAGAAAAAAAAATCAAGTAAATAGTTTAACAATATTATAAAAGTTCATACATCTTTAAATATTAATAAAAACAGTTACCATTTGTTATTTGCATTTTCTAAAGTAAAAGTTAATGTTTAAAAATAATTATTAGATTGTTATAAGATATATCAAATCCTTTATAAAAATTTAAAATGGATGAAATTGAAATTTGAACTTAAACATTTTATTATTATTATTTACAACTATAATTACTGCAAACAAAAACAGAATTATTATTGTAAGAAACATACAAAATTTGAAAGAATTTTTAATAAAAACCATGTAGGTTAATAGACTAGATATATGATATGTTGTTTTGTTTTTTATAAAGAAATATCAAATGTAAGATATATTATTAATTTAAAAGTAAAACTTGCATACCATTGCGATTCAACGTCATTTATTCCATTATAATAATTATAATGCCTTTAGTCATTCTATTAATAAAAAATTATGATTTAAAGGTTTTTAATATGACCATACTCTCGTGATATTTTTACGATTGTTGTTTAATAGTTAATGACATGAAATCTATAATAAAAATTCAAGATTCAAACTATATACAATTCTCTTAACTATGTGTTACATGATTTACCATACTGCTCAGTTGTAGACCGGTCGATGGAGATCTTGACGTCATCTCGTCATATTTAATATTTAATATTTAGTGTAGACCAGTCAGATGTGACACTAGGTTACCTATAGAGGTCTAATGTCTTACATATTTTAAAGTATCTCAACTATTAGAAAAACTTGGAATGAAAATCAGGAATCAAACTTGGATGATTTGGTGATTGTGTAAGTTCATTTTTCGGTAACAATAATTTGAACGGATATCCGAATTTTGTTATAGGATAAAACACAAGAAAAATATGTAACATTCTGATTGATCAATCTTGTTTGTGTGTGTGTGTGTATGTATGTATGTATGTATGTATGTATGTATGTATGTATGTATGTATGTATGTATGAGCGTTCCATACGAAGTAGAAGTGGACAAGATTAGTCATCCTTCCAAATAATCGTCAAAAGCGGGTAAAACCGTCACCTTAACAGCAACGACAAGCTGCACAACAATAGCGAAAGCTGCATAGCTACCAAAGCTGCACTAAATCAGCAGCAGCAAGTCAGCAACACCGCAAACCTTCACATTGAAGGTTTGGTATAGCCCAATCAAAGTTGTTGAGCTTTAATAGGTTAACATATCATTGCTAGGGGTTCCGCCCTTTGGACCCCGCAAGGGAACACAACCTCTTTGATCATCGTTTTAATGTCCGGGTCTTGACTTTTGGCAAACTTATACGAGTGTGCACTCTGCATCTTCAACATCGTTCTAGTTCCAACCAAAATCAAACAACAAATCAATGAATACGTCATTATAGTAATTATGCATTTGTATGTTCACATTCATTGAATCAAACACCTTTCCTTATTCAGGCATTTTCATAAAAAAAAATTCCAATCGTATTATGTATGTTGAAATATAAAATAAGCATAAGATGCTTTAAAAGTGGCTGCCTTATTTAGAAAATCAAAAACGAAGATACACCTTAAACAATTTGGTCAAATCTATTGGTCCCAACGTGATCCATAAACCTAAAATAAAATATGAAGATATTTGCATTGCATATTGGGGTATAATAATAATAATCTATCTATTTTATTAAAAGAGTAAATAGATGCCACTTGGCACCTAACTAGAATGCCACTTGGCATAACGTGGATACGACACGTGTATAATCTATAATTTTCATATTAAAATAATAATTACATTAATTAAATTAATTTAGAAATAAAATATTCTCCTATTATTTTGGATTTCAAATTTAAATTTGAGTATATAACTCCTATTATTTTGCATTTCAAATTTAAATTGAAGTCTATAACTCCTATTATTTTGGATTTCAAATTTAAATTTGAATCTATAACTCACATCTTTTGTTGGCTTCATATCCAAACTTCTTAGCTTCTATAATTTTTTTTTTCCTATTATGGTTATTATTTAATTTTTAGTTATGTATTTTATATTTAACCCATTTTATATATTTTCTATAATCACTTTAACAGTATAATATTGCTATTTTTTGTAGTTTCTGTAATAATTTTTCAGATATATATATATAGTTTTGAAAAAATAAGTTATCTACTATTCCGTGTTGTACACGAGTAATATACCTAATAATAAATAATAATATTGTATTCATTAATTAGGGTAGAGAATGCGAAACGAGGAAGGAAATTTATGTAGCAAAAAAGAGACAAAGAAATGGTCGTTTAGGACGGACTATTATATAATCCAAAAATATTAATTAAAAATTGATGGGTTGAGGGAAATTGATTGATACCCAGCATATCTGATTTGGGTCTTCCTCTTTAATCATTAATTTATTTCAATAAAAACAAAGTAAAATCAATTTGTGTAGTAGTTGTAGTTCCACAAATACAATCAACTCTACTCTTTTTGACCTGACCTTTCTTTCTTTCTTTCTATGGGATTTTAGCAGCTAATCCATCCATCATCAATTCATCATGTGAGTGAGATTGTGATCAGAAATTCTTTTGCTTTTTGGATACACAAATTGGAAGAATCATAGAAATTGTTTTGTTTTTTTGGAATTATAATTATCAAGGCATCTATCTATCTGGAGTGGACGGAGGTGTGTATTTTCGATGACGATGAGTCTCTATCAGAAAGATCACATTATGATTATTAGCAACCACCCATTTTCATACTTATACAAACTTCTTGGATAATTCTTTTTACACTCTTTATAATTATTCTACTTGTCACCGTTTTTTTTTTTTATAATAATTTTATCGATCATCATCATTTTCGGTTCAATGAAAGTTTCTTCATCAAAATTCCTTTCCGGGTTTTGAATTACAGAGTTTCATAATTCGGGTTTTGCTGTGATTGAATTCTTCAATGGTGGCCTCCTCCGCCGTTGCTTCTCCACTATGTACATGGTTAGTGGCCGCTTGCATGTCTCTTTCCGGCGAGAAAAACCACCAGCTTCCTAAACCATCGCCGGTGCCTTTTTCTAGAAGGCTCAGTCGGTCGGCAAGAAGGAAGTTAACGGCGGTGACGGAATGCAGTAATTTCTTGGGTGGCGGATGCGGTGGGTTGATGTCGTCTTTATGCGGGAACCTGATGACTTCATTGGAGCCGTGTGAGGAGTATTATAAATCCAAATCGCTGTCTTCTTCTTTGTCTATATTTGGTTATGAAAATGGTTTCTCCATTTTCGGTTTCAAGAATCCTTCCATGACTCGCACTCAGAAACGGATTAATCGAGCTTCACAAACTGGTAATTCTTCCCATGATTAACAAGAGTTCAAATCCATTTCTGTTACCAGATGCAAACCCTTATTTTCCCCTAAATATATTTTTATTATTTGTTCTTGCCAGTTTAGGCTTTTAGGTTACTGAATTGGGTTATCAACACATATTTTATTTAAGGAGAAAATAATAACACAGTAAAAACATGCAAAAAGTATCATTGTTCTAAAACATGTGTAATATATCACTTCTTGTGCTTGTGTCCTCAATTGATACAAATACTTGATGTGTCCACTACGTATTCGATCAATGCTGCAAGATACCATTACCATGGGATAGCTTTGAGTCTAATAATGGATTCCTCTGTCAATGATTTCTTTAGGCAAGACCATGGCAATTGCGATGCAGCCTGCAAAAGAATCGACAACAAAGAAGAAACCTGTCACCAAGAAAAGAAGGGTTGTTGTGACGGGACTTGGTGTGGTATCACCGGTTGGTCATGTTGCAGATGTCTTCTATGAGAACCTACTTGAAGGTGTTAGTGGCATAAGTAAGATCGAGGCTTTCGACTGCCATCAGTTTCCCACTGTAAATATAGCCTCCTTAACATCTTGCAATCAAGTGGCATTATTACCTTTATTGTTGGTCCTTAACTCCTTTTCTGTTAGTAAGCTCTACTTGTTTTACAGAAAATCGCAGGAGAAATTAAGTCGTTCTCAGCTGATGGATGGGTTGCACCAAAACTTTCGAAACGAGCAGACAAGTTTATGCTTTACTTGCTCACTGCTGGCAAGAAGGCGTTGGAAGATGGTGGTGTTACCGAAGATGTCATGAAAGAATTGGACATAGCAAAATGTGGCGTCATCATTGGATCTGCCCTTGGAGGCATGAAGGTTGGTTTCTGTTCTTCCTTAAAACACATTAATGAGAAGTTCTTTATTGTTTTGAGTATATTTTACTTGTTACTTGTTTCAATAGGTATTTCATGATGCAATTGAAGCGTTAAGGGTTTCATACAAGAAGATGAATCCGTTTTGTGTTCCATTTGCAACGACGAATATGGGTTCTGCAATGCTTGCAATGGATTTGGTAATTATGAACCACCTGTAGTAATTTATGATTTATATGGGAATGAAGGTTTATACAAAATTGCGGATTTGTTGTGATTGATGTAGGGTTGGATGGGACCAAATTATTCGATTTCTACAGCTTGTGCTACAAGCAACTTTTGCATACTAAATGCAGCTAATCATATTATCAGAGGTGAAACAGTAAGCATCATATTCTCCGTCTCGGTTGTATCATTATCTATAAACCATCTGCAAATGCAAGACCTCTTGACCTGGAGTCGATGGGTGAAAACTTGCAGGATATGATGCTGTCTGGTGGTTCTGATGCAGCCATCATTCCTATAGGTATTGAACATGTCTTATCTTGGACTCTTGTTGAAATCAGTAGCATCTTAAATTGAGTAAAAAATTGCAGGACTTGGAGGGTTTGTTGCTTGCAATTCTCTTTCACAAAGGAACAGTGATCCCGCCAAAGCATCACGCCCCTGGGATGTGGTAGATTCAAGAGCCCTAGTCAAGACTAAACCTGATTTTGTCTTTCTGTTTTTTAATGCCATTTTTGGTTGACCAGAGTCGCGATGGATTCGTAATGGGAGAGGGTGCTGGTGTTTTGCTTCTAGAAGAGCTAGACCATGCTAAGGTATATATTGATTCCACACATGTATAAATTATCGTGTTTCCTTGGTAAAGTGATTAAACATGGGTTGGCAGGCAAGAGGTGCAAAGATTTATGCAGAATTCTTGGGTGGAAGCTTCACTTGTGATGCTTATCACATGACCGAACCTCGTCCTGATGGTAAGTTTAAGCTACCTCACCACTCATTATCTGATTCTGGGATTCACCGATAATTAGCTGGTTTGGTTAATGTATGAAATCAGGGACAGGCATAGCTATGTGCATAGAAAAGGCATTGACTCAATCTGGGGTTGCTAGGGAAGATGTTAATTACATAAATGCTCATGCTACATCCACACCGTCTGGGGATCTAAATGAATATGAAGCTATCATCCGTTGTTTTGGGGGAAATTCTGAGGTTTAAGTTGATTAAGTTCAGTGGCTTTGTTACAGTTGAACAGAGTTGTAATATGGTTTTCTAAATCTTGTAGTTGAAGAT
This sequence comes from Centrapalus pauciflorus, assembly GCA_020465985.1. NCBI lineage: Eukaryota > Viridiplantae > Streptophyta > Magnoliopsida > Asterales > Asteraceae > Centrapalus > Centrapalus pauciflorus. Next base: position 506,656 of record JAANYP010008978.1, on the reverse strand, counting down.
CAACTCCACAAAATCCATGATCGGTCACCTGCTTGGGGCTGCTGGTGCTGTCGAAGCAGTTGCTACTGTTAAGGTAATGGGGATTCAAATTCAGGTAGTACGAGTAATGAAATTCCAAACAACCTTAAATTTGGATTTTGAACGATATACAGGCTATCCAGACGGGATGGCTCCATCCAAACATCAATTTGGAAAATCCGGATGTAGGCGTGGTATGTATTCGTGCAGTTAAATGGTGTTTTACAATATACATTAATACATTATCGAAAGATTGGAATATCTGATGCAATAAACCGTGGTTGAATTATAGGATAAGAAGGTGCTGGTGGGTGCAACGAAGGAGCAGTGCGATATAAAGGTGGCACTGTCCAACTCTTTTGGCTTTGGAGGACACAATTCATCCATCTTATTCGCCCCGTACAAGGATCAGTGAACTTCAATAGTGTACAGCCCCTTGTGTAAATTTACAACTTCCAAAAGACGAAATGCGACCGTTACTCTTGATTTGAGTTCTATAGTTGGATAACTTGTTACAAGTTTCTTCTGGATTTGATAACATAAAAAAAAAGTCCATTTTATACTACATATGCATTGGTCGTGGGGTTTATTGTGAACTCTTTGGATTAGATTCGATGATCTTGAGTCTTGAAACACAGTATAGAATTCAAGAAAGTATATCTATGTTAGTCGGGGAAAAAATGGGCATACGAGTGTACCGTTTTCCTGTATCAGGTAACAAAAAGCTAACAAATTTCATTGATGGATGAATGAATGAAAATAAAGAGACTCAAGCAAAAGCATTTGCTTCTGTTTCAGCACGAACAAGGCTAGCATAAACACCATCATGGTTGGAAGTCATGAGCTTATCATGGCTTCCATACTCGGTCAGCTTCCCTTGTTGAACCACGGCTATGACGTTGGCATGTCTGATGGTGGAGAGGCGATGAGCCACGACGATGGTGGTTGTACGTTTGGTTATCTTCCTGAATGCTTGTTGAACCTTCTTCTCCGACTCCAAATCCAGTGCACTACTTGCTTCGTCTAGTAACAACACTTTTGATTGCTTCACTATTGCTCTTGCTATCGCTATTCTTTGCTTTTGACCTCCTGATAGCTGAACCCCACTCTCACCCACCTGCATCATCCATCACATATATCATATATACTTTAATAACTATATATATATAACTAATAACTACCTCCGTTTCATAGCCGTCTGGGAGCCCACAGATGAAATTATGAATGTAAGCTTCTTTAGCAGCTTCTTCAATCTCTGCAAATGAAGCATTAGGGTTCCCGAATCCGATGTTTTCTTGAATGGTACCTGCAAACAATGCGGGTTCTTGACCCACCAATGCCGTTTGAGATCGCAGCCATTTCAGATCCAGCTCCCTCAAGTCGATTCCCGCCATCAGAACCTTTCCTTTAATAGGATCATAAAACCGTTGTGTCAACCAAATCAACGTGGATTTCCCAGAGCCGCTGCTTCCAACCACCGCCACCATCGTTCCACCTTTCACCTTTAAGCTGAAATCCCTCAACACAATCACACGAGGCCTACAAGGATATGAGAATGTAATCATCTTGAACTCAACATCAAATGGCTTTGAGCTTTCAATCTTTCTGCCTTTGCCACAAATCAATGGAGTACGGTGAATGATACTGAAAACGGCAGGAATCGCAGTAGAGGCTGTGGTAGTGTCTGGAGCAAGACCTGCCAATTGCCCAACTGAAAATGAGCTCAAAACAAGGATCAAGAAGATCTTGTAGACATCCCCGAATGAGGTGTGTCCTTGTTTCACCAGGTAAGCCCCAAACAAGAGAACTACAGTATAAGCCACGTACATCGTGCCTTGAGACAATCCTAAAGCTATCCCGGTTATTTGTGAGCTTTTAACGGATGTTGCTTTTGGGTTCGATAAAGATTGTTGAAAAGACTGGACAATCTTTTCTTGCGTTGCCAAAGTTGCAACCGTTCGAATGTTTGACACTGCACCCGAAGCGATACTAGTAGCTCTGTCGTAAGAAGCATTGTCTAGCTTTGGTCCGATGTTAATCAGCAGGTTAAAGTAGCTAGCTCCGAGTGTGAAAGGAGTTAGAAGAGTAGCCAAAAGGGCTAACCTCCATTGAAGATAGAACGAGACACCCAGTCCGACAGCAGCAGAGCTCAAACCCATGAATAAAACCGAGTATCTGTCGGCTAGGACTGACCGAAAACTTATACAGTCGATGGATAATCGTGAAATAAGTATTCCAGTTGAGTTTTCGTCTGAGTCAAACCATCCAGGCTCTTGTTTTAATATGGACTGGAAGAGAGAATTGCGAACTCGCTTGGTGAGGTTCGTACCAGCCCACCCGCAGAAACCTTGTTGACCTGTCATGGCTAGAATAATCGCAACCCCGAGTCCGACCAGAATTATACAAAGGTGACTAACATCCCTTTTCAATTTTGAATCGTCAGGATTGAAGTAGACGTTAAGTGCTTGGCCTAACACCAATGGGAAAATGGAGAGAATTGCACCTGCTACCATACCCAAAACTATGCCTATAAACAGCATTCCGCCCTCGGGTTTCTGTAGTTCCCATACCTCAGAAATCATGTATGATCTTAGTTTGGTTCCTTTTTGTATTTCTGCTTCATCTTCCTCAGGAACGGATTTCATGTACTCTGATCTTGATATCTCATACACATGGTTCGATTTCAACAGATCTTGAGCACTGGATGTTTCGTCTTTTCTTCCTACTTCAGCGTTTTTGGATAAAGGGTTTGTCGATACAGCTTCGGATGCAAGCTTGATGAGAGCAAAGTAGGCTCCTTTTCTTTCCATGAGTTTTTGATGGTTCCCGCTTTCGATAACAGATCCTTTTTCCATAACAACAATCCTGTCAGCATTCCTTACGGTTGCAAGCCTATGAGCAATCACCATGGTGGTTCTATTCATCGAAATTTTATCAATGGCTTGCTGGACAAGTGTCTCGGACTCGGGGTCTAGAGCACTTGTGGGTTCGTCTAATAGAAGAATCTTGGGGTCTTGGATCATCGCTCGAGCCAATGCAATGCGCTGTTTTTGACCCCCTGAGAGCTGGGTCCCTCTATCGCCGACCTGTGTATCATAGCCTTCTGGTAAATTACTTATGAATTTGTGCGCATTCGAGGCAACACATGCTGTGATAGCCTCTTTCGTTGTGGCATTCTCTTTTCCAATCAAAATGTTTTCAAGAATTGTGTTTGCAAAGAGGACAGGCTCTTGACCCACCATGCTCATCTGGCTTCTTAGCCATTTCACTTGCAGACTCCTTATATCATGACCATCCAACATTACAACACCTGCATGCATCAAAACCGCTCTCGTGTAATTAAACCATGGCATGAAAGAAAAATGACGTAAGATAAAATGAAGCGGATTAGAAAACTTGCCCCTGACAGGATCATAGAACCTCTCTAAAAGAGCGAAAACAGTTGACTTGCCAGCACCGCTAGCGCCAACTATTGCTAAGGTTCTTTGAGATGGAACCACCAGATTGAGGGAGTTGAGAATTGGAACAGTGGGGCGTGACGGATAAGCAAAAGAAACGTTCTTGAACTCTACTTTTCCATGTCCGCCCGAAAGCCTTCTCCCCATATTTGAATAAGGATCAATTGCTGGGATCCTGTCTATAACTTCAAACACTCGGCTGGCCGCTACAGTTCCTTGTGCGAATTGAGCAAAGTAAGATAGTGATAGTGCCAAACCCCTGCCACCAACATTGACACCAAAGAAGCAAGCGATTGCAGCGCCACCAGATAGCTCATTTTTCGAAACCAAGATTGATCCGTACCAAAAGGCCAATGCCCATGTCGAATACGTAACCAAATATATAACACCAATTCCGATACCCTTTGCAAAACCAAGTTTCTTTCCCACAGGAACAGACTCTTGCAATAACGTATCATATCTGTCTGCTAACTTCTGTTCTGCTACAAACGAAAACACAGTTCTGATCGAACTTATGGCTTGTTCCGCTACACTACCTGCTTTCTTGTAAGAATTCTGCAACAAATATAAAACGAATGGAACTGAAAAATGTATATTTGAACTCGAATGGTCTGTCATGACTCAAGAATGTTGTTGTATATGTTTGTTCGTACCACTTCTTTAGTAGCTAACCCAACATAGACTGCCTTATATGCGATGCCACAAAACATAGTTAATGGAGTAACAGCAAGAACAGCCAAAGAGACCTTCCACGACTTAATGAACCCAACGGTGTAGCCGCAGATGAAGGTACATATGTGATGGACGAAATGCGCCATCTGTGATTCAGAAACACACAAACGATTGCTTACTATAATCATGTCAATTTATCTACTTGTCGTTTCAAACCTGTACATACCTTCTCCCCCATAACTTCTTGGATTTGAGCAACATCGCTTGAGATCCCGTGCATGATCTCACTTGTACTAATTTCTGTGTCGAAGAATGTGACATCCTGTCGTAGAACTGACCTCAGGTATGCGATTCTTATTCTATGAGCCGATCGCTCCCCCACCAGTCGCCAACAAGCAATCTCTGTGAATCAGGAATTTCCTTCTGTTAAGCTAGCTATATGTTGGGTAGGAAAATTTGGTAATTTTATGAAAGAAAGAATATATACAGGGCTTACGTAAGTATGCTCCTAGAACGACTAGTCCAGATAATGCGATCATGAATACACATATCTGAAGTTGATATGGCGCCAGACAAATTTAGATTGATCAATAATTATTAAAGGGAATTATTAATGCAATAATCACATCTCAGAATAACATTTTAATTAATTACCCTTTTGACATCCTTCATCATCTGATCATTATCATCATCTAAAGCAATTTTGTTGACAAATTTTCCGAAAAGGAAAGAATACCAAGGCAGAGATCCTCCATTGATCAAAGCACCCAAAGTGCCTATTATCACAAGAAAAATATCCAGTTTTGTTGAATACTTAAACAACCCAAGGACCCCAATAGGTTTTGGCGGTGCAGATTCGTCAACTCCATCATCATCATCATCATCGTCATCTCCACCGTTGTCCTCCATATAACTACTCATACGAGGAGTTTGTCGATAAACATGATCAAGATCATGAAGTTTTTGTTGGTTTGTTTCATTGTCATCATGAAGTTTTATCTTTTGGGTACTGGCAGGCAAAGTAGGAGAGCTTTTGGCAACATAGCTTTGGAGTTCAATTCTAGGGGGAAATTGGTAGGAATAGGATGAGGTTGAGTTGGTAGGGGCGGAAGTACGAGAAAGGAAATAGTCATTGGCTGAGCGGCGAAATACATAGCTGGCAGGAGTGGTTTCATCAGCAGGCCACGGGGTTAAGGCAGCACCAAGGTTGGTGTGTCGTAAGCGTGTGGGCGGGTGAAACTGCCATGATATCTCAGCCTGCCAAGACTGATCGGTGTCGGAGGCGAAAGGGGTGGTGGGGGGCACACGGGGTCTAGTTGTACTATGGGAGCTGGAGAAGGACAAGGCTGGGGATTGGTGGGAGAGAGATGGGGTTACTGTATGGCGCCGGTGGTCAGTGCCGGAGAAGGAGGCCGAGGATTCAGCCATGGATGAGATGAGATGCACACAAATTACAAATACAATAGTCAGAAGATAAATTAATTAATATTCAATCATGTAAATGTTTTTGTTTGAACTTTGAAGGGGCTGTGCCTTGCCTATGTTTCTCCGCATGCAGATTGTTTTTGCAGGGTACATTGTAGAATTACAAAGTTACATTGCAAACAATTATATTTGTTTTTTAGTGAGTAAAACAAAGTAAAAGACAAGACAAGTTAAGGGCAATTAAATTAACATTTAATTTGATCATTTAAAATTATTTTTATTATTTTATTGGACATGCATTTATAACCCATTTAGGGCTCAAATGGAGCAAGAATATAATTAATTGTATTGGTTGTTTGAAGAGGAAACCGCTCAAATGGAGTGCTGGGTTGAAATGTGAAGCTTTGGTGAGTTTTAGAAGCTTTAAATGAGTTCAAAGCTATTGATATACCAAACTAATTTGAATCTATCCTTAATTATCGCAACACCAAACTAAATCGAGGCTTCGAGGAGAAGCCAAAATACCAACATCATCTACAACATACAAAACAAAATATAATCCCAAACAATAAACGTAAACAGAAGTAACAATTATACAACCTGCCGAAACTCAACCCCACCAAAACACAACAAACTTGCATTATCATACTAATGAAATACGATTCAAGACCCAATCTTGCCAACTTCACAACCCATCGTTCCATTACTGATATGAAGGAGAACCAACTTTTGAATCGCTAAAAACATGTCTTCATGCTGCCTTGCTTCAACCTGATTACCCGGTATGCAACCAACATGATTTCTCCAACACCAAATTCAACTTATCTGTTAAAGGACGGTTGCCTAACCATGCTCTCCAAACCACTATATTTTCTTTAATAGAAATCCATGAATTCCAATAGAAATTCGATCTATTAAACATTCTTAATGTAACTTGAGGATATTTGTTACAGAAACACTCAAACAAATAATAAAAAAGATTCAAATTAATATATCGTTTACAATAATTTATATAAACTATACAGTAAACATTCTTTTCATTATTAAACAATTCAAGATGATATATATATCATGGTATTTTTAGTTTGGGTTAACACTTGTCCGTTTGCATGTTTCTGAACCAAAATTACAACATCTTAAGTGTGTTTGGTAAAGAGAATCGACATAAAGAAAATGAAGACATTTTTACTTAGAAGACTCAAATTATGTATATCAATTATTTATGAATTCTCAAGTGTATCAATACATAGCTTAAAAATGATAGAGAATTAAGTAGAAGCTATAATTAGAGAAAGAGATATACAAAAATCATATGGTTATTGTATATACAAGTTTCATTGTTTAAAAAAACTAAAGATTTTATTCTCATTTGAATTCTCCCTACCAAACGCAACATTATATTCATCAAAGTTAAATTGTTATTGTTATTGTTTTTTTAGGGCAAATTACCAATCAGAAAGGTAATATAAAATACAAAAATTGACAATCAAGGTTATGTGAAATTTTTTAGGCCAAGAAAAATAGCATAAAATTTAATTTAATCAAAAAAAGGTATTGATGACTAACTAAGAAAGTAAAATTTTAATCTTATGATCCATTTTTTGGTAAATAATAACATCTGATTATCTTTCTTGGCTTAAATTTTGAGTTTCATGTCCTTTCTTGATCAAACTAGAATTTTACGTTATCTTTCTCGGTCTAAAATTTTCTACAATACTATTATTGTCAAATTTCATGTATTTAAATTAAAATATTCGTCAAAGCAAATGATAGCTCAGACAGAGATAGAGCCAAACACATGCAAATTAGAACATGAATGATAAAAAAGCACTCCTTAACTCACATCAATGTTGTAAATCCGGTTGTATGTTTTAGCTTTAGCTTTTTGTAAATGAAACTCATTCATGAACTGAGACCCTCCGATGAACGATCTTGAAATCTGGAATATAAACTAGATACCAATGGGTGCTTGCTTATACAAGAAAAAAGGTATATGATTAAAAGACCTTCAAATCGTAAAAACTTATTTGGATGTGATGTTATGATCATGATTTGATATCTATCATACTTAGAAAAACAATAATTTTAATTTTGATACCGCAATAATGTATTGTCTGAGTTGATGAGCATAATGATAATCTTATGAAAATCAACGAATATTTAACGAGACCTATTGGAATTTGTCAAAAACAATAACTTCATAAAATTTAGAGCAACACAGAAACAATGCAATCAACTAGTAAAGTAAGATTTTACTTGTTGAATCAAACGGCAATTGATAGGATTGTGCGATTATGCCAAGGAAGAAAAGAATATCAAAACCTTATGCTACAATCATTAGTGTGTTGTATGTATATACAGGAGGAGAGAAACCCAAAATCATCATCAAATAGAAGAATATGCAACAACAAAAACTATCCCCAATCCATCAAGATAACAGCCTATATCTATTTATATGTACCTATGAATGAAGAAGATCAATTCATCTGCTCCCTTTGCTCCGGAAAGTTGATAAAGAAAAGAATGATCGAGGAGGAGCTGCATGTTCAAAATCAAAACCAAAAGTGTAAGTGAAATTCTACAAGATTTAATTAAATGTGACGTAAATACAGTACCTTTTATACAGCTTCCAGACAGATGATCCTCCCTCGATCGAAAGTTCACTGGAGGTGCTGGGATAGAACTTTGGACTGCCATGAACATGTCATTTGATCATTATAGTAAGTATTATAGAACAAAAAGAGGATGAAATATTACAAGAAAGGCAGGCTCACCAAAAAAATCACTCTCGCTGAAACCTACTTCTGATGGGAGACCATGTGAGTATCCCATTCTCGACTTCCTTAGATCCTCTGATGAACGACTGGCAGGATCTCTTCCATCTTCAGTGTCGTCGTCTCCCTCAGAAGTTGTACCAGAAATGTAGTCTGCTAAACTCTCAGTGTAGCGACTTTTCCTACCGAATTTCAGTAACCGTTTGAATCCTTTGGTCTCCTTGCGAGATTGAAGACCAGAAGAATTGCTGGCCAGAGTAGGTTTTTGAGCGATTCCCCATTTCTTCCTCATACGAGCTGTGTCAGATTCTGTGGGATTGAAGGTTTGTAGGTTCCATGATGCAGGGCTCCTCATTGGAGAGTCTGTAGAGGCATCGATGTCAGACGCCTCATGAGTATAAGAGAATGGATAATTGGTGCGAGAATTCCATGACATTGGACTTTCACCAGGTGAATCCTGCACTGGAAACGTGGAAGTCACAGTAGCTGGCAATTCAGCAACCGAAGTATGGTCCACCTGTGAGAACGACTGTGAGGTGTTGCCATTTTCTGATTCAGAGTTGATCAATGTCTCTGATTCAGGACTCGCTCTTGACTCAACACCATCATCCACTACACCATTATATTCGCTTTCCATGGTATCAAGCTCTTTCTCGCTATCATCCTTGACCACAATTGGCTCACCTGGCAGTTTGCCATACTCTTCCTGGTTCTTTATAGCTTCAGACACTGTCGAAGCTTTCTTTTTGGCAATAACACTTCCGGCACCAGGTCCTATGCCAGCATTCTTTCTCAAAAAGAGTTTTGGCTCCACATTTTTCATAAATTTCATATGGCTGCCTTCACTCTGCTCTTTGTCAGACTGTAATTGTGTCAAAACAACACCTTCTGAGGTCTCAAGTGAAGCCAGGGAGCTCTTTCTCAAGGACTGAGACCTCCGTGATTTGTCTTCCTTGACGGATGGCGCCTCTTTGTTAGTACTTCTACTGCGGGTATAGTTTCTTAACTGAGAGCGAGGCGCTGCTTTGCTAGCTGCAGAATAAGGCTTTGTACTTTCTTTCCGCAGGTCAGAAAAGTTGGGGACAGACTGTGCAAGTGCATTATCAGGTTGTGCTCTCCGTCTCCCAGAACTAGATGCCAGTTTGGTAGCTGATTTTGGAATTGCAGCTACTGGGGTGCGAGGCATGGATTTAGAAGAATTATCAATAGGTGATGGCTTTTTAACTTGAATGTTCCTTGAAACACCAAAACCAGATAAATCTCCATCATCTTGAATCTGCCCATACTCAAGTGGCTGACGTCAAAGGGGTAAGCTTTTAGAAACAACACGAGGTTGAAATTATAAAACACATTGTATATTATAAGTGAAAGTGATGATACCTCGTCTCTCTTTAGAGCAGAGCGAGCATTATACGACCTGAGCCTTTCTGCACGATGCTGTGCACTCTTTCCATCGGCCGATAATGAGAGTTTGGCTTTCACAAGGCTATCATGCATGGCTTTCATCCTGGCTTCTTTCTCTGCTCTATTAGAATCCCATAATTCCCTTAGTCTTGCATCTCTTTTCTTCATGTAGCTATCATATAACCTTCCTCTAGAACCATCAGAATATTCAACCTCAGCAAAACCTTTGTGAAGCAAATAGTTATGATTCTGACCATCCACCTCTGTAACTGGAACTGGAGATTCTGATGTCATTTGCTGTTCAGGAAAAGGATCTGCAGCCTGCTTTCTGTCTGAAGATATTGTTGTCTGATCAACTTCCACACCAGAAGCCTTGGTTTGACTCGTAGGGTTAGGTTGATCTCCAGGAACTCGAAGCTTGTGCTCAGCAAAAAGCTTTTCAAGTTCATTTGCTTTCATTTGAAGCTCATCATTGAGTTGTTGATTCCCTTTCAACTGCCTTGATCCAGATCCACCCAGAAAAATCTTACCAGATGGGGGTGTACCATAAACATAACCGCCATCATCCTTCCGATCTTGCTTTTGGAGCTTTGATTTTTGAGACCCAGATTTGCCGAGTTGCTCCTCACCTGAAGATGACTGTTGCTCGGAGTCCAACTTGGGTTGAGAACGTAACAAACCAACCTCTAACTGTCTTTGCTCAGAAGCAGCAAAAGCTTCCTGAATCTTTGATCCAGAATCAAGTGTGGTTTTCTTTGGAGGAGCCCTTGACGGCATCGTTCTGGTATCGATATCTTGGTCAGACAAGCCAAAGGTTGAAGGATGGGAATTTACTTGATCAGAGTTGTGAAATTGTTCTTGTCTATCACCATGAAAAGACTTGAATGTCAAAGAATCATCCTGAGACTTGGTAAAAGTCAGGTGATTTGATTCTTGAGAAGAAGAAACGGTCAAATGTAGTGTGGAAGCGATGTGATCTTTGTGGACCTCGGAAGGGGATGTATCTTTGTGATCACCGCCGGAAGTAGCGGTCCATCTTCTCGGAACGGCAGAATGTGAGACATCAGATGAGAGGCGACGGAGCTCCGGCTTAAAACCTACTTCTTTCTGTTTGTTCTCAAAAAGATTAATACGGTCTTGAACACTCAGCCGCCGAGAAGTAGAAGTAGAAGTAGAAGATGTAGGATTGTCAGCTTCATCCTTGAGTTCTAAAGGGAAGGTGGCAGAGGAGTCATCGTCGTCAGGCATGTGGATGGGTTGAACTCCGACGTCGGACTTCCATGACGGATTGCTGTTGAACAATCCAGGGCGTCTCTCGTAGAGTGAAACGTATTTACAGCAAGCGTGGCTGCAGCAATTTAGGAAAAACGTTAAACGCAATTCTTTTTTTTTTTTCTTTTTTTTTTCTTTCTTTTTAAATTGAAAAAAACACTGCAACTTCCAGTAGCTGTCGGAAGCATTTTCAGGTCCACGTAGGATGTGATATTTCTTGATTACCAATTAAATAAATTTTTACGAAAATGATTCGAAACCTACACTAAAATCTTTGCAATTCAAAAAAAAAAAAAAATGGCTATTACTACGTATTTTAGTTTATTCTTATTCCTATATAAATTATACACAACAATTCTTTAACCATTATGTAATAATTAATGCATGATCAAACACAATATCTTACTTTATTTGGATATGTTACTATCAGTAATCGTTTTTCTATTAAAATACCTAGCGTAGAGTTTGCCAGTTAAACTAATATAAACTTGTACTTTTAAAACTAACAGTTTTAAAAATCTTAGGCCCTGGTTGACTTACAAAATAGAAATTAAAGGAATCCGAATTTACTTATAATGTATTTAAACTTTTGGATTACAAAATAATAAATAACATGTCGTTTACATTACATCAAAATCGATGGAAAATACAATTAAGAATCCTTAATTGCACAACCCACACAATTTGTAAATTTTAAAAATCATACAATACATCAACCCATAAACATAATATATATACTATAATTTCAATTTTTTCAAATTCTATATTACGAGACAAACAGAGCCTTAAAGTTTGAATAAGATATTTTATTAGGATGGGTTATGCAATGATAGTTTGTTTAGATTGGCTAAGAATTTGTGTTATGAAATGTTAGAATCTAAATTTCATTACAAGTAGTTAGGAAAACAAAAATTGACATAGTTTAAATATATATAAAAATGTTATCTTTATAATTTCAAGTTTCATTTGTAAGCATGTATTGAAAAAAAAAAAAAAAAATTCAATTGAATGATCCGTGAGGGATGTTTGTTGATTGTTGAGCAACCAAGAAAGGATCCGATGCTAAATCATAAATCTAAAATTCAACAGTCCAACCATGTCTATGTTTATGTCTATGTCAACATCAACACCCTATCTAGGATATGATATAGGATAGGATAGGTTTTTGTGACCACATCCTATTACTATTTGTCACGTTTCAATGGTTGCAAGTTATAAGATTTTGAGTTGTTGGTAGGATTGTAAATCAAATCAATCACCTTTTTAAAATGGTTGCAACTTATATCAAAATCCCATCTTATAATAAACCTACCATCCATCCCATCTCTCATCCTCTCTGCCCAAACCTACCATCTTCATCCTGCTAGTAACCAACTATGCTTTGCTCCTTCGAGCGACCGGTATGGTCACCCCGCCGCCATCAGCACCCCTCTCGACGGCCCTTTTTTTTTTTTTTAGTCAAACACACACACACACATATAAATTGACGTTCAATTGAGAACTTTTATGCATCGAGAAATCTTAGAGAACTTTTGTGAACCAAATATACCAACAAAGGTGCATTGAGGGTATATTAGGAATGCACTATATGCATATGATTAGGGCTTCAAACAAAGTAAAAAATTAGGGCACAACATCAGTCCATTTGTAAAAGATATCCAAAAATTTTTCGCAAAACCACATGCTCATGTAAACGATACTAGACAAAAAAGAGAAATTGCGACACCTTGGAGTTTGGAATTTTAGTTTATTAATTTTTAGTTTTTCATAACAATTATTTTTAATTTCGTGTAATTTTTATTTTTAAGTTACATAAGTTTTATTTTCTAATTTCGTAACTTTTATAATAAAAAATTAAGTAAGATAGAAAGTGTGAATGATGGAGACAGAAAAGCTGATTTGACGTTGATGTGTCTAAAATTATGAATTTGGAAGGAGTTTGTATACCCCCACCCTTACAAAATTAATATATGTACAGATTTACAGGTCTCGTTTATTTTGATAATTTCATATCTTAGTCTTAAATCTTAAAATTCAGATTTTAAGTGATTTAAGACTGTTTTTTACATTTCAAACTTAGATGAATTTGATATTTTAAGTGATTTCAGGTTGTGTGTTACATTTAAGACTTATGTATTAAAACCTCAAAATTTTGATCTGAAAATTAAGAGGTGAACTCCCGTCTAAAATCTAAAATTAAGATCTGGAATTTTTTTTTCTTTCTAATTTAAATCAACATTTTATTTAATTAAAATATTAAATTCAGTTTAATTAAATAAAAATAATTATTTAATTGATTAAAACTATTTATTCAACTTAATTAATTAAAACATCAAATTATTTTAATATGTCAATTATATAAATATAATACATAAATAGTTTAAAACTTAAAATTTAACTAATAGTTTTACAATTTCAGATTTCAGACTTAGACCACCTTTTAAATTTCAGATGTGATTTTAGACATCAAATACTTAACCTCTTAAAAAAAACAAACAACACCATATTCCTAAATAACAATTTAATACTGATTAATCGAATTATATGATTCATACTTTAAAACATCATTATACATAACATTTTTGTGTCCACTAACTAATTTAACAAAATTTGGATCCCTAGTTGAAAAAATGAAAACCATAAAATCATAGCTAATTAGTAAATATACAGTATAAACCTTTTAAACGCCTAATACATTTATTTAATCATCATAAAACAATCACCAGTTTAACTAAACAAATTAGAATTATGATGCAAGAAAAAATAATGAAATATTTTAAAGCAAAACATATTGAAATAAATGGGGGTATTTGACATTGCTTATTCACAAAAGTTCGGAAAAAGTGGTAGACATGAATTTACTCATCAATGGTAACTTTTACCCTCCAAACAGGGCCGGCCCTGGGGGCGCCCAAAAGGGGTGACCGCCCAGGGTCCAAAGAATGAAATTAAATAACCACTTGAATTCCTTTCAGTTTTGCATTCTTTTATCAAATTTCATTCATTCTGAAACATTTTGTAAACCAAACGCCCCCAAATTAACTAACTCTTAGAATTAGTGCTTTCTCGCATAATATATAATTCAAACATCCATCATTATATATGAAATTCTCCCTCCCATCAAGAACCAGAAATGCAAAAAGAGGCAAGATGATAGTAATAGTTTTGTGACACCCAGATACCGCAATTAATTAATTCAAAACTTTAAGAAAAAGTTGTATCTTGAACTTAAGTTATTTGCATTAAAATTATTAAATGGGAGGGAGGGAGGGAGGGGGTGGAAGCTAGCAATGGAATAATAAGATTTGGAGTGGTGAGGACAGAGAGGAATTAGAAAGCTGCTTTCTTGGTCCCTTCTACAGGACTGAGGACTTCCAAGATTATATACATAAAAACATCAAGACATAAAAGAGTGCTTACTTTAGACGGGTAGCACCAAACCTCTCTGCAAATAATTGAAGGTCTGTAACTGTGTGAGGGTTAAAACCAGCAGCCTGCGCACGATCACAAGCCATAGCCAGGTCCTTCTTCACGGTTGCCAATCTTACATCAATTGCCCTCAAAAGCTCATTCCTGTAAAATAAAGATCAAAAAACACATCTTTAAATGTAGCAACAAACATGCTAACAACAGTAAATTATCTCATGCAAACATCACTAACAACAAACTATGTAACATGTGACCAAAATATTTCTAAAAAAATTGTTCTTGTGCTGAATAAACACAAACATAAAGTAGTGGATGAATGAATTGTTCACTTTGTTGCATCTCCTCCTGTTGCTGAGCTGGATCTACCATCACCTGGATTACAGTAAATATATCGGTTAGCCCAGAAGAGTTACAGCAACCAAACCCAATGTAGAATCAAGGTTCACCCCTCTTAACTCCAATTAGTAACCACAATCAAGTAGGATATAACTTGAAAAGTAAATGCATGTTATGAAATTTCAAGGCACAATAGAGGAACATAAGCAAAAACACATAATAAATTGTCAGTATAACTTGAATATATAAACATGGTCTGTCAATTTAATAAGCAGCATATTTCCATAAACAAAGTAATGTAAAATTAAATCTACACCAAATTGACATCCGTACATCTTCAATTACGCATATATCCTTGCAAAATTCTTTATTACATATATATCCTTCTAAATCTTTAAATCTCACGTGTATATCCAAATGACTATTTTCAACTTATTTTATCATTTAAAAAAAATTGAATACCTAAACTACCATCTTAAATCCCAACAAAATAAATAAAAAAATAAAGAAATATCATTTTCTAATTTAATTCAATAATAAATTAGTAATTAACAAATGATATTTTATATATTTTTTGTTAATGTAATAAATTCAAAATAGTTATTTGGATATACATGTGAGATTTAAAGGTTTAGAAGGATATATATGTAATAAAGAAGATTGCAAGGATATATGCATAATATTTAAAGTTTACAAGGATATATATGAAATTCATAAGGGGTACTAGAGTTTTGGAAATCCTAATTGAAGACCAATATAACCCCCCCCCCCCCCCCCTCCCAGTCTGAAGTCTCCTCTCGGCTCTCCCCCTCTCTCTTTCAGTTTGGAACTGAAAATGTTGCAAAGGGTTAACTTGCTTCTTATTCATTCACGTCATCACCGGTGGGCACCGATAGCTTTTCAATTGAGCGATTCTTGTTCATATTGAAGTACTTCTATTTATTGCATATAATTCATGTTTTGTAGCTAACCAATGGATCCATGGCTAGAATTTGTATTTTTCTAAAATTTCCGCTTGTTTTATGGTTTAATATTGCATACAAACTCAATGGAAAATCACCAGGACCAGATGGATATACTTCAAAAATTTTAGGAGTGCCATTAAGGATTTCTTTGCCAGTAAAAGCAACTCCAAGAAGTGAATGTTGCGATCTTAATTTTATGTCAAAGATTGTTACCCTGGATAAGTGTTTCACTGTTTCAGCAAAATCATCGCCATTCATCTTTGTGAATTTCTATCTGATCTCGTGGATGAGATCCAGTCTACTTTTATTCTTTGCCGTCGGATTTCTGATAACATCCTTCTGGCCCAAGAATTATATGCGACTATCATTATTCCATGGGATAGATATTCAGAAGGCGTATGATAGAGTTTCTTAGGAGTAAACTACTGCAATTTGGATTCCACGAGAAGATGGTTAAATAGACCATGGTATAGTGATCTACTTGGTGAACGTTAATGGCAATTGTGCACCATCCTTTACTACATATTTTACGTGCAAAGTTTTTTTATGAGGTTTTAATGCACGATGAATGTTTCATCTAATTTGGCTCACAAAAGGATATCTATTATGGCCTATGGTTCATATAGCATAAAGCATGTCCTGAAATATATGTTACATGTTTAAAATCGGTTCTTGTAGTCAATCGTGTTGGTAAAATTTGGGCATGGCTAGCGTGCCTGTATTAGCAAACATCTGAGTCTGACAGGTCCAAAATAATGAAACAAAACAGGACTAACAATACAACAAAGATGTTCAAAGCAACTATCATTCAAATATTCAATATTGAAATGAAGTGACTAGCAAAGAAGATCAAGATGAAATGATTAATAAAAACAAGTAACTTGCAAGTATCAGAATGATATATGCCTATCTAAGGTGAAAATTAGACTTCAAGACAAACTAATCTTAAGTAGAAGATAACCAACTTTGTTTTATTTAAACTCGTAATCCTTTTTGTGTTTAGGAAAATTTAATAGAAAAATATATGATGAGTTATGGAAAATACCCGAGGTACTAGATAGCTGGTCTGATGATCCCTGCCATTATTGTGGAAACCTTATTACCAGGAGAAAGTTTAAAATAGTATTAACATATCATATGAATGAACACATGGTGCGGGATCACATATACCTGTAAATATATAGTGCGAGCTGCTTCTAGCTGAGACAACTCAGCATCAAAGGTGCTCACTAGTTCTAAAACCTCCGGCGTGCTAACAAAACGCACAAACCTGAAAATAGAAGCTAATAATTGCAATGGACTTACAAACCATAAGAAACCATTGGTTTTCGAGAAAAATACAGTACCTCTCCAATGTTTCCTTTGTGAACCAAGATTCAACATTGTTATGACTCTCAACTTCGAGCCTAAAAGATTGCAATGCTAATGCAGCCTTTTCCTCTGCAGCCTTCAAATGAGTCACAAATGGCTTCAAGAAACCTGATGCAAGCTTCTGGGTGTTTCCACCAATGGAAACAAATAGTTCACATCTACATAAAAAAAGCAAATGACAGACAGTTAATAGATAAGTAGAACACAATAACTCAATACTTAAAAAAAAAAAAAAAAAATTTAACGTACCTTGAACGTTTTGGTGAGAGCTGGAATGCTGCATAATCAAGAGGGGTGTCGGATTTCATTGTTCTTCTTCTGATGAATAGCGAAGATATCATATGTCCTGCTTCTTCATATTAGTGTAGCCACTGGAAGAATTGGTGTCAAAGCACCGAATCAATTAAACATGGCAATTTCAAAAACAAGATAAGAATTATAATGTGGAAACACATATATTCATCAACACGTAAATACTTACAGCCTTCTAAAAGAACAGATGCTACAAAAATGAAGTGTTCCACCACACACCAACTAAAAGAGCAAAAGAACTGAAATCTAAAACTTGCACGGATCTGTACATTCAGATGATAAATCATCAGTTGCTGAAAAAAGAAATGGCAAGAATCAAGATTCGAGGATAGCTGAATGAAAATTATTAAGACAAAAACCAAAAAGCCCTAACAAAAATTCAAAATGTGAATTCAAGAAATTAAACAAACGTGCCTTGATAATCGGAAAGTAGGGATCTTGAATTGCCACAACCGATCTTCCGATTGCGTTTCATAGACGAACCAACATTGTCGTTTGTATACAAAGAGAAGGACATTTATGTTCTTGCAACTTCTTTTTAAGAGAACCCTACAAAGTAAATAGATGGTTTTGGCCAAACACCAATATCATTCTCGCTTGTTCTCCATCTTCAATTTGTGTAGAAAACCCAAACAGATATGAGAGAGAATGGGAACAGAAGGGTTGCTTTACTTGCTAATCAGACAAAACTAAATTTCTAATCAAGAACTAAGAATGTCGCAAGAGTTTGGTAAATAAGAAAAGAAAACCATTTGACTCTGTCTGTCTTGCTTACAGTTACTGGATCTTTGGTTTTATAGATTCGCAATTTGATTCTGTTTTTTCATCTCGTTAAAGTAAACGGCTATTAAAAGAGAAAAGTTAAGCAGCCAGCCCCCCTTCATCTGCATCTAGAGGTGGATCACATAAATTTTTTACATTCTTTAGAGGTTACGAACGTCTGGTCTTTTAAAGGTTTTCGACCATGATAATCCGAATCAATTTATCTTGATTAAATAAAAGGTAAATAAGTAAAAACTAAGAATTAATCATTACCAACAAAAAAAAAATTATTGTTGTGAATTTTCACTTTTTAAAAACGAGTTATTATATCACTGTCCGAAACATTGGCAAACGATTCTTTTTAAGATCTTGATAACTTTTTCATAAAAATCGATCCATATTGTCTAATAAATAAAACAATGTAACTATATTTATATTAATAATCTATTAATCTAACATTTTAACTTATACTTAGGTTGCGTTTAGAAATGAGCTTTTAAAAGCTTTTAGGAGGTTCACCTTTTAATTTCTGGAAGTTCAAGCTTAAAAATTCCATTTGGTTGGCATAAGATTAAGATTTTGATTCGCATTTGCTAGAACGAATTATGTTAGATAGTGATTGCTATACAAGTTGACATTTTACTTTTGACTATAAATAATATAAAGGGAATGCATCACTTAAGATATATGGACAATTCTTACACAATCAGTATGATATTCCTCTTAAGATAAAACATGAATAAGCCATCGGAGGAATTTTCCTATAGATCATTTCGAAAAGCTATGACAAGTTTTTTTTTTTTTTTTTTTTTTTTTTTTTTTTTTTTTTTTTTTTTTTTTTTTTTTGTGATTTTGTAGATTACATAAGAGATTCTATACCAATTGTTAAAAGCCCTTTGATCATAGCCCTTCCACATTCAAGCATTCCATCATTAGAATCAAAAAATGGAGGCATCCATGGCGTTATGCAATAAAAGAGTTAGTTTTTGACAAATTTTATATATTCAACGATACAAAATCCTGTCACCTCATCTGTTAAAAGCGTATTACACTCGCCTAACTGCCCTTAAATTCAACTGTCTTACCATATTTCATATTACAGTTTCATGTATAAGAATTTTGCTAAGATTCATTTTATTACTTAGAACGCATCAAAAGTCAAGGGTTTGACTCTTCTTCATGTTGTAGATGTAGATCATCACAACTTGAAGCATGTAATGAGTTTTGGTTCCGTATGATTGGCTTATAATCTTGTATGAGCATACAAAGCATTTACACTATTGGTATATCGACTTTTAAAGTTTTCTACCGGTTGTAACCACAAGTATGATGAGCGTTAATGTGACATAAAGATTGTTAAAAATCATTTACTGAATGTAGGATGAGCTAATAAATTATCTTTTAGTTACATATATTGAAAAATATGTACAACGTGATATGATTAATGGCATCTTTATAAAACATTTTCAATCTATGAAGACTCATCAAGTGTAGTTAAAGTTTTAAAGAATACTTTTTATAAGCGTTTTATAAATAACAATGAGTCTAATTTCTTTCTTTATCAAAGTAAATATTTTATTTATCTCACTTCTTTATCAACGTGGAAAGATTAAGAAATATAGATAGAAAATGAAAATTTAATAATTTGTTCTTCATTTCTATATTAGCATTTATTTGAACACCTCAAATAATTTCATTCCACGGTATTAAACACCTCTCAGTTAGTTGGATAATATTTAAAAATTTTATGTAATTATTTGATGATAATAATGGATTAATTTTGATGACAAGAAATTAAGGAAGAACTGATTTTTGATGTAATTCAAATCATAGATAGGACCACACGTTCAACTAGTAGCCAGTGAAAAATATGTACTTTTGAATATAACAAAACTAGTTTAGATACTTAAATAATAATAAAAATGATGGACTTAATCAGGAAAAGGATAAAAGTTTACAGTGGTTTTTCAATATTAACCCGTAACAAATTGATCTGTTTTTTTTCTTCAATCCGTGATCACTGGCATTCAAAATGATTGTATTTTGTGGGATTTGATAAAACAAACGGACGCACATGGTTATAAATAAATTATATGTCAAATGCACATATGAAACACATTTTGTTAATTTAACTTTGAAGAACAATTCCACCATATTGTTTTTTCTACTTCAATTCTTCTGTTACAGCTTTAAGTCATCATCGATCCCTACTATGGAAATAATATTGATCGTAGTGAAAAATTTTTTTATCAAAGTTGGTAATAAATTTGTGTGAATCGCACATTTTACGATCTTGAAAAATCACAATCAATGAACTATTAACCATATTGTAGCAAGAATGTAATTCCATAACACTGATAACATGATCCATGTCAAAATAAATTATTAACCCCAATGTTAGACAGACGATTAATTATCAATCAATATGAAATATGTTGAAGCTGATGGATGCTACAAAAATGGTTCTCTATGTAAAAACCTGCCTCTGGCCGCGCTCTGATCCCAAATATATATCATCAGTGTGGCTTTGGTTTGTATCCATCAACAGCAAAATTTCAAGTAGCGGTAGGAAGGGCAAGACGAAGCCCATCGAGTTCAGATTTTGCAACCACTTGACAACCAAGACGAGACCTGCACAGCATATAAAGAATGACCAAAAGGTCCAAAAGGCAGACATGTTGTACGATGATTATACATGTAATAGAATTACGTTTCAGTCAGTCCAAAAGCAAGGTCTAGCATATCATTCTCCTCGTCTGTAGGATCTTCGAGCTTATTGTATTGTTCCACATCCTGACCAATGCCAACACATGGGACTGTATATCAGTGATCCATGAAATATTTATCAAATTGCAGCAGGTAAATAGCATACCATTACAATCACATGACAGGTGGAACAAGCAAGTGACCCTTCACATGCTCCTGTAATCAAATTTATTTTAATTCATAAGCTAAAATAATTGTGAACCAAAGACCAGTTGCTAAATTAAGTGATAATGTGTATGGACTATGGAGGGCAAATAGCAGTAATGTAAAGTCGAATAAAGGCCTGAAAATTGTTGCATAATGTGAATCAACCTTCAAGCTCTATGTCATTCTCATGGGCAGCTTCTAACATTGACATTCCAACAGGAACCTCGATCTCTTGCTCTCCATCTTTGTCAAAAAAGGTCACAGAGATCCTGTAGAACCAAGAAAGGTTTAACTTCAGATGTTCAGAAGCAAATGCGCGTTAGCCAGTAGTACCAATATTTATATTTCTTTTACTGACGTCTGTTTTTTTTATCCCTTACACAATTTAAAATTGTTTTGGTGCAGGATGTTGAGCACACCAACAAGAAGCATCAATTACGCATATCAACTAGAACTAGCAATCACAAGTCAACCAACTGAAATCAAGCTTTACATGTCAGCATATTTGACTTGACCCAGTCACCAACTATGAGCTAGAATTGATCATAGTTCCAGTGTCGGAGCTAACATTGCAGTGCAATCACTGAGTTTCATGTGCACAAGTTGTACTTTCTAAACATGACGGAAAAAAGAATATAAAAAAACATATGATTGGAGATCTTGATAGAATATATGCTTACTTTTGGTTTTCTTCAGTGACTCCTTGAGAATTTTCGGTGGCTGTAGTCGAGAATAATTTGCGACACTGAAAAAGGTTATGTACATTAGACCAATGTAGAGACAGATAACCTTAAGATGTCACTAAAACAGAAAACAGTAAATAAGACCCAAATCATGACACAAATAAACCAATGTAGTCACTCAATTATATTGTGTGGTCAAACATCATTGCAATACATGTGAGGAATGCACCAATATAGATAGTTCGATACCACTAATCTGCTAGAACAATAAAGATTAGATTATTCAATTAGTTCATCCATGTTCAATACATATCGCATAGCTGGACACTTTATGATTGTTTGTTTTGACAATCAGGTATGACATGCTTATCCATGCAAATCCTATGATCGGATTTATTGGAATGTTTTTCATAGAAGGACGGAAGCATGTAAACAATATGTACTACTTTAAGCATGCACATAATTGTAAACAATCATATCTGGATAGTCACGACATTGATTAATTAAGCGCAAATTTCATTATATCATGACTAAATTAACTTATAACGGTTTATGAAAGGCAACTCAAGTATCTGTTTTGATCAAGATTGGTGGTCAAGGAATATGATTATGTAGGCAATTGACCCTCAGTCCACCAGTTAAGTACTTAAGTATTAAAAATAAAGGGAGAATTTCATACATATCCCTTTTAAACTGAAAAATATAATATATACCCAACTCAAAATTTTAATATCATATATATCTCTTTTAAGTTTTATAATATCATATACACCTAACTTATATCTTTAATATCATACATATCCCTTTTAAACTTCATAATATCATGTATACCCAAATTATTACTTTAATGATTTTTAAACTTCATGATTTATATCAATTATTACTTAGTGACCATAATATCATTATTTATTTGTGGATCTTAGAAGGCCCGTTTGTAACAAACAGAAGTTCGAGATTATATATAGGATTGGAGCAACAACGTCTGGGCACGCTATAGTGCACAAGTTAAATTTTGATCTATCATTGATACAGAATTGAAAGCAATTTGGAAAAACAGAGTATTGAAACAACGAAATACTGAGATTGATAAGCTAAAAACAGAAATGGAAGGTACAATTAGATGATTTCAGGGATATACCCTCTCTCACAATCGAAAGATTGGAGCCCTCTCAAAGCATATGCTAAGAGCCTAACAAATCTAAACAACATTCTTCACACCCTCCATCACTCCCCTCTCCCCTTTATTTATAGATTTCCTAAGTAACTAACTACTGCTATTATTACTAAAATACCATTTCCAGAATATACTAAAGTAACATCCTATCAATACTTCCCCCTTGTAAAGGTCTTGACCTCAAGACTTGTTGTTACTACACTTCACAGCCATACTGATCAGTTAGCAGATGAGACCATCAGTTCCACACTCCAAACGTCCTCCAATTGACAGAGTCCCATCACCGTCCACAGGTTCATGATCGCCTGATAGAAGAACACGGAGTTTTCCTTCTGGACACTTGTGTGCCGGTCCGAATTGCTGTCCACAACGAAAGCACGACCCCTTCTTACGGCGTTCTTCCCATTCAGTACGAGTCAACGATCGAACTCCCCAGTCACGCTGCACAGCGGAAGAGGTTTCCAAGGGAACGATGGATTTTTGTGAGTTAAAAGGCGTCAATTGACGTCATAACGTGAAACCGTATGTGTATCCTATGTTGATTCAGCTTTCAATATTCAGCCAGTCACTTATCAAGAAGTACTGCAATCAGTTTCAGTCACTTATCACTTTTAACAAAGGAACTACCCTAGTTTGCAATGCTATCTCCAATCAGGAAGTATATCACAGCAACTGAAACAATAAATTGTGTCACCAGTGTAAAATCCATGGATTATCAGAGCAGGGAAAAACTAACCAAGGGCTTGAAACAGTCGATTTGAACTATAGGGAAAAATGAACTTTCTGATGGAATTGTTAGTGAGGCTGCAATTGAAAGAAAAAAAGGAATCAAACACAACTAAACATCTTATGAATCGGTACCTATTCAGATATAAATCATAACAAATAATAAAGTGGAGAAGCTCACTTAGCTAGTTAGCTTATTGCAAACAGGTAAGTGAAAGATGTGAAACTCAAACTTATCAAACAGCAGTAAATGAGGGATTATAAAGCAGATTGCTTCAGATAAAGCAGCACTATACATATGATCCGGTCATCGTGATTTCATCACCTGGCTTGCATGAGATCAGCAGGAACTTGATTTGTCATCAAATTAGTACATAACATGTTTCCTTGGTTACCATCTTCTCTTGTTCAAGTTTTAATAAATTTGAATACTAAGGAGACAATAAGAAATACCATCCTAGAGACTAACCAATGCCTACTACTGACACAAACTGCACACACTCTCTTCATTATTGCGCTTACTTTGCATTCACATGCTCAAATGACATTATATATGGCACATTAATAATTGCACAAGTGAGTTCGATTGCCACAGGCTTCAAGTCATTGGGTTACCTGCCTTTAAAAAAATAATAATAATTGCACAAACACAACCTGATAAAAATTTCAGACTATCACCCTTTTCTAGGATACTTAATTGGGCAAGATTTTGTTGTCCGAGTTCCGGATAACATCAAGAAATACTTGTTAGGATGGAGGGAGTAAGTAATTAAACAAAAGCACCACAAAGTAGAGCGCCATACACATAAATGATGGGAGTAACAATAAAGTCTAAATAAGCAAAGAATTTCTTGGCTAGTTGGCTGGTCTTTCAAGTTTTAAAACATGCAATGACAGCTTATACATCATCCAAAAAGATGAAACACCAAACCTTTTGTTAAGCCCTTATATGCAAGAGCTCCAAGCCTTGAAAATCTAGAAACGAACATGATAGCAGAACCATACGTTCTGCAAAATGAGTTGATTAACATCACACATAAAAATAGAAAATCCAAACAAGATACATATCCTGGTTCCTTTGAAGTTTATAATCAGAGGCAAATAAACAAATACTTGGTGGGTAGCTAAAACAAGGTTGGGACTTGGCCACTTGGGTTGTATCGTATGAAGATGAAAAAAAAAGAAGAAGAAGAAGAAGAAAAGCCGCATAAATATTTTTCGCAGTTAGAAGAAAATAAAAACCAACATCTTGATTTCGAAGACGATTAAAAATATATAATATAATAAAAATGGAGACATGTATGTAATGTAGGTACCTTGTGTGAGTGTGATCGTCCCGGAGATGGCTGTAACACGCTTTACAGAAAATAATCATAAGAACTCCATATGAGCGACCTAAATCTTCACCAACAAAATAAAAAAAATAAAAAAAACTTTGGAGATGCGGGGTATCGAACCCCGTACCTCTCGCATGCAAAGCGAGCGCTCTACCATGTGAGCTACATCCCCGTTGTGTTAGTTTATGCATGTTTTAATACTTGTAATTTATACCTGACAATAATCATAAAAACATAGCAATAATCTTTTTTTTTTTTTTTTATATAAAATAGAAATTTTCACCTTCTAAAAACGACATCTATCTATCTCATTATACAACTAAAGTAGCACTTTCAGCTTATCATGATTTGTCATGATATTCTAATAAAATATTTTGTCTTCACGTTTTACATTATTTCATAATATATCATTATATCATCATTTCTCAACATTTTCTAATTCATTATTATTAATTTTTATTTAACCAATGTTATGCTCATCAAAACCATTAGATTACCATTACCGTAAAATTATTATAAACCTAAAATTTGTAGAACAAAAACACATGAATTAAATTTTCAAACTAAATTTGTTTGAATTTCAAAAGTAGTATTATAGACAACGTAAAGTTCAAATAATAAATTTCTAAGCCTCGAGTGGACATTATAATTGAGAAAAAAAAAGTCAATGTTATGATTGATGAGACATAACAATGTTACCATTTAAATAACAAAAATAAAATATTAGTTGTCACAAATGATATAAAGTTCATCCTGACGCAACGCATAGACAAATAATATCTCGTTTTTATCAAATATATAATTAGTCCATTATTAAAATATGAATTGTTTTTCCTTAAAAAAAAAAAAAAAAAAAAAAAAGCTTTTGCATATTTAGTTTATTTTTTCTCAATCTATTTGAATGATCACCTTGCACAAAAAAATAATAAAAAGGAAATATAATATGTTTTAATTTTTAAAGGGCACTAGTAATTTAGTACACATACCATAATTCCTTTTAATTTTTCTAAAACAAAATACACGGGACTTTAAAACCAAAAAAAAAAAATTAAGAATGTGCTATTGTGCTTACTATTGTAATGAAAGTGAGATGTTGTTTCCTTAGGGGTGAGCAACGGGTACCATTTCCCGAATCCGAACCTGTACCGGTACCGATTGATACCAAATTAATATATTCGGTTCGGTATTTGATTTTTAAATTAGCTAAAATTCGGTATTCGGTACTCTCGGTTCGGTATTCGGTTTTTAAATTAGCTAAAATTCGGTATTCGGAACCGAACTGGCACCATATAAAATTATAGGGTTTGGTATTCGGTTCTTTCAAAACTAATAATTCAGTTTCGATATTTTCGGGATCGGTACCGGTTCGGTACGGTACGGTACCGAGCTCACCCCTAGTTTCCCTTATGTTTTCCCTTGCATTAGGGATAGACTCGTCGTAAAAGTACATAGTACAAGGGTGTATCATTTTTTTTACAGATAAAAGAAACATACATCAAGTATAAATAAAATTTTTGAATTTTAATCATTTGAATATCTAAAAACTCAATAAGAACACCTATCTAGCCATGTAAAAAGAAAAGGAGATGATCTATTACTAGAAAATATTTGTTTAAATAAATATTATTTTGAGGGAATCCAAATAAAAGTAAGTGCTTTTAACATTACAAAACCACTTTTTATTGATTGTTTGTTTTGTAATTGTATTCAAAAGGTGAGAGCTCGTCTACATTATTCCTAATTCAAGTTGTTGCCATTTCTAATTCAACTTGCTTCATTAAATTTATATTTTATATCAACTTGTGGCTTCCCTTTCCTATTTTACATTTTTCTATTATTTTCTTCTCTCTTTTGGTATTACCAAAACATCATTCAAATCACGACACGATTTTGGATAAAATAATAGTTATTCGAATCATCACATGTAAAAACTTCTCACGTCACCAGTCACTACAAAATCGAAAAGATATTAACTACGTTATCATATCATAGCTCCTGACAAACTTGGAAGCTCATAAATCAAGAGCCAATGCGAGCTGTGGATAATGCTAATCTATTATTAGAATTTGGAAATCATGCTCTTAAGTTAATAAAAAAAAAAAACATACATCTCATTCTCGTTTAAAGTTAATTAATCAGACAGATTTAAAAATCCAAAACGCAAGAGAAAAGACGCAAAGCTCACCCTACCTCTATCTCTAGGTGTAAATAAAAACTAAAATTTTGATACATGAAGTCCAACTTTGAAAGCAACACAAATTTGATTTTCCAATAAAATAAATAAATATGCAAGTTGTAGTAATAATAAATAGGAAAAGGCAAAATGGTCCCCCCATCCTTTTTCTATTTATTCAAAGAGACATAGAGAGAGATATATATATATATTTTGGTAGACACTTGATATATTTTTTTCAAACATTATTAAATAGTAATTAATATTTATTTATTTATTTCAACTTGTACAATATTTCCATAGATAACATTTTGTTTAAACAATAACTGTTACTATGACCCTTGAAAGCCTTCAATTCCTCCTGCTGCGCTGCTCCTCTCCTCGTATCTTTTTCAGCTCTTCAAAATCCACAAACCAACATTATCAAAGGGGTAGTCTATATACACTCCATGATGGGATAGAAAAAGCGTTAGGCTGACCTTGAAAAGTAAAATTAGTAAATCTGTCATTTTTCTATTGACTAATTAATTATAAAAAAACTGATTTCTAATAACATACGTCACTAGCAAGTAAAAGGAAGAAGCAGTGATCGACCGATCAGGGTTGGGTGACGTACAGTGTTTGAGGAACCTCGATTACTAGAGCTCGAGCTTTCACCACAGCTCGAAAACAAAGAACAAGCTGAAGGACCAAATGACTCTATGTCACTTTGAAACATCTCCTCAAACAAATCCTTTAGCTCCTCAAAACTCTCTCCGTTTTCCTGTCAAACCCCATTAACCTTAATTAAGCTTTCTTCAATCCATTAAATTTTCTTTGTGAATTGTTAATTTTGGATCGAATCAACAAGAAAGTGACAGCATACCAAACACTGCACTAACTATAAGTTTATGATCGAATGGACAAAACCAAGTTGACGCCGGTCCCATGTATCAGCTACAACACAACTCATGAGCCAATTGACATATACATATTTTTCTGATTGGATAAGTGCACACAATTTTTCTGATTCATATCAGCACAGGCCCTACTATGATATATAAAGGCCAACTTGTACATGTATAAGTTTTCCAATGAGTTTCAAGATTGCAACAGCAATTTACACAATTGAAATAGGGATGACTAACCGCAGTTGGCGTATGCGTATGAATATGTATTACGTATTTCTATATTGATAGATGGCTACAGGATCAAATTAGAGAGCTTACACTGGGTTTGTTTTGACTCATCATCACAGCCATTTCACTCATAAACTCAGCCATCCCCTGCTTCCAACATTGTTCACCAAAACAAGTTAATGAAGTAATAATCTTCAATCAATTTGTGAACTTTATGATGAAGATAAAGAGTTTATGTATAGAGAATCAGAATACTAACAAAAGAAACAAAATTTCTTGATTTATGGTGTGCATATTTGGCAATTTTAAACTCAAAAAGAAGAATAGGTTGGATTAATATAGACAAAAATGTAAGTTTCTTTCAGATATATATATGTATGTAATATAAAAGACTGAAATTATGAAGGTGAATGTGTGTTCTGGAAAGTAGTAAGCTTAATTATATTAGAAGAAAAAGTGAGGAGTTATAATTATGGGACGAATGAATGAATATATGAGAGAGATCCAAGGCCTTAACTTAAGTTTTTGAGGTGGCAGAATAAAGAAAAATCCAAGCTAAAAAGGGTTCTTCGTTAATCACAACCCAGATCCGAATTCAATTAGTTAATGTTAAAGAAATAAGAAACTTACATCATTGTCATCACCACTGTCATCATAAACTCCGACATCGTACAGAAATCGTTTGTTGGCATCGGAAAGTACTAGGAAACAGAGAAAGCTGATGGTCATAGAAGAAATTAAGAAAAAGAAAAGGTTGAAGAAAGATTTGTCCAAATTACATTTACATACAATTGAAGAGGAGAGTGAGAGTGCATTTAATTACCAGAATAGGCTTCTTGTATGGCCTGAAACTTCTTTTTGGAGTCTTCCACGTACTTGGAGTTGCCAGACGCTGACCAGCGATCAGGATGCCATTTCTACGATACAAATGCTAGCAAATAAGTTATTATTTTTAAATTTTGGAGGAAAAAGAAAAATAATAATAATAAAAGAAGAAGAAGAAGAAGATGGGGACCAGACCAGTGCAAGCTTCTTGTAAGCATTCTTGAGGTCAGCTTCAGTGCATTCCTTGTTTAAACCCATAAGTTGATAAAAATCTCTACTTTCTGAATTATTGGCTCCTCCATTGTCACCCATCATGACTGCAAATTATTGAATCACTCAAAAAAAAGAAAAAAGAAGAAGAAGAAGAAGAAGAAGAAAGAGTTTCAGGAAAGAGAGGGTTGAGCTAGGAACATGGCGATGTCTGTGTCTGGAGAAGCTATAAACATATGATCAGTTGCAATTTGCAAAAGGGGTTTGTTCACCCTCTGTGTGTGTGTGTGTGTGTGTGTGTGTGTGTTTGGGAAAAGTTTATTGAGTAGGAAGGAAGGAGGCAAGTAAAATGGAGATTTGGAAGGGGAGGTGATATTGGGTCCGACTACAAACTCACTATTTTGTTTTATATTTATAGATAGATCAAAATCAATAGATCCACCGATCCGAATATAAAAATTAAATATGTGGCATTGGATTTCTTGATCCAAGGATTGAAAATAGAATTGGAGAAAGAGTGAGGGACCTACTGAATGAATGGATTTTTTTTTTTACTAATTGGATCATTTTGTATAAACTCGTACATCCTTTGTACAGGTTAAGGAGTTCCCATTGGACACATAAACTCAACCAACACTACATTTTCGGTGGTTAAATCCGTAAAAACAAAGTTTAGTAGTTAAATATATATAAAAAATAGTTTAGTACCTAAATCGAGACAACAAATAATTTAATGGCTAAATAAAAAAAAAAGATTAAGTATTGTTTTAACCATTCAACTTTCAGATTTTTTTTTATATAGCCACAAAACTATTTTTTTTCTGATTTACCCACTAAACTATTTTTTGTATACACATTTAGTCATTAAACGTTTTTTTATTGATCTAACCAATGAATATTGTTTCGGTTTGACCACTAAATTATCGTATTTTGCATCGATTTAACAACTACTTTTATACATTTTTACTCAAATAGAACAGTAGACTAAAGTTTAATGGTTAAATTGAGACAAAACAATAGTTTAGGGGTTAAACGATACAAATTTAAAAATTGGATGGTCAAAATAATATTTAACTCAATAAAAAATCTTAAAGTTGAACGTTCAAAATGACACTTAACCCTATTAAAAATATCCACAATACGCGGATAATTAAACTAGTAGGCATGGTAAATGGTTTGCATCTTCATAATAAAGATGCATATAAAATTATAAATTAGAAACAAAAATTCATAAATGCAAGAGAAAAAAAACATCAATAAAAAGATATATGTAAAATAAAATTAGGGAGTCAATGGGTTTCTGAATACAATGTAGGAATTGTTTAATCAACATGTTTCAAAATATCTAGATTGCATCTAATCCAGCTTAAATTAATCTCTCTCTCTCTCTCCCTGTCACTCATTCATTTTAGATAGTTTCAATCAATGTTATTTGAATCGTGATCCTAATCGTATACAATCCTAACTTGCAAAATCGATCTCGATCGATATAAGATTGTAAGTGGCATGAGATCAGAAGTACGACTGTAAGATCGTTATTAGGATTGTAAGATCGGTCATCTGATCTTTTACGTTTTGATCAATTTCACCAAAAAAAAATTAAGATCATTGTTTGAATCATAAGATCGTTTTTAAGATTGTAAGATCGGTTGCAAATGTATGATATTTCTTAATTAATAGATTAAATCTTCCGTTAAATTGTTATAATTAGTTTATGATATACAATATAAGTTATAGTACCTAGGAAGAAAAAAACTAATGATTTTTTGTTAGAATCTTAGGATCCTGATATTGTGAAGACAAAAGCGATCCTAGATAAATCTCAATTTTAACAGTCTTGATTTCAGTACAGATTTGGTCACATATTCGGCCATTGTTCAACTAGTTTAAAGACCTAATCCATGCCTCAAAACCATATCATGCATAATATGATAAAATGCTTCAATATAATAAAGGTTTTATTGTAAAAAAATGATAATTTTTTTACATTTTTACTGATTACCTCATATTATTTATTTTTTATCAGAATTTCATATATACCCCTCTAAAACTTCATAATATCATATTTACCCAACCTAAAATTTTAATATCATATATATCCCTCCTAAACATCATAATATCATATATACCCAATTTTAATTATTAATATCACATATATCCCTCTTAAATATCATTAATATCATATATACCCAAATTCATTAATTTAATTATTTTTAAAACATTTAAAACACATTATTAATATTGCTTCTTAATTAATGATCATTATACCCTTACTCATTTCTTCTTTCAACTAAACTTCAAAATATCATATTTATCCAACTTAAATTAAAATATCATATCCCTTTTAATATTTTTATATAATTTATTTTTGTAAACTTTACTAAATAAATTATTCAAACTAAAACAAATTAACATTTAAAATAAAAATACAAAGTTGTATTATGTTTTTGCTTGTTTGTAATCAAATCGTATCGTCTTATTATACTTTCTTATTTATTTTTTTCTACAGTAATCTATATACAATTAATTGATTATATATTATGTTCTTTTTTTTCTTTTTGTTTTCGAACTTTATGGTTGCAGCGTATTTGTTTTGTTTTAAATTTAGTATATATTTTTTTTGTTTTCTAATACATTAGTTTCTAATTTTTTTTTCAAGTTTGCATTCGTTTTATGAATATTGTTTGTTTAGTTTACTTTTTTTAATTTCTATATTTAGTCTAGAATCTGAGTTATAACTTGTTATCTGATGTAATTAGTTGTGTTATATTTTGTGTTAACTACAAGATTATATATATAATCCTATATATTTAAAGTCCAGTTTTATGATAATTTGTTTAATAATTAGTAAATATTTTAATATTAAAGTTTTGTTAAAAAAACTGAATTTTTTACTAATGAAAATAAGCATATATTTATAATAAAAAAATTAATTTACTAATAATATACAAATTTCATCCGGTAAATTTAATATTAAAATATTTTCTAGTTATTAATTATTAAACAAAATATTATAAAACTGAACTCTAAATATATAGGATTATATATATATTCTTATCGTCAACAGAAAATATACACAACTAATTAAATCGGATAACAAGTTATAACTCACATACTAGATTAAATATAAAAATTAAAAAAAAAAGTAAACTAAATAAACAAAAGTTATAAAACGAATGCAAACATGAAAAAAATTTGAAACTAATGTATTAGAAAACAAAAAATATATACGAAATTAAAAAAAACAAAATGCGATACAACTATAAAATTCTAAAAGAAAAAGAAAAGAAAGAACATAATATGTAATCAGTTAATTGTATATAGTTTACTGTATAAAAAAACAAAAAAGAAAATATATTAAGACGATATGATTTGATTACAAATGAGCAAAAACATGAAACAATTTTTTATTGTTAATGTTAATTTGTTTTACTATGAAGAATTTACGTAGTAAGTTTACAAAAATAAATTATATAAAATTATTTAAAGGGATACCCTATTTTAATTTAAGTTGGATAAATATGATATTTTGAAGGTTTAGTTGAAAGAAATATTAAGGGTATAATGGTCATTAATTAATAATGAATATTAAATATGAGTTTTAAATGTTCTAAAAATAATTAAATTAATGAATTTGGGTACATATGATATTAATGATGTTTAAGAGGGATATATGTGATATTAATAATTAAAATTGGGTATATATGATATTATGATGTTTAGGAGGGATATATATGATATTAAAATTTTAGGTTGGGTATATATGATTTTATGAAGTTTTGAAAGGATATATATGAAATTATCCCCATTAATAAAATCAACTTTTGTATTTTACTTTTAATAATATTAATAATTGTTATTAATATTTTTGTATTTTATTAAATCCATTTTTTTATTGTTGTTATTAAATTTGGATACCTTCTATTCCCGTAAACAAACTTGGTTTCTTTTTTAAAAAATATATAAATTATTATTACCCTTTTTATAATAAATAAAACTGGTTACTTTTTTCAAAACAAATAACTGGTTAGGATTGAAGTTTTTATGAAAATACCTTATTTGGAGTGAGAAAATTCTTTGATACCATAAATGCATATTTGATAGAACTATAATACCCTTTCGGTAATTTGCCATAAAAAAGAATCATCGCTTGTTCCATTTCTGTTTTAGTCGGTATTTGATTAAATCACCCAACGTTTAAAATCAAGCTAAATAGCAATAAACCCTAGAAAATCAAAACTAGAAAACCAGGCTATATAGTTTTGAGCTTGTATACAACAAATTTTTTATGTACGCTTTTAAGCTTGTATACAACAATTTTGATTAAATCACCCAACGTTGGCATTGAGCCAAGGCCAATATTCGAAGCTAGCATGGAACTCCACAGTGCTCGGCCAAACATTCGTAGCGACAATCTCCACCCAGCACTGAATGTATTTTCAACACAACCTCCTTGGAAAACAGATTCATGTGTTTAAAGGAAAATGATTTTACCTTTATAAAGTAGATTCCCACACATCTTACTATTGAATGAATTTCTCATTCCAATTCTACAAATTCCTTTAGAAATCTATGAATCAAACACGTCCTTGGAGGATGCATTATTGCATGGTTCATTCACATCCAAAAACCGAGGTAACATGCAAGTATCAGGTTAGCGTATGTAGTGGTACATTGCATATAAGAAAAAAAAAAAAAAATCATTTTCTAACATCATCAAAAGCAGAATTTCTAACAATGAACAAGGGGCTATATGTTATTTATCCTATGATCAAAGAGAGTAGTGCACAAAGGGTTCATTGTGTTCTCAAGGCTTTTATCCAGTCTATTTCCAAGCGAAAATCACCTGGGCCAGTCTGAGCACCTGGGACTCCACCTTCAGCATTGACGGACAATGACATGCCAACGACTCTAGATGGATTCATTTCTATATCCGCCTCGATTACATTTCCTCTCCATGTTGGAAGATAATGTGCAAGAGGAATCTGTATCGTCAAAATGTCATTATAGACAACCAATAAATAGGAAATAAAAACAAAATTAAAACAAAGAATATGATTCCCCAGTGTAGCTTCAAATTATATATAATAGTAGCTTCACCATAGGTGTTTTCAGCAAGTTTGCAAAGGTTTTATCTTGCACTAAGCATCAACTAATTTTGAATGAAAATTTGAATTACAGTAGTTAATAGAGTAACCTGCAGCCTTTCCAAAAAAAAAAGAGCGTAACCTGCAACATTCGTCCTTTGGAAAAGAAGATTTTGCATCTTTGGGCCATGAGTTGACTAATTCAAGTATTTAACCCCAAGTAAGCCCATTTTACCCTTCAATAATGAAGTGTGATAGACAGATATAACCACATAGTTGATTGGTGTAAACTAGTCAATTCACATACTAATGATGCAAAAAGATGATAATAAGAAACTACTTTACACCAACCTTGAACCTTCTCGGTTATCAAATATCATTCATCGTCTGAAATGGCAAAAACATACACTTCATAATGTTTTTCAACTGTTTTTTAGATGCAATAGCTTTTATCACAGACGATGTACCAAGGTAAATAGCATCTTCACGATACATTATCAACATCATATGATGATTTAACATGTTACTTTTGACCTTAGTAAAGCATATGATAATATAGAAATATGCAGCAAAACCAAGATCCTAACAAACCAGAAGTACTGCTTGATTTAAGATGGTAAAGGAGGATTTGAGCATACCTTTGCAACAACCCAGTTGTCTTTAGGCACAGCAACAAAAGCTTGCCATGAGTTATCTTCCATTTGTCCAGGTGAATTTACCCAATTCTCTGTATAAATCTGCATCAAAGTTTGAAGGTTTAGCAAAAAAGTTAAAATGTCTACTGATTGTAACATGAAAATATGAAATGATGCCCCATAGTGCCAACTAACAAGGATCTTAATGTTTCTTCGACTAAAAGACAAATGGATAGAGAACTTACAGTAGATATATAACTCCTCCCATCACCCCTAATTTTCAGTGCTACAGTATCATACGGATCTAAATCAATAAAGCCATCAAACTACACCAGAGAGAAGCGAAGCACCAATAATATTGTCAGAAAGCTCAGGAGGAAGAATCCTTAGATTACATTCTAAAAGATTGAATGACAATACCCAAATGAAACAAACTTTCATACATTGAAAAATGTATTAAAACTGGCTGACAGGACAAAATTTGTAACCCCTCAAAATCTTGCTAGGTTGCCGTTGATCAACCTAACGTTATTCAACAAAATGCCTGGTAAGAAATACATGGAATTGCCCCGATTCCCAGCTCACATGTTTTAATCCTTGTTGAAGAAAGCAATACAAGTTCCAGAGCTCATTAAAAAAAAGTCTATGAAAGGGATCAGCTTCACATCATATGAAATAATTTTCTACATTTACAAGATTTGGAAATTGACATAATGCAATTTGATGCCTGCATAGATGAAAGTTATCATCACAAAGTAATTGACATGAAAAGCTGCCAAAAGAAACTACAAAAAGAATTCTTTTTTTTGGCATTTAAGTGGTGGGTATATGATGATTGATTGTTTTGTATAAATGCAACAACGACAAACCTGATAATTCATGCAAACAAAGAAAGTTTACTCGGTGCATAATCAGTCTAAAAAAACTACAGGAATGATGTCCACCTTTTTAGACCTCATTCCACAGAAGCCACTCCTGCTAATATTCCATTTTGTACCTTCCATAACATCCAAAGAGAGATTGCCGGAGAAAACTCCTATAATGTTGTTAAGAATCAAGGATCAAAAGGCGAAATTAGTGTTTTCTTTAAATAATTATGGAGAATGATATGCACATATAGGTGTGGTTTGAAGAGGGGGGGGGGGGGGGGGAGATATCCCCATGCTGATTATGACTAACCAGTGCGACTTTGTTCATTCCCAGTGATCTCCAAGGCTGCTGATGATAAACCTGAAATAATAAATGGTGTAAACTTATTCACATTCTGACTGAAACAGGTGTTCAAGCTTCTATAAGGAACTTTCAACCAACGTTACAATTAATATTTAGTAATTAGTAGTGTTACTGGTAGCTAATCACTAATTTTAGTAGCAACCTAACCAGAAAAGAGAAAACATTATCCTTTGAAACATGTCAGATGAAGACTTAAAAAAAGTAAGAAGAAGAGTCAAGGTACCTATGTTTGATTTTAAAACAATTATCACACACCATCATAAAGACACATCTCTATCTTTTGCAAAGTATTTGCATCGTATTTTTAATTTCCTTGGTCAAAGAAGTCTGAATAAAGATTTCACAGGTGAAACTCCAACATCCAAGCACAAACTTCCAATTAATTGCATGCATGAATAATATTAATACAAATTGAATAGTGTGACAAGCTAAATTCATTAAGACAATAGCAGGAGATGTATCATTTACCCAAAATAACTTATCTGTCAGATATGGTTGACTACAGTATTATATGTATGTGTGTGTGTATAAAATAATGCGCACCTCCGTATTCAGAATCCGAATACAAATGCCATTTTTTGAGCTCTTCTTTCGAATTGAAGTTGTATATAAACCTCTCACTTGGAGGAATCAAATCCTCAACATTCCACGTGAGAGCTACATAACACAAGATAGATAAATAATAAGCTTACACTGGATATCAACCTTTAATGATGTCAAGCCAAGATAGAATGTATACATGCATAACATCAGCGCAAGTAGAATAAAATGGGGATTCAAGGTTACATCCTCATGTATTATGCAAGTTAAATAAACACCAAACAAGAAACTACAATAATATTATTTTACTATACAGATCTGAGTCTGATAAGAATGAATTCAGCAATTTTCCACAATCACAGATAACAGAAATATAGAGTAACAATGGTAGGATAAACTTGAATGGAACTGAAAAGAAACAATGAAGAATAAGTCAGAGAGAGCCTTTCAACATGAGAACTCTTCTGTCCAAGCAAATGCCGAAAGAACAGATTGCAAGAATAATTTTCTGCATGCCTTCTCTCTCCCCCTCCTCACCTTTTTTATATTGTTCTAACAAATATAACTAACTTTCCATGACCTCACTCCACACGTGGCATTTCTTTGGTCCTAGAATAAATTATACAGTCATTGGGCTTAGTGGGTTGGTCCAATACTATAGGCTGATCCATGTTAGTATCTGTATCAATACCGACCTTTTGAAGATTAGGCTTGTCCTCAAGCCTGAAATTCGGAAACTGAGCTTGGATAACCAATGCATCCTCCGACGTAGTGTCGCCCAAGGATCCATCGTGCCATTGAATAAGCCACTGCGCAACAGTAGTTCCATTTCTGCGAACATCGCGTGTAGCTAAACATTAACAGGAAGAGTAGAAGTTGATTCAGCTGCTAAACCAGGTGGCAATGAGACTTTTGCCATGTTGTTACCGATGGCTTTCTTAAAGACATGAAAAACAGGCTGAATCTTAGCCGAGTCGGGCAAATCCAGTTTGTAAGCCACAGCACCAATCTTTGCAGTAATCATGAACGACCCAGAGAAACGAGGGGATAATTTCTGATTAATGCGACGAACTACCGATTGTTGGCAGTGGGGACGCAACTTTAAAAACACCCATTCACCAACCTGAAAATTGACATGACGGCGGTGTTTATCAGCAGATATTTTCATGAGTGATTGAGCCCTCTCAAGATAGAATTTCAGTTGCTTACCTGAAAATTGACATGACGGCGGTGTTTATCAGCAGATATTTTCATGAGTGATTGAGCCCTCTCAAGATAGAATTTCAGTTGCTTAATAGCTTCATCTCGATCAAGTAAATCTTGCATTACCGCTTCACAGTGAATTTCTCCTGGTACGAATTGAATAATAGATGGAGGAGGGTGGCCATAAACAACTTCAAATGGGGTTGTATTGGTAGAAACATGGTAGGAGGTATTGTGCCAAAATCACCAAAACGACCAAGTTTTCGGTTGTGAGCGGCAAAACAGCATAAGTCTCGAGACTGCGATCAACCACCTCTGTTTGACCATCGGTCTAAGGATGGTAAGCGGAACTGAACTTTAAGGGAACTCCCTTGTAGAGTGAATTTTTCCGTTCAAATTTTACTTAGAAAGATGGGGTCGCGATCACTCAAGATAGAATTCGGAATACCGTGTAAACGAATGACTTCCTGCAAGAATATTTCAGCCAAAGTACGAGTTGTGTACGGGTGTTTGAGAGGAATGAAATGACAATACTTGGATAGGCGATTGACAACAGCGAGAACAGTGTCAAACCCCTTTGATTTCGGCAACCCAGTTATAATATCAATCGAAATATCTTCCCATACTGCATCAGGAATCAGGAGGGGTTGAAGTAAGCCACTAGGTGCAAGGGTTGAAGACTTGTACCTTTGGAAAGTACCGCAAGCTTGCATAAATTGTTTGATGGATTTCGTCATACCGATCCAATAAAAACAGGAAGCAACACGACGATAGGTGCGGTAGAAACCTGAATGGCCCCCGCTAGGGCTACCATGAAACTCAGCTAGGATCTTAGGAATCCATGGGGAGGCTGTGGGAAGAACAAGACGACCTTTGTGGAAAAGTTTCCCTGCCGATAAGAAAAAACCAACACACGCTTGCGGGTCTTGTGTGAGATCAGCGATGATTTTCTGTAAATGAGAATCAGTCGCAATTCCGTCAGTCAACGAGGCCCCATCAAGCCACTGTGGGAATGAAAGCATAGAACGACACTCTGCGTCAACAGAAACACGAGAAAGAGCGTCGGCAGCACACGTCCCAGTTTGTAAACGGTTGAAAAATGGTACCCCATGAGCTTGGCAATCCAATTTTGTTGATCAGTCGTAGTAATGCGCTGCTCTAAGAAATGTTTTAAGCTTTT
Organism: Centrapalus pauciflorus; assembly: GCA_020465985.1. Lineage (NCBI taxonomy): Eukaryota > Viridiplantae > Streptophyta > Magnoliopsida > Asterales > Asteraceae > Centrapalus > Centrapalus pauciflorus. The sequence continues at coordinate 467,421 of JAANYP010008978.1, read as the reverse complement.
CTGGTCGGTATGAACTATAAAATGACGCCCCAGTAAGTATGGGCGCCAATGCTGGATGGCGAGAACAAGAGCTATCAACTCCTTTTCGTAGGCAGATTTATTGAGATTGGAAGGGGGATTAGCCTTGCTAAAGAAGGCAACGGGCTTTCAGTTTGCATAACGGTGCCGACACCCCATCCCGAGCCATCACATTCAATTTTGAATGGTTGCGACAAATCTAGGAGTAAAAGCGGGGGCTGCAACCATCAACTTTTTCAGTGTATCAAATGCCTCCTGAGCAGCAAAATTCCATATAAACCCGTCTTTTTTGGTTAGGTCAGTGAGTGGGCGAGCGATTTTCCCATAATCGGCGATGAATTTCCGATAATATCCCGTGAGACCCAGGAATCCATGGGTAGCTTTGGCAGATTTAGGGACTGGCCAGCTGAGAATTGAGTCGATTTGAAAGGATCCATAGAAATGCCATTGCTGTTATAATGTGACCCAAGTAGTCAATGGAGAGGCAACCAAAACTGCTCTTTTTATGATTAATAACCAGCTTATGTGCAAGTAAAAGCTGAAGCACCTCTGAGAGAACATGGAGATGAAGATCCCAAGTGGAAATGTCCACTAAAATGTCGTCGAAAAAGACTAAGACCCCCTTACGTAACAGGGGACACAGGATCTCGTTCAACAAATTGATAAGAATGAATTCAGCAATTTTCCACAATCATAGATGATAGAAATATAGAGTAACAATGGAAGGATAATCTTGATTGGAATTGAAAAGAAACAATGAAAATAAATCAGAGAGCCTTTCAACATGAGAACTCTGCTGCCCAAGCAAATGACGAAAGAACAGATTGCAATAATAATTTTGTGCCTGCCTTCTCTCTCCCCCTCCTCGCCTATTTAATATTGTCCTAACAAAATAACTAACTTTCCATGACCTCACTCCATACGTACTAACTAACTTTGGTCCTCCTACTAGAATACTCTATCCAGTTTGGGCTTAATGGATTCGTCCAATACTATAGGCTGATCCATATTAGTACCCATATCAGAGTCAAACTCTGCAATTCTGATGTTTCATTAAGGAAGTCGCTACAAAGTATGTACAGAGACTTGATACATCAAAACATAACTTTGGGTAATGCATAGCCTGACTGCCCTCCTTGAATTATCTTTCTGATAATTATATTTTAAGAGATTGAGTATCATAGTAAGAATAGACACCAAGATCACATGCCTTGAGGAGGCATGGCATTTATGGCTGGCAACAGGCACAGTTCAAGAGCCTAACGAAGCGTAGTGAACAGATAACTGAGCAAGGCAAGGCGCTAGATTCTCAGTGACCTTTATGGCCCTGACCGAGAACAAACCTTCAAACAACCGGCTTCTAACAAATATACATTCCTATTGTAAAAAGAATTAAAAATGGAAGAACAAAAAGTCAAAAACCAGCACCCAATGCAACATGAATAATGTCAAGTTGTCAACCTAGCTACTTCTCCAAATCCTAATGTATATCATTTCATGTACATCCAATCCATCATCAGTCCCAGAGCAACAAGAAGTTTCTAAAACTTCAGTAGTAAATAGGTCAACATGAATCTGTGTAGATAACAAACATCCATGTTATGAATTTGGGAAGAAAAAAATTGCATCATCCTGATTATGTTTGATGATACGAACCTTGTTGACAATGAACATTTAAAGACCACGAAGTTTACCACATTGACTATGTAGACAACAAACATTTGACATCATGCATATCCCCATTGTTGTGAGTTAAACCAGCAGATACTTACAAAACCTAGGTTGTGGCCTGTGGGCTACTACATACTTCTTACTAATAGGTTACGTTGATGGGTACTAAGTCGGTCTACTATTTTTGGGCTTGACTCATATGCCTGTCCTCTGTATATTGATTCTATGTCTCTATGACAACCCCTGTTGAGAATAACTGACAACGGCATGCGAAAGTAAAACAGTAAACAAGAAAACAATAATAAGAGCACATATTATACTTGGTTTGGTCCAAGAATGACCTCCGTCCACGACCACACTAGCAAGTCTATTTTAATTATTTCTAGTTAGGGTTTGCAACTACTGGTAAGATGTACCCATTGAAGAAAAGTAGCCAAAAAAAATTCTCGCGTGTAGTAAATGAACAATTCTTCAGAAACCATCAGACTCCACGACTTAACAACCCGTTACACATCTATAGAAAGCCGGAAGTGTAAACATGAAGTTGATCTTAATTGTCGGTTAGTAATAACTTCCACCATGGTTTTATAGTTGAGATGCAATGTACACAATTTATCAACCAAGATATCTTGTTAAGGAAAAAACTTAGTATCAAGTAGTAGTGGCATACCGCATACATACCTCTTTTAGTGGCAGTCAAACTTGCTTGCCATAATCCTCGGATTTTTGACATTTTGTTACCTCCTTAGAAGCCCTAGGAAGTGGAACAAAGACAAAGTATTCAAAGTCTTACATCATTTAATGAATTTGCAAATCAAGAGTTAAGCATTTTACCATTAAAAAAACAAACAAAATGAAACCCTAGGCCCTAGCTACAAATCCTGATTTTGAACAAAAGCAAATGCTTAAGAAGATTGAAGCAAGATTATGTGTGATAAGTATGGTATGAACAAGAAGTTCTGTACGAAAATTGATGCCGAAAGAAATTTGACTTTATGATCATTGTTCACAATGGAATTTCTGAATGACAGAATGCTACCATTTTAAACTTGTGTTAGATAAGAAGTAAATGCACAACATTATTTAATGTTAATTGCTTTTAGAACCATCGATCTTTCATTCACTGCGAGCAATCTGAGGTGATGAGGATCCAAATTGGTTTAAAATGTAGCTGCTCAAAAAGTGAAAAACTAGTTGGATGAATTTCACACTTGATGCCACTGATTGAATGAAAATTCACCCAAAAAAAATTGAATACAAACTTAGCATAAGACAGCCGATATGGTGCAGAGAATTTACTTTTTATTTTTAAAAAATACATATTAGTGGGAACCCCCCCCCCCCCCCCAAAAAAAAAAAAAAAAAAAACAAATAAACACTTCATCTTTTGATTCTGTGAATGAAACCCAAATAAATGTGGACTTGGAATGAAGAAACCAATTGATTCACATGAATTTACTGTAGTGAACAAAGAAACAGTTGTAGACTCAAGTACTCAACAGTAATAAAAACACTAATAAATGAAAATAATATGAAGATACTAGAGTGAGGTTGAGGGTCCGTTTGTTTTTTTAGAGTTTAGATGTCTAATCACTTTTTACCATATGTTTGATAAGATGTTATAAAAAGTCTGAAATCTGTTTAGATAAGATCATTTGTTCTTTAATTTAATAAATGTCTTATTATCAATTCATCAAATTTATAGTTTTTAGTATTAAAATGTTAAAATTTTTTACTTAAAATCAAATACTTTTACCTAATATATTATTAATCTATTGACATATTTTGATTATGAAATGAAAAATTAATTTTAAGAGAAAATGCATCATGATCCATTTATAAAACAACATTTTACATACATCAACTGATTCAACCACAACAAAACATACGAAATAAAGTATCATAACAACTAAAATCAATATTCATAATTGTCCCGCAAGTTCTTCACATAAATTAATCATGTATTATCGATCAGTCGTACTCTCATGATCTTGAACTACTTGAGCCGCTGCATCCATATCACAATCTAGTCAAATATAAACCTACTGATTAAGATACAAAATGGGCCCATATAAAGGAGTATCTATCTTGGGCAAGTTTGGCAAAAAGAATATGTTTTTAAAAGAACAATATAATATTTATGATGCATCTTTATACTTAGTAGCTGAGAAAAAGCTAACAATGAGATTGTATATACACATGACTAGCCATAGTTATGATGCAAACAAAAGGTGTATGTGAGAAGATACCAATCACTCATAAATCAAACAACTTCCAAATTTATAAGAGACACACTATTTGCATCATACAGTTAGCTCAAATCATTCATATAAACAGAAACAAAATAAAATGAGAAAGCAAGAGGTTTTCACATACCACTTTGCTGACTAAGGGCTCCAAGTATTTGCTGACTCTTCTGAAATTTATTACCTCATGCACCATGCTGTATATCAAAAACAAATCAGCCTCATGTAAAATATGATTATCAATTTAAAACTTGTTCATCAAATGAAAAAATTGGTCCATCACAAATCAACACAAAACAAATAAATCAACCTAGTGTCATCAAATGGAAAAAGGAAAAAAAAAACCTGGATAACAATGAACTAGTCCAAAGGGCACAAAACAGAACACTAATTAAAAAACAACACTATTTTACACCCAAATTCAAATCAATCAAACTAGTGCCATCAACTTGAAATCAGACACTAACAAGCAACAATAGGTACACCTAAATTCTGCGAAAACAATTGAATAGATACCATCAAAAAGAATTAGGGTGTGTTTCTTTTGATAAAAATCAATTAAATGCTCGTCACATGGATACTTGCATACATTTATCCGATCCTAAGGCTCAAGGATAGCAGCAATGAACAATTTAACCCCGTTATAGATTGAGTGTTAGGTAAACTGTTGGTCCTAACATCAGTAGTGCACAATTATTTCTGTTTGTGTTTTTCAGGAAACAAATCTTTTAGTTAACAATAAAAAAAATGCAGCATGAAAGGCGTTTAACAGAGAGTATCAAATATTCTAATAGACAGAAGCACCAAGATGCAAAATTTGAATTGCTAAAACACATGAGATTGCTTCTAGAACTTGATCACTAGCAGTATGAACACCAAATGAACATATAGGATCAGTTGATACTTGAGAATGAATATAAGCTGCGGATCCTACAAATGATGTTCTTTAACCAAATTTGACGTATCAATTTGAACCAGTTGTGTCAAGTAAAAAAAGTCATTGCCCAGGATCTCAAACCCAAAAATATGATATTAGCATGATGAAGGAAAACCAATTACCCCTTTCAATAAAAACTCCACTATGCCACTTAATTCATTGTACCAATATCAACTTTCTTTCCATATTTATATGATTACAAAAGTAAATTACTTGAATCTGGATAATATGACCCACGTACACATAATATAACCATTAAACTATAATATTTTGTAATTTGTACACATCAAACCAGTCATACATGTGCCCGTTCATTTCTTTCAAGAATCATAAAACTATCAAAAGGCCTTATCTTTTTCAACAAGAGATACACGGCAAGTTCTGGGTCTTCACCAATTAATTTTCCAAATTTAAGCAGCCAAAACTTATAGGTATAAATTTGATTAACTCAAGTTTCGGCTAGCGTCTTGTACAGTTTTGTCACCAAAAGCATTATTCTGATCCAGCCCATCTTTGGGGGAGAATCAAGAACCATATCCAAGAAGCACACTAAGCAGCTGACAAACTCTGCACTAACGCTATCGGCTTCTGATACGTATTGGCGACTTGCGCTCCCAATTAGGGTCACACGAAACCACCCATGGTGCAACCCTCTTGCAAAGGGTTCACCAAGATTGGGTGATCTAAGGCCTTTCAAAACAATGCTTTGTGTGGCTGAGTTAGACATATTGAAAGATAGAAATTTGGAGTTTGCAACTGCCCTTGCTGGTGCAGGTGCAGCAGTGCAATCTATCATCTACAAAGATGCCGGGCATGCGTTTTTAGTTCTGCATAATTACCCAATGGCTCATACCCAAACCCACGATCTGACGACTCATATTAAGGCTTTCATCAATCAGTAATTACTAGTAATTTGATGGCTCTTAGATTCTAAACTAAAAACTAACTAGAGTTTCGATATATATAGCTCTTAATTTTATGTAAACCCGCGAGTATCTGCTTATTCTTGTTTCAACTTTCAAGATTAATTGCCATCTATTCGGTGTACTTGATCACATAAATGTTTATCTTCCGAGATATTGAGTTTAGCATGTTAGTCTGATCAAGGCTTGCTCATGAACATGATTGCGATGCAACCGACATCACTGACTCCAGAAAATCCAGATCAATTTACCTTGACAAAACATATGCAAAAAAACACACATTACAAATAATCAAATTATACATATTGTATAATTACCAAAACTTGATTTATTAGTTCTTGAAAGGATTCAATTTCAAGCCCAGGTTCTTGAGTTACAGAGTCATAGGTTTGATATAACATCCACCTATTGCAACAAACACACATCATTCTTCAGACAATCAAGCAACAAACATAACACAAAATTGAAATCAATATGAGTGAACATGGTACAGGCTATCCAATTTTTATGATTGATTGAAGGGTTTTATACAAATTCCAAAACCCAGAACATCAACTCTGCATCATTATAAGCATACATTCTTATATTAATGGTATAGGGTATCACAAATTAAAAAAAGGAAAACACAATAACATGATAGTCTGCAAAGTTATTGGAGTATTGTTACAGAAGATTGCACAAAACAGAATGGACAAAAAGAATACCAGATGCGATGTCGTGGGTCTGGAAAGCGGAGGAGCAGGCGCGGTCGTGAATCTGAAAAACACAGCAGTACCGTCGAAGCTGAGAGGAGAGCGGAGGGGAACCTAGGGCAGCGATTGAGAGAGTGTGTGAAACTAAGCAGAGAAACAGATGTCTTATTGGAATAAGAAAAACAAGTTTTTCATCACGTCAGAGGCAAAAAAGTGATTTAGAGATGAAAACAAACACACCCTGAGAGAACGTCTCTTGAATTTATAAAATGGAAGATCGAAAATCTTACAGGGGTCCAAGCGATGAGTATGATGGTTGTTACTTTTGCTCTTTGACTTCAACCTCCAGCCCGTTTTTAGTTCCGGTCGGGATCTTGGATTTTATAGGGTTCGGGTTCGGGTTCGAACCATTCAACCAGATTACTCCATCGGGATTCGTTAGCTAAGGTTTACTGATTTTGATTTAATACTGGGGATTCTGAAACCTTTTTCCAGGCTTTGAAAGGAGGATTAAGAGAGAAAGTTCAAATCGCTACAAAATTTGGAATTCTAAGGATTGACAAGCAGCTTGTGAAAGTAGCCTGATATTGACAGACTGCATTGATCTCTGCTAGGATGCGTTTGGTACAGAGAATTAAGATCAGAGAAATGAAAATCAGAGATTTCTCTGGCTTTGTTTCTCTATACCAAACATAGTGCTATATTCATCAAATTGACATTCGTATCCCAATTGAAGTCAGGGTTTCGTTCCTTTAATTGCTTCTCTCCACATGATGTGAGATTTACAAATGACAACAAGTTGTTAATTTTTTTCATTGTTTGTTAGGAACAAGAAACATTAATTAATATTTGTACATCATTTGTGACAATCAATACTTTAAAATCTACCTATTTTTTGTTGTTAATGTAATCGTATCATTTAACCAGGACTCAAATTATAACTTAAAGATCACTTTTTGTATGTTTTTTCATGATAACCTCAGACACATACCCAAATTATAAGTTCAAAATCAACCATAAAACTTTCTATGGACCAACATTCAAAAATCCAAATCGATAAACCATATCGGACAGGTTGTGAACGGTTTTGTTCTCAGTCCATGATATTCATTTGTTTTCGATTGGTCCTATTCGGTTTTGGTTTTTTAAGGCCAGTTGTCAATAATAATAATTTTTTACATTTTTATTATTTGTAAAATTATTCATTTTTCATCCTTAATAGTATCGATTTTTGTATTTTTTTTATCACTAATAACATTAACTTTTGAACTTTTTACCTTTTATAATATCAACTTTTATATATTCTTTTGCTATATACGATAAAAAATACAAAATATATATTGTGTTATAAACAATAAAATAATTTACTATAAGTGACCCTCTTTCATTGTAAAAGACAGAAAAATTGAGACCGAAACCAAACTAGTATACTTCAGTCCCATTTGCGGTTCTAGTTTTCTACTTTTTGGATTAAAGTGTTTTGATTCAGTTTGATCCATTATGATTTTAGACCATTGCACATCCCTAAAAAACTTCAAAAACAACTTACATCATATGTAAACATCAACCAAAAAGCACAATTACAACCTTTGCACGAAAACATCACTTTCATATGGTTGTTCAAATTTTTTATAAGAAAACAACTTATAAAGTTTATAAACACATCTGTGAACAACTATCAAAACCTTACAATTTAATTTACAGTTGATTCATTGCATCGTCAATTTGCACAAGTCTGCTAAGCACCACAAAAACGTTAAGAACAAAAAAGTCATGTCTTTATTTAATCCTAAGGCAATGTTTGGTATGACATAATGAAAACGACAATGGAATGACTCATTTTGTTGAAATTTAAAAAAAATGTTTGTTTTGTTTAATTTATGTTTTCTCATTTTCAATTTAATCGGTGGTTTTTTTAATTAATAATTACATATTTTCTAATTTAGATATAAAATATATATTATTTAGTATGGTCTTCCGGTAACAATTATTTATATTTTCCTCAAGTTATTTTTACCTTTTTTACATCATAACTAAACTTATTGTGTTGAAATGGTAAAGTTCATTGCATAAAATTATAATTTTTAATCAAATAATATTTTTAAAATTATAATCATGTATTAAAATGATAATTCATTAATATTAGTTAAAATTCATTACATTCCTATTATTATTCATATCTACTAAACAACTAAAAGTAATGCCTCATTCCATGTTGCCATTCCAATAGGTACAAACATGACATTGGATAGTAATATACTAATGTTTCATTTTATGATATTGTTCATTCCATTACGTTGTTCACTGCATTCCTTTGTAATAACATTATGTCCAACCAAACGCAACATACAATCGAATTGGTTTATCTACCACTCGATCAAAAATGTTTCTTATCGATGGTCTGATTTCCAATATAAATGGAGATGAATAACCCACAAAATTTTGAATATTTGTGATGCAGAAATAAGTTATGTGAATCGGCTCATGAGTTCTCCAAGAACAATAGAAGATATCAAATTAGACCATGGGTTCAATCTTCACCACACTAATAGATCAATATTCAAGACGAATCACTATGCTCTAAACCCATAAATCTCTGTTCAAGTCTTCAAGATTTATGATTTTTACCACGATGAGAATGAGATAAAGATTAAAGATATAAATAATGAGAGTCGATCAAATATCTTCAATTAAAAAATTAAAGGGGAGTCTAAATGGACCCCCAATGATCTCAATGGACCTCAAATTTTCTTTTTTAAACATAATCATTACACAATGATTCTATATTTTTCTAATGATGCATTACCTTTTTACAAGTAAAAACTTATGGAGCATTTCTTGGAGAAAGCATGTGAGTCGGCATCAAAATCTGCCTGCAAAATCTCAAATTTGTAACACATGTTATTTCAAAAGTGGAAATAAATGGTAAAAGCCTTACTTTTATAAAGTTTTATCATACCATATGATTCTTGACTGCTTCCAATCTTAAAATGAAATTAGTAGATGTTAAATATCTGCCATCAACTGCTACATCACAATCCAAACACACCTGAAACAGAAGAATACATTATCAAAACACGTCTTTCAATATTAAATAAGATTGAATGAAGGAACACAAAAACCAACCTTGACCTTTGGCAATTTGAACTGCAGTACCCGTACGTGAACTCCGATATCACCCATTACTTTGATGGTGTAATTGTTTGCTTCTAATCCAGACATGATATCGGTTACATCCACATCTTGAAAGAAAATGTCGATTACAATACTTACATTGTGGCTCCTAGGAGGCTGATAAAACTCTGGGATCTGGATCATACCTACCACCAATCCTTTGTCCAGTATATGAAGCCTTGAGAAATCATACCTTATACCAACTCTGTTTGGATTTTGTGTAATTAGGGTTGCAGAGGCAACCGAGGACACAAACAAAGCCGATGACTGTGAAACATCAAACTTGTAAGAAACAGTATTGATTGTTTGGAAGGAGAAGATGGGTTTACGAGGCTTCAACATGAAGATGACGATCAATGAAAAGAAGGCACAAATCAAAACGAAAAGGAGGAGATACAAAAAGCTTTTCTTGTAGGAAAATTGAAAACAATGGGATAAGCTTTGAGCAGGAACATCAATCATCTTGAGTCATCTTTTGAGTTTGGGAAGAACATAACAAAGATGAAGGCTCCCAATGGGTTGTAGAATGAGACAACTTATAAAGATATATTTCTTGCTTCTGCTGCTGTATATTCTCTTATTCCTTGCTTGGGGTTTCTGTTTCGAGTCCAAGAAGCATATCAGCACCATTATATATATACACACACATATACACCATGAAATTTTTTTCGAAATAAAAAAAGATTCCAGGAGAGGGCTCGTAAGGATCGTAAGTTGCATCACAGATTAGAAACTCAAAATTCCATCATCATTAGATAGATATAAATGTCTGAGTTTTAAAAACACACAAACCATTACATAATTCAAAGATCCTTGATTAGACACTAGTTATAATGCATATAAACTAATGAACAGGGAATTATACTGACATGTAAAGCCTTATTTACAAACACACACGAAAATGCTTTAAAATTAGAAGACTCCATTCATCATGACTGGAAGGTCGTCGAAGCTCCAAAGATCCAGCATGTCCCCACCATCCTGAGTTGCATCTCCATTGAGGAAGGCATCCACGGAAGGAGTTTCCCAGTTGCCTTCAAGATATGGTATCTCAAAGAAGAGATCACCACTATTCTCAGAATCCGACACCACATTTACAGACTCCGTCTTGGGCTTCTTTGCTGGATTAGCATCTTCTTCCACCAAGTTGGTCTCAGAAAGCACCGATGTGATCTCAGGGGTTCGCTCACCCCACGGGAAGTCAGAACAATCAAAAGAGTTGCTGCCCTGATCGGAACTGAAATAAAAGGCAGCACTTTCCTTTGGAGGAGCATCTTTGGCAGTGACACTCTGTGGTTTCTCTTCAAGAAATCCGCAAAAATCGTTGTTGGTCAGGTTAAGCTTAGGAAGAGATATAGATTTCAGTGATTTGGGGTTGGTGGTGGGTGTAGGTTTCTCAGGAAAGTTGACCTTAGCCTTGTCACCACGGATCCTCCTGGCCTCGGCATCATAAGCCCTGGCAGCTTCTTCAGCAGTATTAAAAGTTCCAAGCCAAACTCGGACCCCTTTCCTCGGATCACGTATCTCAGCAGCCCATTTGCCCCATGGTCGCTGACGGATTCCTCTGTATTGGTTTTTCCTCTTCCTGGAAGTACATCTCTCAGTCTCAGCTTGATCATCAGATTTCACACATCTTGAACCTACCCACAAAAAACTTTTTCAGTTATCATCCGATACCTACCCATATGCTTACAGATTTAACTTCCTACATCTATTAAAATCAGATTGATTTCCAGATGATGCATTTAATCCAAATTTACAACTATATAAACCGGATCTAGACCAATCAAGTCAATATGAGTGCTCTTAAATTAACAAAAAAAAAAATTAACATCATCAAATTATTGCAAGCAATCGATGTTTCAGAAAATTTGGACACAGGATGTTTATCAAGAAAAAAAATTTAATATTATATTTGACCAATCATCAAGCTAGAATTAGATAGAAATATTTCCAAGTGAATCAAAGAAATGATGAGATAGATTACCACGGGTAGGAGGAGGGGGAGGAGGAGGAGCGAAGTCGTTGGAGGCGGTGAAAGCAAAAGGCTTGTTGTTATCTTGGTCATACTCAACCTGATCCTTAAATCCCTGGAAGTCGGCCTCGAAGTCATCTTCAAGATCGTAGGCATCAGATCGTGGAGGCTTTGAGAAGTAATTAGTATGGTTCTTTAAGAGATCATCGGTGTTCCAGAGAAGATCAGCAGTGAGCCGGCGAGATCGATTAGCCGTCGGGGCTATGATATCGGACAGGATTGCACCACCACACATATCTTCAGATTGGGTTTGGATGAAAAAAGAAAAATAATAAAAGGGAGGGGGTTTCTTGATGATGATGATAATATCAATATGATTGATTGGAGTGTGTTGTGTGTTGTTGAAGAGGTAAATGGTTATGGCGGAGGCGAGTTTTATACATTCGAGGAAACAGGGATGAAGTAGGCTGTACCCCACCAGTTTACCATTTTACCCTCTCCCACACGTAAATTTGCGTATACGCCTTTTTGTTTCAATTCATATCACTTTAGTTCTGGGTTTATTATAAAAAAATTAATTACGATTTTCGTGTTTTTATTCTTTTATGTTATTTTTCATAAAAGTATTTAAGTTGTTTTTTTTTGTTCAGTGAAATTGAGTTTTCAATTTTTAAAAACCCGGTATATTAATTATAACTCGGTTTAAAAACAAAAAAATAAGAAAAAGTTACGTAGAACAAATATTTTATACTATTCAAAGTCCAGACATTTAAAAATGATATGATTTACTCTAAAAAAATTTAGAAAGATAAGAAAATTATGATCTTTTTAAAGAATATTGAAAACAATATAATTTATTAACATCATTTCATATGAAGTTAGTATAATAGTTTACTAATAAAAATTTATGAAATAATAACTTATGATTTTTAAAAATTTATAAATGAATATTTTAAATGTTAATAATTTCAAAAACAATATTAAGGGCGTGCGGTATACAGAAGCCGAAGGCAAGCGGCCTTGCCAAATTAGCAGGAAGCCGCCGGGAACACCACTCCCGGTGCCCGGCCCCGCGCAAAAAGACCTCCCATCGCCTTGAGCTCCCCACGCGGCCTAGCTGATTTTTTTTTGTTTTTTACCCTTTAACGGTCAAATGACCGTTTACATGTTTAAAAAAAATTTAACCTAAAATTTTTACATTATCAATACTTCACTCCAATACATTAAATCCTCACACCTTTCAATCTATATGTTTTCAAATTTCTCTCTTTCAATCTAAGTCTCATACACCTCTCAGCTTTATATATTTAATTTCAATTACAATTTTATTTTTATTGTGATGGAACCGTATACGTCTTCGTCGTCATCGTCATCATCATCTTCGGAATCGTCAGAAGATGAATATCAACATAATCAACGACTCTTTGCAGCATTTTTACATGCCACATCTGTACAAATTAATCAACCTACACGAAGAATTGTAATTCGGAGAGACCGTGCAGCTGCAAATGAACGTCTTTTGCGTGATTATTTTTCAGAAAATCCTCTCTATGGAGATGAATTTCAGAAGGAGGTTCCGGATGCGCAAAGAACGATTCCTACGAATAGTTTAAGATATGGAACAACATTTTGAATTTTTTACCTTGCGATGAGATGCTCGAGGCAGAATGAGATTTACTGCATTACAAAAATGCACATATGCTATTCGGCAACTCGCATATGGCATGGTGCTTGATTCGTTTGACGACTCTCTATATATGTCTGAAATGACTTCGCGTGAAATCTTGCAAGAATTCTGTAAGGAAATTATTCAGGTGTACAGACGAAAATATTTGCGTAGACCGACTAATCAGTAAATTTTAAAATATGGCAGTGTAATTTTTCAAAGTTTGGGACGAAAAATTTTCTAAAAACTACAGGGACCATTTATGTTTTTACTCTAAAATAAATTAATTTTTTAATTCATTAACATGAACTTTTACAAAATAATAATATAATATGCAATGTTTAGTTACTAACATGTATTATATATATATATATATAAATTTAATTTGTTCCAAATGCTAATTTTTAAACATTTTTAAAACTTATGATATTTATTTTTAGTCATTATAATAACTTACTCTATTATAACTTTTTATTAAACATAGTTCTTAGTTTATGGGAAAACTTATTTTTGTTTTCTTACCTGTTTAATTAAAAAAATAAGTTTATATTAAATTTTATTTAATATATTGTTTAGTAATTCTAATTATTAAACTTTAGGTTATTATAATCTATCATTTCAAATATTAACGATATCATTAAAAACGTTTTTCAAAAAAGTATGTTACTTTATTATATGATTTTTTTGTTTATTGTAATCTTTAGTTAAAATTATTTGTTTGTTCTAGAATTTTAGATTAGATTATCATAACCACTACAATAAATAGTAAACATTTGTAATTCATGTGATTGTGGTATCATTTGGTAGACAATAAGTTGTTTTTTCAACAGTTTGCAAAGCATTTAATATTTTGTAATATTGTAATTTTACACTTATTCTAATCCTATTTAGTTGTTATTTTTTATAAAAAATTTCAATGAAAATATAGGCATTTTATGGATTGTTTTATATTTTTTTTATTTAAAAATATTATTAGTTTATCTACAAATATCATATGGTTTATCAAAATGACTGCTCAGTTGTAATCGTCTTTTTTTAATTTTAAGATTGGTTGCAGCTAACTCTTTAACCAATATTAATAAAAGAACGATATTTATGAATCAACTAATATTGTTTTTCAACAATAAACTTTATTTAATAGCTACTTAACAATATTTTTAATATTTATATGTACTAATATAAGGTATAAGTTCTATTTTAAACCATATTTATAAGGGCTAAAGCCATACAATAGCAGTATACTTTTTAAGGTGTATCGATATAGTACGTGTACTTTTTATATTGTTAATATGATACATTTACTTTTTTATGACCGGTTATTTCGTCTAGCTTTGCGCAGTTGTGGAAGAATCGTCGATACGAACTTGTTCACCGTTGGATCTGCGTGAAATTTGAATAGAAGCTTCGCAACACATAGTTCTTCGATCTGGATGGTGAAGATCGTCATTGGAGATTTCTACAGAAGCCTGTAGGTGTTTGAAGTTGGCTGTGTTGTGTGATTTCTCCTACCAGGTTATCACAAGGACAATAGAGTGTATTTGATGCTTCAATTATGGAAATTTTAACATCAATAAAAAGGGAAATTCCACTCTTAACAGGTTTAGCCAGTAACCGGTTACCAAATGTATCATATTGGTATGAAAAAATGTAGTACACGTATCAAATTTGAACGATTCAGAAAGTACACGTGTAATATGAATAATTAAAATAGTACACGTACCATATCGATATATTTTAAAAAGTACACAACTATTCTTCAGCTTTAACCCTATTTATAATATTTTTCGTTTGTTGTTTTTTATAAGTAATTTATTTTGTGTAATCAAATATTTATTTTCTTGAATTACTCGTTTGTTAAATAATAAAAATAATAATAATAATAATATAATAATAATGGAAGTTACAACAATGAGCAATGACCATTCAGAGTTAGTTTTGGAGAAAGGAGGAAAAGTGATAAGAAACAGTGGGGGGAGTCGTCATGTCGTATTATTTTTATAGTTTTTAGATAGTAAAATAAAAAAATAAAAGAAAAACAGAAAATGGAGTATGGAGGATGCATGCATATTGCATCATAATCAGTTAGAGCATAAATAAATAAATAAATAAATAAATAAATAAAAGCCATAAAAAAAGATTGAGAAACGACAAAAGGTGTGGGGCCTACAGATTATACGATCGGTCTTCACTCTTCATGACACGTTTAACTCCGCGGCTACACATTTCAAGGAAGCCTTTTAACTTTCTCTCTCATCCCTCTATTCTTTTTGGATTTACATTCAAAATAAAAACCTTTTTTTTTTTTTTTTTTTGACAAATATATATTTTTCATGCATGTAACTTGATACTTTTCAATGTTTCAATCTTAATAATTTTCAATTGCGTTCTTATTTTCTTAACACGATGTTAAATTTAACAGTTTAACTGTTAAATTTATCATGATGAGTTTTTTTTTTAATTTTCTTTTAACTACGAGTCTATGATGCTTTTTTGTTTTTATGACTATTATTTCTCATTAATAATGCAATGTTTTATTATTTTGTTTTTCTATAATTATATTTACTATATTTATACATACATTTATGCTATTTATAAATACATTTATTTTTAGTATTTTATTTAATCTTTTTGTATTTGACGTTTTATTTTAACTATTTATCACTTTATATTTCTTATTAACTTTAACTTTTATAAATTATTCTTAACATTTATATATGTAATTTTTTTCAATTGGGTTTATATAAAGAAAACATCATCAACATTTTCCTTTGCACTGTCACTATATTTTTTTTCAATTATCTTGAAACTTATTTAACCGTGAATGTATAAGTTTTAGAAGTGAGCAAGGTGTACATTTTCTATATAAATATAAATATATATTGGTTCTTTTAAATTTGATTTTTATACTAAAACCGAAATCAAACAAAATTTTTTAGGTTTTTTAGAATATAAAATCAAATCGATGTTTTCTATTTTGCTTTTGGTTTTTCAATTTGTTTTTTTCTTTTTGCCTTTTGGGTTGGTTAATTTTTATTTTTAAAATATAGGAAATAATGTCTTTTGATTCGTATACTCTTATTAACGGTGAGAAAAAAAACCACAAAACCTATAAAAAAAACCCATAAAAGTCAATAAAAAAAAACACTCTGCAAAAAACTTGCAACTTCGCTTTTTTGTTTTATGAAAAACATAGATGGACGAAAACGTAAAATCCGTGATACATGTTGGTATATTTCATAATAAACCCAATAATCAATACTAAAATGCATAAAATTTTTAAAAAAATATATATTTATTGGATTTTCGGATATATGAAGTTTTGGAATTTCAATATACGAATCCGAAATTTCGGATTATCGAATTTTCGAATAATTAAAATTTCGGATAGTTTCGAATAGAATTATGATTTGGGATGCTCGGATTCGAATAACACTTCTAATTTAAACCATAAAGTATGCCTCCCATACACCCGGATTTCACTACTAAAACATTCAAACACCATCTCAACATATGGTTTATAAGAATTAGAGGTAACCTTAATTAGCTTGACCACAGATTCGATTAAGAAACTTTAAGATGATGCATGGAGGTTGAAGATGAAGCTCCTTAGTTATGATTGCCAGCCAACTCTTTCTTGCCTCAATTTCCCTTCACGTTTCTTTTTGTGAGGTTTATGTATCAACAAGGAATAAGCAGTGCAGTTTAATTAAACATTTATATACATATCCCATATATACACCGCCTCATTAAATTGGATAATGAATCATAATTTAGCAACTTTTCCCAATTAATTACCAAAACGATCAATTAATCTCATGTCATTCATCAGATAACTAAATAGTCTCTGGATTCCATTTAGGGTCAAAACTGACTAATAATTTAACCAATTACGGTTCAACACATAATAACACTCAACTTTGTTTAAACCCTAGGAGCAAAAATATCTGGACGTCCCAAGTTTGAATCCAAGGCCGACTAACCAGTGTCGGTCCTATCATTTTTGAGGCATCAAGCATATACTTAAAAAGAGTCCTTTATATATAATCAAAATTCGTATATAAAAGTTACAATTAAATAATATTGAAAAAAATACTATATTTTTTATTTGTATGATTATAATTTGGGAAAAAATGGCATACAATATTAAATTATATTTTTATTAGTAAATTGAGAAAAAAAGTTTAAATTTTAAGTGATTCATAATATAAACAGTAAAAATATGTTTCAAAACATCCCAAGAAAATAAATACATGTCTCATTAGTATTTTTAATAATCGTACAATAAATAACATAAACCACGTGATAAACAAAAATAAAAAAAATCAAACTCATTGAAAGACAAAAGTATAAATATTGCATTTGATGGATAATATATTAACATATAATTTTTTTTGGCCCATTATAGTAAATTGGACCCTGGACAGCGGCCCATGTGCACCAGGCCCAGGGCTTGTCCTGCGACTAACTGCACACCCTTTAATGGGCCTCGTTATTCTAAGCAATACTAGTATATATTCTATAAAACATATTCTAATACATATTCTATGAAAATGATGCTACAGCAAGCGTGTGATGAAAAAGGTCCATAAAAAAGAAGGAAACCTAACAAATAATAATTATAGATAATAGTAACCACACAGTTAATAACATTAAAATTAATATTATACATAGTTGTCATTGTTTGATGTCGTTATAATGTTTAACATTATGGATTCTTGAATGCATGTAATTTATGAGTTTTTACATGTGTGAATATCATTAATCAATCTTCTTTATTTTTATAATTTTTTTTAGTTGTGTAACATATGAATCTTTTTATGCATAGATACTAATTCACATAAAGTAAAATAAGACTAGGATAATCTATACTTAAAAACATCATAATCACTTTTTTGAAAATTATTTAAAATAATGGGTGTTTAATATATATATATATATAGTGTAGTATGGCTTATAATATGATAAAATATGCATGTATTATGAAAACTCAATGCTTTTTTAATCATGATGTCTAACGAATTTTTAATACACATATTAGAAATTTTTGAATTTAAAAGGCCTATTTCTAGTCATCGAACAGGACCTCCGAAATTCACGAGACAGCTCTATTCGAATCGTATGAGCAAAAAAAAAAAAAACGTGCCCAGAGAGGTTCATCTGCGATGACTCTAGACTACCCGCAAAGCGGATGGTCTTCCTAGGATAAGTCAGCTTGCAAAATGTTGGTGATTTATCACCAATATTATTTAAGTGTAATGGGATGAACTTGTTTGACCAAAATAATCTTATTACATAATGTACAAGTTGGGTTGGTGCGGAGTGCACACTTGTTCAATATTGTTTAAGATTAATTACCGGTGGTTCGGGGGCAGCGCCCCCGATAGCGAGGTTCCAGGGGCGGCAGCCCCTGGTAGCGGGGTCCAAGGGCTGTCAATGAATTCGATCCGAATTGGACCCGAATTCGGATGATCCGAATTGGACCCTAAATTCGGTTAAATTCGAATTATGGTTATTTTTGGCGGTTACCCGCCAAATAATTACCCGTCGTTTTTGGTCATTGCAGGGTACACGAAAATCAGAAACATTTTCATATTCTTTGTTCGTTTTTCTCTGAGTTTTATCCGATTGTGATTTCGATCGTACCGTCGAAATACTTCAATCTGAAAGTGTTTCACGACTCTCAGATTATCCGAGCATTTTTTGCAACCCATATTTTCTACAAAGATTGAAGTATTCTGCAAAAATGGCGCACACAGAATCTGTGAAGGATATGACGAGCAAGTTTGACAAATTGGCGAAATTTGAAGGGCAAGATTTTAGACGTTGGCAGAAGAAAATTCATTTCTTGTTGACTACCCTGAAAGTGGTGTACGTTCTGAGTACCCCCATGCCTGAATTCGCTGAAGATGAAACCATGGAAAACACGAGGAAGAGATCAAAGTGGGAAAACGATGACTACATATGCCGTGGACACATTCTGAATGGTATGTCTGACTCTCTCTTTGATGTTTATCAAAATGTCGAATCTGCAAAGGAACTATAGGATTTGTTGGAATCCAAATACATGGCAGAAGATGCATCTAGTAAGAAGTTCATGGTCGGAAATTTCATGAACTATATAAGATGATTGATACTAGGCCTGTCATGGAACAATATCACGAATTGTTAAGGATCCTAGGACAGTTTGGTCAGCATAATCTGAAAATGGATGAAGCCATTTCGGTTGCTGTGATTATTGACAAACTGCCACCATCATGGAAAGAGTTTAAACATACTCTTAAGCATAAAAAGGAAGAACTGACTTTGGATCAACTTGGAAGTCATCTTAGGATTGAAGAGTCTTTAAGGACTCAAGAACTTGATAATAATCCTAAGGGTAAGAATAATATCGGAAGTTCTTCTGTTAATATGGTGGAAGGTGATGGATCCAAGAATTCCAACAAGGGTAAAGGTAAAAGAAAATGCAGTGATGATGATGACAAGTTTTCCAACAAAAAGCCTAAACTTGCATGTTGGAGGTGTGGTAAAACTGGTCATTTCAAGAAGGATTGTCGAGTTAAGAAAGTAAGCAAAGGTGCTGGTCCAAGTGGGACTAAGGCTGGTCCAAGTGGATCTAAGGATCCAGGAAAGCAACAAGGTCAGAATTGTGATTTATTATCATATTGCAAATCTGTTCAGAATTATGTTTCAATAATTTCTGAGGCATTTTATGTGCAGGATGATGATGTTGCTTGGTGGGTTGATTCGGGAGCAACAAGTCATGTTTGTAAAGATCTTCATTGGTTTAAAGATTGTCAACCAATTGAAGATGGATCTGTTGTGAAGATGGGAAATATTGCTACTGAACCAATCAAAGGAATAGGACGCATATCTATTATGTTTACTTCTGGAAAATGTATTATTCTAGACAATGTATTGTATGTACCTGGGATTCGAAAGAATCTCATATCTGAAATAGTTCTAAGTAAGTCTGGTTACAGACAAGTACTTGAAAGTGACAAGTATATCTTGTCAAGACATGGTACCTTTATTGGATTTGGCTATGTATGTAATGGAATGATTAGGTTAAATCTTGATTATCCTTCTTTTATTAATTCGAATTGCATGATGATATCTAATATTGCAAGTAACTCAAAGAAGTCAGAATTTTGGCATGCTAGACTAGGACATGTTAATTATAAAAGATTAAAAGACATGTCTAAAATGAGTTTAATACCTGCTTTTGACATGAATGTTGAAAAGTGTAAAACTTGTATGTTAACTAAGATAACTAGACAACCTTTTAAGGATGTTAACAGAGAAAGCAAAGTATTAGAACTCATTCATAGTGATTTATGTGATTTTCATGCGACACCTTCACTTGGAAATAAAAAGTATGTCATTACTTTTATCGATGATGCATCAAGATATTGCTATGTGTATTTGTTACACTCAAAGGATGAAGCTCTTGATAAATTTAAAATTTATAAACAAGAAGTAGAGCTACATAAAAATGAATTGATAAAAGTTTTGCGTACTGATAGAGGTAGTGAGTATTATGATCCAGTTTATTTTCAATCAACTGGTATAATACATCAAACCACGGCTCCTTATACGCCACAACAAAATGGTGTGGCTGAAAGGAAGAATAGGACATTGAAAGAAATGGTTAATTCCATGTTATCCTATTCTGGTTTAAGTGATGGTTTTTGGGGTGAGGCTATGTTGACAGCCTGTTATATATTGAATATGACTCCAAATAAAAGGAGTAAAAATACCCCTTATGAAATTTGGCATAAAAAGGTACCGAATTTGAGTTATGTTAGAGTTTGGGGATGTAGAGCTGTTGTGAGACTCACAGAACCCAAAAGGAAAAATTTGGGTGAGAAAGGTATAGATATTGTTGGATACAATTATATATAGAGTTGAAAACAATATATTTGTAAATATTCAATTGTTATATTTGAGTATAAATAGGAAGTGGAATAATAGAATAAATCGATCGGACAAGAATAGAAAGTGGATACGGATCTAGAGAGAGAATAGAAGTTTGCTTTGCAAGAAAGCCATGAACCAAATGTAATATTCTTCTCTTAATCATTCAATAAATTGTGTTTAATTGTTAATTCTTATGATCCTCATGAGGGGGAGAAAAACTAAAGTTCAGAGACAACAGTTGAGTAGATTGAAGTCAACTGAAGACAATTGCTACATCATATCAAAAGAATTGATCAAGGGAGAGAATTAAAAAGCTATTCAGGATTCAAGGGGGAGTGTACTTACAAGAAAATACAAGAAAAGAAGAAGATTCAGAGATCAGAGAAAAGAAGAATATTCACGAAAAAGTCCCTGAAATGATCTTTTATCAGAAAATTGATTTCATCTCTAAGGGGGAGATTGTTAGGGACAATATTTGTAGAGCTGAAATGAATATTACTTTAATAATTGTGTTCATCTCTAAGGGGGAGAATGTTGGGAATAAATAATAGAGATGAAACAATTATATTGCATATATTTGTAAATACTCAATAGATTAGGGGTTATATGTGTAAATACACAATACTTGTGTATTGTGTATAAATAGAAATGTATGCTACGCATGCTATAATGAATCGAAGATTACACATATACACGGTTAGAACAGTAGAGAGAGAAGAAGATTGTTGTCCAAGATAGCCAAGAACTCAATGTAATATTTCTCTCTTTAATCATTTAATATAATGTGTTGGATTGATAATTGTTCATATGAATTGTGTTATGTTGTATGAATTGCTAGAAAATTGAATTCACACCAATATTATTTAAGTGTAATGGGATGAACTTGTTTGACCAAAATAATCTTATTACATAATGTACAAGTTGGGTTGGTGCGGAGTGCACACTTGTTCAATATTGTTTAAGATTAATTACCGGGGGTTCGGGGGCAGCGCCCCCGATAGCGGGGTTCCAGGGGCGGCAGCCCCTGGCGGGGTCCAAGGGCTGTCAATGAATTCGATCCGAATTGGACCCTAAATTCGGTTAAATTCGAATTGTGGTTATTTTTGGCGGTTAAAATGGCGGTTGGCCATTTTGGCGGTTACCCGCCAAATAATTACCCGCCGTTTTTGGTCATTGCATGGTACACGAAAATCAGAAACATTTTCATATTCTTTGTTCGTTTTTCTCTGAGTTTTATCCGATTGTGATTTCGATCGTACCGTCGAAATACTTCAATCTGAAAGTGTTTCACGACTCTCAGATTATCTGAGCATTTTTTGCAACCCATATTTTCTACACAAAAGTGATCCGACATGGAGGTTAATAAAAAAAAACAATTAAGTTTGTCTATATGATGGATTAAATCAATGAATTAGAGTCCAACAAACAGGTTGGAATGTTAGGTGGCGTTTGGTTCACTGGAATCCGATGGAATTGGAGGAGAAATGTATCAAATTCCAGTCAATTCATGTGTTTGTTTCAACTGTAAAAAGGAATTGGATTCCATTAAAATTGAAATTTTCCTATGAAGGAAAGAATATAACATTTCTTCACACTATGGATGAAATTCAATTCCTTTAAAAAATAGAAAGTAGTTGATTACAAAAATATCCCTTACGTGTAACACACTATATACTACACCATGCCTTGCCTTACCTCACCCACCCTGCCTACCCACTCACCCTACCCCATCCCACCCACCACCTATTCCAACCCTACTTATGCTATCCAACGTATTCTTACCTACTACCAACCATGCCCACCCCTGCCCACATACACATCCCTAATCCACCATACATTACCCATCCCACCCCACTCAACCAAACTACCCCTACCCTACCTACGCTATCCCATCTACTCTTACCTAATACCCACTATATCTACCCCTACCCACCCACCCACCCACCCTACCATATCCATATCATCGTATTTCTATCTTAGAGACTTGTCCACCTCTACCCACCCATCTCATCTTACCATTACCAACGAATTATGAAATTGGATTCCAATTCCATTTTTAGCAAACTAAACATGATTTGGATTCCAATTTCAATTTCTTGCAGATTTCAATTCCTTAATAGATTCCAATTTTTTTTAAAACATTGCACGAACCAAACGCCACGTTAGAGTTTAAAAATGGAAAATGAAAATGAGAAGGGTTGACTAACAGAGAGAGGATGAGTGGCGAGTGATGGAAGGGAGGGGAGTGGAGTGGAATAGAGGGATGGAGGAGAAATAGATGGTGGTTGGGTTATGAATATAGGTGAGCCAGCGATGGTGGGATTAAAATGTTACAAAGATAGAAAAGTCAAATTTTTTAAAAAAAAAAATGTTATTAGACCCTATATATTTTATAAATATATTTTGTAACAAAAATAAGGTTTGATGTGAAATATTATAGAGTAAAATGATTATTTAAAAAAAAACATGACAAATAAGAATAACAGAATATCGTAAAATATTGTTACTTGTTTGTTATTGTGTTTGTGTTTGGTAAGGAACTAAGGATGGTGATAAATAGAAGATTGGAGGGAGGATTAATTAAGGGTCTTCTAGATAGATAATACGTTTGTTTGTGGAACGTGGAATGTGGAATGTGGAATGTGGAGGGAGGGAGGTAATTAGTAAAAAAGTCAAAAAGTGTAAATTTACCAAAGTCAAAATTGAATACCAGTTGCAGTTGGGCCAACCACTCCTGTTTCTTTTTCTTTCTATCTTACCTGCCTGCCTGCCCTGTGTCTTCCCTTCCACCTCAATTTACATCAATTTTTCTTTCTTCCTTTTTTTTTTTTTCTATCATAAATTACTGATACAGTATCTCTCTCACCATTTGCTGTTACCTAAACATTTGAGTTTCTCATTATTAACATACCACTCATATTTATTCATTTTACTTTTAAAAAAACAACTATATATGTTAACTTTTTAAAAACCATTTTTATTTGAAAAAAAAAAAAAAAATAGAAACTCTACAATACTAAAAACCTATACATGTTTTTATTATTTCTTTATTTAATTATAATTTCGTATACTTTTATCGTTTATAAATATAAAAAACGTTCATTCCATACATTTCTCTCTCTAGTGAACAACTCTTCTAAAAAAACATCTTAAATGGATCTTTGGAGTGATGTACATTTATAAGTTTTTTAAACTATGATTGTTATATAAAGGTTGAAATTGAAAATATATAAAATTTTATTAAAATTTTGTTCTCATTTTATATTTTTAAATCTCCTCATGTTTATATGGAAATGAGAATTCAATACAAAAGTTAATTATCTATTCCTTTTCGTCGATAATCATGACTCTTATCACATAATAAAAAAAAAAAAAATTTAATCTCACGTGATGTATTCTTTCACTTTCGTTATACGAAACACCCTCAAAGAATGTGGGTATTCCCATGAGAAGGACTAAAAGAGAGATAGAGAGAAGATGTAAAACTATAAATCGTATGACAAAGAGAGATAAAGAAAATAAAGAGATAGAGTTAGGTGTGATGTAAGGGTGAGTATTCAACGATCCAAGTCGCTGAATCTGTTAAACCGAGTTAAGACTAAACTGAAATTGGACCTGACCAGTTGTATTCATTTTGATTCATGATATTAACATAAATTGGTTTGTGGTTCAGTTCATTCCGATACTAATTTTTTTTCATTATTAGGACCAAATCGAAACCAAGTCAATACACTTCCATTTGATTTTCAATTATAATTTTTAAAGTTTTTTTTATTTTCTATTCGATCCCTAGCGTGATGGATTTAGGGGACACAAAATTACATTATCCCATTCACAAAATTGATATCCCATTATCACATAAAAAGAAAACCTATAAATATTCAATACGGATTTTATTGTACATGCTTTGTTATTATTATTTTTTAATCTTGTCATCTATTTCTTTAATAATTTAATGACTCATGTATTATATATGGATATTTTTAATGAACAATACTTTTTAAAAGTAATTAAAACTTCAAATATTATCTTTATATATTAATAAAGGAGAACATCTTATGTCACATGTCATCACTTCAACTAACCAAATTCTCATTTTCCTTCCCAATTTTCCTAAAATGACTCTTTTTAATTACCCATTTAATTGATTTTAAAACATAAAATTAATTACTATGTAATTTAAGTCTATTAATGAAAATCATATCAATTTAATTACTTTTCAATATAATACCTAATTAACTAATTTATCTAGATTGATTTATTTTATATAACTTCTTAGTATATATTTTGACCGTTATCATTAAACATTTTTTTATCTTAACTACTTATTGATAACAATTAGAATATACCAAAATTATTTTTATAATTATCATAATTTCTTTATTTCTATTTAATATCACTATTGTATATTGTTTTTTATAAAAATATTTTAAGTTTATATATTATTGAAGATAATTATTCATTAAATATAAAACTCATACAACACATCTATCTATTCTAATAAATAATAAATAGATGTCACATTTTGCTTTATTAGAATGTCATTTTGCACATTCATGTACTGACATGTGTTACTTAATATTCAGTTCTATTTTTAAATTTATATTTCATATATTATATATTTTTATTTACTTAAAATAAAATGCACGGTTCATTCGTTTGAAATGTTTTAATTTAGAAGCAAAATACATATTTAATTCTATTTTTTAATTACTAACAAATTTAATTCTATTATTGAATTTTATATATTATTTACTCATAATAAAAGCCAAAGACTTCATTATCGAATGTTGGTTTGTTTCTAAAACAGTCGACTTTCACCATGGTTAATTGTACATTGTCTTATTTATAGTTTAAAGTAGACAATGTTTAAAAGTTTTAATTTTAGATAAGGATGATAGCTAGCAACAAAACAACAAATTGTGTGTAAAGAGGTATTTTTAAATTTATGATTTATCTTCGATACATATGTTATATATATATTTTTAATATCTTATAATCTATCCATACATCCTAATAAATAAGTAACTAGATGCAACTTGTTTTTCTTTTATGATGCTACTTGTCATCATATATTAGTGATACATGTATTTTAAATAAAAATTTTATTATATTTTTACTATAATTAAATATAATATAACCAATTTGGTGTTAAAAAATAAAGATGATTTTAAAAAAAAAAAATCAAATTTGATTTTTAAAATTTTGGAATGTATAAAAACTAAAATTTTATAAACTTAAATTTATATTTACATTAGTTTGTTATGATTTAATTATTATTTATTATTGTTACAAGTATTTATCTATATATAAATATTAAAAAAATAAATAACAAATTGTCATACGTTGGAATTTTTTTTATAATTTGTCAATTCATTATATTAAAATTTTTAAATACATCTATATTTTTCTGTCTAAATATATTAAAATTCCAATATAATACAATTCAAATAAGATATTAATCTAAGTGTATCATCAATCAAATATAAACCAATTCAAAATCTTATCTTAAAGTTAATTTTTTCTAATTTTAAGTTTATCGCTCTATTCAAATTATCCGTGTAATACACGAGTTTTAAACTAGTTATAAATATAATAAAAAAATAACGGGGTATTAACATTAAATGGTAATGGGTAAACAGAACAAAATAAAAAAATTAAAAAGTCATGATAATGGGTAAATAGAAGAAATTATGTACAAATTTTTAATTTGAATTTTATTTTATAATAATTTTAATATATGATTATGATTAAATTTGAAATTGAAAGTTACAGTTTAGTTTTAATTTATGTAACAATTTATATTTAAATTTTAATATATTTAAATTACTAAATGTTTGAAAAGTAAACACATTACATAAAATTTAGTTTATTGTAATAAACGAGATGGTGACACCCGCGCTTCGCTGCGGGAAGATAGAGTTTTAGATTTTCATAGATTTGCAAGTTTTTTGATTTAGCAAAGATATATGCACAGGTAGATACATAGATATTGTTATATTTTAATTATAAAGCAGTTTCAAATACATAGATTAGGACTTGCCAACGTTATAATAGTAATGTTCAATGTTAAACATGATCATATTTAATACAAAATCTGAATATCAATTAGTTACAAATTAAATATAAAGCAATTTCATTATAATGGTGTATTGTGC
This sequence comes from Centrapalus pauciflorus, assembly GCA_020465985.1. Classification (NCBI taxonomy): domain Eukaryota; kingdom Viridiplantae; phylum Streptophyta; class Magnoliopsida; order Asterales; family Asteraceae; genus Centrapalus; species Centrapalus pauciflorus. The sequence continues at coordinate 440,044 of JAANYP010008978.1, read as the reverse complement.
ATTTGAATAATAAAGTATTTTTTATACAATTAAACATAACATAATAGTTTCTAAAGATAACTTCTAACATATGTATAAATAAAATCATAACTTTAAATGTATAAGAAAATTTTATTATAATAAATGTTAAAAAAGAAGTAAACAAAAATTTATTAAAATAAAGGCAATTAAACAAAAGAAAACACAAAGATAATGGTGTATTATGAAAAGTTTAAATTAAAAAAAAAAGAAAAAAATAATAGTTTCAAAAGATAACTTCAAACATACGTATAAATAAAATCATAATTTTAAATGTGTAAGAAATTTTTGTAATAATAAATGTTAAGAGGATTAAACAAAAAATTATTAAAATAAAGGTGTTAAATAAAAGATAACACAAAGATAAGAGTTTGTTATGAAAAATTTAAAATTAAAAGAAAAAACAACCAATCATGGTTGGTCTTGTTTCAACGAAATCTGAATATTAATTAGTTATATTTTAATTATAAAGCAATTTCATTAGAATTTTGTGTTGTGCATTTGTACAGTAAAGAATTTTTCATACAATAAAACATATGATAATAGTTTCAAAAGATTACTTCAAACATATGTATAATTAAAATCATAATTTTGAATGTGTAAGAAAATACTGTAATAATAAATGTTAAAAGAAGACTAAACAAAAATTTATTAAAATAAGGGTGTTAAATAAAAGATAACACAAAGATAAAAGTGTATTATGTAAAGTTTAAAATTAAAATGAAAAGTTTAAAATTAAAAATAAAAACCAAAATTAAAAAAAATTAGAAAAAGTTTAAAATTAAAAAAAAAAAGAAAAAGAAAACACATAAAACCAAAATTAGAAAAAGTAAAAAAAAAAAACACAACCATTCACGGGTAGCCATGTGTCAAAAACAGCGCGTTGCTGCGGGGTCTAAAGTATTAATTATAAAAATAAATGTTAAAAACAAATAAAAAATGCTTTTCAAACAACGAAACACAACTGAACCAACATCGAAGAATAAAATTGGAAAGTCGATAAGATTCAAGAAGCAAGACAAATGATACTGTTAGTCGGTTCTTATCATTGGTTTTCTAGATTTTGTAATGCTAAAATTACAAACAATGTCGTATTAAATCGGATCGGAACCAGAATTAATTAATCAAATATTCATAACCATAATTTGAAATTTTGACATTGATTAGGTTTAATCGTCAATTTTATTTATTGGTTTTACGGTCAAATCAATTAAATTTATAACGGTGATGTCTCTAATACATCGATTAGAGTTTGCAACGTTATAATAGTAATGCTCAATGTTATATATGATCATATTTAATAAAAAAATTTAATTTTAGATAGTTACATTTTAATTATAAAACAATTTCATTAGAATTTTGTATTATGCATCCGAATAATAAAGTTTTTTTATACAATTAAACATAACATAAATAGTTTCAAAAGACAACTACAAACATATGTATAATTAAAATCATAATTTTAAATATGTAAGAAAATGTTGTTATAATAATTGTTGAAAGAGAACTAAATGAAAATTTATAAAAAAAATCTAAAATTTTAAATAGTTATATTTTAATTATAAAACAATTTTATTAGAATTTGTATTGCGTATCTGAATAATAAAGTTTTTTTATACAATTAAACATAACATAATAGTTTCAAAAGACAATTACAAACATATGTATAATTAAAATCATAATTTTAAATATGTAAGAAAATGTTGTTATAATAATTGTTTAAAGAAAACTAAGTGAAAATTTATCAAAATAAAAGGGCTAAATAAAAGATAACACTAAGATGATGGTGTATTATGAAAATTTGAAATCAAAATTAAAAAAAAAAAAAGAAAAAAAGAAAAATTTTCATTGGAGGAGACCATTACGTAAATGTATGTATATATAATTATATTTAGTATGTTATATATAAATAAAAAATATATATCAAATGGTAAATATAAAAATAAAAGGTTAAAAAAAAATAAGATCTATTTTTAAAGCTAAAAAAAGAATAGTTATGACAAATAATAATATTATGTGTTATAATTTTACTTATATATATTTTATATAGATAACTTTTATTAAAGCGTCCAAATTAAAATGAGTCATTATTATAATTTGTTTTAAAACGAAAAAAACTATAATAATAACAATAATAATAATAGGGAGAATTTCATATATATCCTTCTAAAACTGCGTAATATCATATATACCCGAGTCAAAAAAAGAATTTCATATATATCCTCCTAAAACTTCATAATATCATATTTACCCAATTTAAAACTTTAATATCATATATACCCTTTAAAACTTTTAAATATATCAAATATATCCAAATTATTTATTTATTCTTTTTTATTACTTTAAAACTCATGTTAAATATTCATTAATAAAGAAATGACCAATCTACCCTTTTTATTTTTTTAAACTTCATAATATCTTATTTATCCAATTGAAAACTTTATTATCGTATATACCCTTTTAAACTTTTAAATTTATCAAATATATCCAAATTATTAATTTATGATCTTTTATTTTTTAAACTTCATAATATCGTATTTACCCATTTTACTTTAAACTTTTATACTTTTATTACCCAGTAAGTTCCATTTTACTTTTATGATCGAGTACATTCTTAACTCCAATTTTGAACAACTGAATTCTTCATCTGAGTTTTAGGATGCAAACCACCATAAACTTACCTCAGACTCGAAGATCGAGACAAGGGGATTGGTAAACATGATTTCAAATACACATCTAGTGAGTGGTGGTGGTGGTACTGGTACGTGATTAGTATATTGGAAAAATATTTAAATATTTAAGAGTGTTTATTGGGATATATTTAAGAAATTTGATATTTGTATATGGCTAAATATGATATTATAAAGATTAGTACATAGGAAAAATATAAAAGAATGTTTATTATGAGTTTTAAAGTAATAAAAGATCATAAATAAATAATTTTAAAGTAATAAAAGATCATAAATAAATAATTTGGATATATTTGATATATTTAAAAGTTTAAAAGGGTATATACGATATTAAAGTTTTCAATTGGGTAAATACGATATTTTGAAGTTTAAAAAATAAAAAGGGTAGATTGGTCATTTCTTTATTAATGAATATTTAATATGAGTTTTAAAGTAATAAAAAAGAATAAATAAATAATTTGGATATATTTGATATATTTAAAAGTTTTAAAGGGTATATATGATATTAAAGTTTTAAATTGGGTAAATATGATATTATGAAGTTTTAGGAGGATATATATGAAATTCTTTTTTTGACACGGGTGTATATGATATTACGCAGTTTTAGAGGGACATATATGAAATTCTCCCATAATAATAATAGATTGTGTATTATGTTATTAACATATAAATTTATCAATCTAAATCTAAATCTAAATAGATAAGAAGAAATAGGAAATAGTTATTATTTAGAGTCCACTTGCCAAGTGGATAATAAATTATTAACATAAACAAACATACGCTAGACCAAAAAATATCACAAGACAAATCCTTTAAACTTAATTAAGAAAACGACTATGGATTATTTCAAGGAACAATACATGATGATGATTTATTGACAAGTATTTTCATGTAAATCTTATATCTAAAGCTATTCTTATTAGTCCAGCCCCACTTACAAATAAACAGGTAAAATGAAACATTTATTGACATTTACATTATTTCATTCAAAGTAACAATTTTTATTTTGGATATTAAATGAGATAAATAAGAAATATAACCGGCAAGTGGGTCACTATGAATATTATTATTATTTTTCGGGTTCTACTTGTTGGACACCCTTTGCATAATAATTATGTAAAAATTATGTTTAAAAATAGTATGCTATCACTAAAAAAGTAATGCATCATTAGAAAAAACATAGAATTATTGTGTAACGATCATGTTTAAAAAAGGAAATGGGGGGTCCATTGAGATCATTGGGGGTCCATTTAAACTCTCCTATTTTTTTTAAACAAAAGTGTTTGGTTCTTAAATAGGATATATAGGGTTGCCATAAAAGCCACGTCCGCAAACGCATTGTGATAGCTTTGATAACCAACCCTGCCCCATCCCCATCCCCATCCCCATCCCCATCCCCATGTAATATTAATTAATTCATGTATGCCTTTGATAAAATACATACATAAGCTGGAAACATACTAAATTTTTTTCCTTAAATATACATTTGTTAAGATTATGCAATCTAAATATACATACTTCTTCCATCTTAAATGTAACTGCCTCGTCTTTATGGTTTCAACTATAACAATTGTTACCATTTAATCTAAATAAATATAGGCCGGATTCTGTTATATTTTAAGAATTTTTGTTTATTATTTACTAGTTATTTGCCAATGTATTACATGAGATATATTTATAAAATAATATTTCTAAAAAATACATATAAAATTTAATTAGTATATTAGAATTATACATTTTTAATAATTAAATGCTAATATTAAAACTCAATAAATAAATTATCTAAACGATATACACTATAACATTAAAATACATAATATACGAATAAATAAAAATTTTACTTATTGGAATAGAAGGTTAATCCATAGACTTTTAACTATATATATAGATTTATTAAATGTTTTAATTAATATGAAAATAAAATATCATAAATAGATTATAAAATATAATTAGAGTTATTAACTTTCCTTAACATTAGAATAGGAATTATGGTAATAAAATAGGTGGGAAAACGAAATTGAGATGTCACGAGAGAGTGACATGTGACAAAATTATTTTGTTTTAATAATAGATATAGATAGATAGATTGCACATTCCAAGTGCCAAGATCGAAGATTTAAAAACATTATTCCTAAATAAAATGGTTTTGGGTTAATATCACAAAACATTAAAAAACACGAGTTAATAGTGTAATATGTAAAATATCCCAAATTTCTAATAATTTCACACCTATATGTAACCGGTTGAAATGAAATGAGTTAGTTATCTGACCCGTATAAGTCTCTCCAAAAACTTGGTTATAGTGTGTGTATGAGAAAGCTTCATCTGCTTTGCTTGGGTTCATCAAATTGACCAAAATCCAAAGCCAACATGATGAAATCAAGTGTAAATCCAAGAAATTTGAAAATATTCTTGCATCAGCATCAATTAGTCCCCAAACATTTCAAGGTAACTCTGGAACCCAAATTGGATTTGAAGAAATCTAGCATGCATATTCTTTTAACATCAAATGATGTAAAGAAAAGATTGGATTTCTAAACTGAAACTATGTTTTGAGTGTGTGTTTTGTGACTAAAAGTTCAAAGGCCTTGAGAAATTTTACTTACTCCCTTCAAGCAAGCAAGAGCAAGAACCAACTATTGATGAATTTCTCGGTGCATCTTCACACTGATTAATTCAATTCTCCGGCTCAATAGACATTAACTCGGTGTCAACTAAAATCAAGATAAGTTTAAAACAATTCATTTTGAGCCCAGTTAAACTCGATATCTTTTAATTTCATTTGATTAAGTGTAATTAATAACTCTCCGTACATGTTCATCCCGAGAAATAAATTCACCGAGAAAAATAATTTTTGATGCCTACTAGCACCAGGATTCTTATTTTCAGGTAAACTAGTACACAAGCTAATATATATATGCATGCAAATATTACTGTACAAAGTACTAGAAGCATTATAAATTAAGTCTAAAGAACATCACTTAACACAATAACAAGCTTGTAAAGTATCATAAAGACCAAAGTGCATCATAAAGCTTAATTAATCAGAGTATCAAATAGTGATGCACAGTATCATAGTGCAAGTAGAGCATAAGCTCAGTCCTGAGAGTAGTAGATTGTTATTAATTAGTATATGTTTTATGTAAATCTTAGAGACATGCTATATTTGATATATGTTCATTAGTTTGTTGCAATTTCTTGTTTTATATCAAGCTTTTGTATACGCTTCAACATGATTTTGCTTATAACTGCTTTCTTGGTCTCACTGAGATGTATTATAGTGCTCGTATCATAATGCATTGCTCCGATATTGACCACATACAGAGCTTTAAAAGACGGGCAGCGTTCTTGCACGACAGGTCTCCATGATTGTGCATGATCAATGGTTCAAAAGGTTTACTAAATTACGACATTATCCAATCATTAAAATAAAGAATCTAATCTTATGAAAACAACGATTCATTCTTTTCAAAATCAACGACCCGTACTTTCAAAAACAATAATTCAATCTTTTAAAAACATTTTTTTTCACTAAAATTACTTATATCTAGTATATATACAAAATGTTGTTATATCTAATATTGGTACAATAATGAACAAATTACATGGATTCAATGCTATTAAAACGTTGATTCATTTAATTGAAACATTGATTCCCTGACAAAGAAAAACATTGATTTATTATTTATAATATCAGTACATTTGACACAAAATACATGGATTCAATGCTATTAAAACAATGATTTTATAACATAAACAAAGAACATATCCATTAAACATTATTTTGAACATTACATTGATTTCACTATATTGATTCAACATATGAACACATAGATTAAGTAACAAAATGCATTCAGGAGAGAAACCAAAGTTCAAGCTAAAATCCAAAAATGAAACTATAATCGTATCAGTGTTTATATGTGTGTGTATATCAAGATAAAAAAAATGACCCTAGACGATCAGTGTGAATCTATTACTCAGTTATAAAAGATTATAGGTATTTATGTATGCGTTGTGCTCATGGGTTTGTTTGATATATAGAGGACGTTTGGTTTTGCGTTATGAAAAAAATTATTAGCTTATTACGTTACAATAACGCAAATAGTTGGTTTAAAGTGTTTGGATTGTATACTTTAACAAGTGATTGTTTGCGTTTAAAGTTATTCCTACCACACTTTTTCATAAGTTATAAAATGTAGCTTATTTGCTTAATAAGTGATTATTTGGTCATTTTACAAGTTAAAACGCAAATCCAAACACTTTAAAAACTGATAATTATAATAGCAAACAGCAGAAGCTAAACCAAACACTACATATCCGACAACACCTTTTGTTACAACTATTATCTGATTATCAATTTCCAAAACACTGCAACACTTTTTCAAACGCAAATCTAAACACAGCCACAGACAATAAAGTATTTAATTATCGGGTAATAAATGTGACCATGTTTCTTAGCCTAGGCTTAGAGAGATGGGTATACCCATCTTTCCCAAACCCATATTTCTGTACACCTCAACGCCACATCAGCTTTTCTCTCTCCACCTTTCTAACTTGAAAATACTCATCTTTCTAAACATTTCTATATTTCTTAAATATTTTTTAAAATAAATTCATTTTAATTAACAAAACAATTAAAACTAAAATAAATAATTTCATAAGTACTTAAAAACTTACATAATAAAATTACGAAACTAAAAATTAAAAACTTACAAAACAAAAAATTACAAAAATTACAAAACTAAAAAAATTACGACTAAAAATTAAAAAATTACGAAACTACAATTGACATCCCCAACGCTCCACAATTCTTTGTTTGCGTTGTAATACGACTTGCAAAGCGGTATCTTGCAAATGGTCGTGTGGCCGATTGGTATTGTTCATTCAGTGACATTATGTACGTTTGATATTTTTTTTTTCGTTCTTGTTGTTGTTCATTCAGTGCCGTTACGTACGCTTGAGCAGAAGCCGAATGAAAAACTTCGTGTCTTGTTGTTCATTCTCGTTCTCGTTTTTATTACTGTTGGCACAAAAAAACAAAGAAGGAGATAGAGGGGCCGCGTGAGGAGCAGAAGCTGAGGGAGGGTGGGGTGGGGGAGTTTTTGCGCGGGGCCAGACACTGGGGGTGGTGTTCCCGCCGGCTTCGTGCCTAAATGGCAAGACGTCCCGGCTTCGGCCTGGTATACCGTTCGCCCCCAGGGGAAAGTAAAATAAAATGTGGGGAAACGTGGGCTGGGCAGATTAAAGTATTCTTTCTGGTCCCAAAGTAGTATGGCCTGCATGTGTGGTCTATGGGCCAAACAATGGACCAATTGAAAACCACTTGAAACTATTTTTAATCTCTAACAATGACACATCACTATCCAATCCAATCCAATCCAAGCATATAAATTAAAATTATTTAAATTCTATCATTCATTCACGTTAAAGGAATTAATTTTAAACAAATGAAAACCAACTTAACAAACCAATTCTTTCATTCATGTTCGTTCATCTTTGTAATAAATTAAACTTATCTCCATTCCTTCACTAGGAAAGTAAATTAACACAGAATATCATATACTAGTCAATATTGTTATGATATAAGATTCTAATATATACAAACACTTAACTTGATCCTTCATTTTATTTAAACTATTAAAGATTTAATATGAATAAAAACCAATATATTTTTTACGTTTTTTACGATTTAGTCCCTTATTATTTTTAACCAATAAAATTATTAAGTTATACATTTATTTGTGATTTTTGTAAATTTTCTTTTTATTTCAAAAAGTCTTCAAGTTTGTGAGCTTTTCGGGGAAAAAAAAAATAGTGAAAACATGTTGGTTTTTTATGGAAAAAGTTAAGGTTGATTATGAAAAAAAAAACAAACCTTTTCGAAAACCGGATTTAAAACAATAATTGAAACATTGATTCCCTGACAATAATAACTTAGGAACTTTTTTAAGAAAAAATAACACAAATGAACTAATCGTAAAAAAAATGAAAACATGTTATATTTCATATTAAACCCAACTATTAAAGACCAAAAACATTCACAGTTAATTGATCATCCCTCTTTAGCTTCTAACACAAAAAGTTAAACAAATAATTCCTATTAAGAAACCAACAATTCTTTACTCATCCATTAAAATATTGGTGGTGAATTCCATCCAATAATGAATGACATTACACATAGTTGATTAAGAAATAGGTTGTTACATGTTAAAATCACAAGTCTTGTTGTTAAAAATGATATGCAATTAACCCTTAATTAATATTTAATAATAACAATAATAATTATATACTTGGCCTTCTTTCTTTCTTAACAAGAAAAGAAGAATGCTACAACATATCACAACTTTACAAACATTCGTCCAAGCAAACCAAACCAAACCAAACCAAGCTTTCTGAAATAGAAAGCTCTGATTGATTCATTAACATTTTTTAACAATCTTCAAAATCATTTTTTCAGAGAGGTTCTTGCATTGTCACTACCACCCGACTTGTAACAACATGTTTCCCGTCCGACCATTCTATCCATCCGCTCTTTGTGATCGAACTCCCTGCCGAAAGCTTCATCGCCACCACTTTTACTCGTACCAAAAAGTTTAGTTTCTGCCCCACCCTCCTAAACACCAGACTGCTCGGTTCTACCGTCACCCTCATCCCTCCGGGCGGACTCACCCTCACCCTGTACACCGACTTCCCCTCACCCACATTTGTCACTGTTCGTATGAAGTGCGTTGACATCTTACGCTTCCCGTATTGTTGGAAAACAGCAGTCATTGAAGGCAGGTTTAAGTTCCCTGAATGCCCTGCCTTTTTAGCTCTGCTGCAATCCGCATGCTTCCTTGTTATCACTTGGATGTTTTTCGTGCTGTAATTCGAATTACACAAGAAATCCACATAATCATATGAACTAATGTCGTATACTAATCCAGGATCCATTGCTTTCTGTGGGTGTACGTGTCCTGCCCCGAAATCCATCACTGTGGATGAGTTCCCTGTCGACTCGTCCATCATTGTTTCGCCTCCGTTATCCATGGTGTATGCGGTGGTCATCAATGCTGATTTTATTGCAGCCGGGCTCCATTGTGGGTGGGCTGCCTTTAACAGGGCGGCCAGACCCGAAACATGGGGGCAAGCCATGGATGTTCCAGACAATATGTTGAACTCGGTTTTGCGATTGTCAGATGCAAGGCCCGACGGACCTACTCTGTCTGGCCATGCTGCAAGGATGTTGAGTCCCGGAGCAATAAGATCAGGCTTCAAAATCTCTGGTGACTCGGGGTTTGGTCCACGAGCTGAAAACGAGGCGACCACTGGTGCTGGACGGACGTTTATTCTGGTTCCTTTGAAAATGATTGTGGCTTTTGGGGGTGATTTGGATTTTGATGCGGACGTGATGTACCTTCTTATCTCGTCACCGGAGGATGCACCGACGGACGTCGCAGGTAGCACGTGGCAATCGGCCACTAAACCCTCACCATCAAAGACGCCGTTTGCTAATATCATGCCGACGCCGCCGGCTTTCTTAACGACTTCCCCTTTTGCAGCTCGCGAGTTGATGCCTCTGTCGCATAACACGATTTTGCCCTTAACGGAATTAGGATCCAGGGAACCTTCTAGACACAAGGATGCAGAGTAACCGTCGCCTCCTTCGTTCCCCGCGTAAATTAGCGGATAGAGACGGTGGTGTGCCAATGCGGGGCCACCGTAGACGCTGACACCTGGAATTAATTTACCATTTCCAAGTTTTACGTCGGCAGGGAAGTCACGATCAATTGCTCCGGCTCCGACTGTGGTTACCCATGGTGCTATGTTGGTGACTGTGAGCCCGCCAGGACCACCGTTTCCGGCAGAAGCGGAAACGAAAACACCGTGATCTGAGGCGCCGTAAGCACCGATTGCTATAGCATCAAGGTAGTAGGGCACAACGACGCCGCCAACACTTAGGGATATAACGTCTACGCCGTCGGAGACGGCAGAATCGAAGGCGGCGAGGATGTCGGAGTCGAAGCAACCAGCAGCCCAGCAGACCTTGTAGGCGGCGAGACGAGCTTTGGGTGCCATTCCAGCAGCGACACCACGGGCGTAGCCAAGAGTTGAGGCCGGAAAAACGTACCTGCCAGCAGCAATTGAAGCCGTATGGGTTCCATGACCATCGGAATCTCGCGGCGACCGAAATTCCAAGGTGTCGTTCATCTTGCCATTTGTTGCTTCGTATCCGGCAGAGAAATACTTGGCTCCGATGAGCTTGCGATTACAAGAGGTGGCGGGAAATCCAAGGGCGGGAACACAAGTTCCCTTCCACTTAAGCGGCACCGGAGCTAAACCCCTATCGTTAAAACTGTGTCTCTCAGGCCAAATCCCAGTATCCAAAACTCCAATGACGAGATCGGAGCCGAAGTCGGACTCCTTCAACAAGCCGGCACTATCGGAGGTCTTAAGTCCCAAAAATTGAGGTGAGCGGGTGGTATGCAGATGACGGACTTGTTCGGGAAAAACAGAAAGCACATAAGAAGCAGAAAGAAGGTTGGAGGCCTGAAGAGCAGATAGCTTGGCGGAGAAGCCATGGAAAACGGTGTCGTAGGTATGAATGATAGTAACAGGAGAGGAAGGGGAAATAGAAGCAAGAGAAGAGTGGTACCAGTGAGCGTGAGTTGGGAAGACGGAGGGTTTGGCGTCGTGTTGAACTCGAACGATGAATGTTTGTTGGTCCGTGGGAGTGGGAGTGGGAGTGGAAGTGGCAGTGAGGGTGAAGATGAAGGTAAGTGAGAGGATGAAGTAGTTGGCCATGGAGGCGGCGGCGATGGTGGTGGTGGTGGTGGTGGTGGAGTTAGGAGTGGCGGTGCAATTGCATTTGAACAATTTATTTAATGAATTAAAGGGAGGAGTAACACTAAACAGTAGGGATTTTGAATTGAATTGAAAGGGGAAGATGAAGGAAGGAAGATTTGATGGTAAATAAAATGAAATGGTACATAAAATGTGAGCTGGAGTGAGTGAGTGTGAGTGGGGTTGTGTCAGCGTCTACTGCTACTGCCTACTGCCCACTGTTATCGTCCCCACCATAACCATCTCTTCATCAATACTAGAACTTTTTTTAACTTTTATTATTTAAGTTTTTTTTTTTTAAATATGTTTTTTCATGTTTTTTTGTTTTTTTTTTTCCTTCAAAAAAAACTCTTTCACGTTAACTTTTTGTTTTGTTTAATAAAATTTATCAATTAAAATCTAGTTTTTTAGTTTTAAATCCAGTTTATCAATTATAATCGGTATCTAATAGTTCAATTTCATAAAATTAAAAAAAATTAACTTGAAAATTTTCTGAAAAAATAAAAAACATTAAGAGATCAAAACGCAAAAAACATAAAAACATGTCAATTTTTTCATGATAAACTTTTATTATTATTACTATTAACTTTGGATTACAAATACACCCTAATCGTTGTTGCTAATGATTGTTGTTGGCATTGCTAAACATTATCCAAATCCAAATCAATTATATTTCGTAAATTTCACAGATTTCCAACCACACACGTATATTGATCGATTACTAACCGAATGAATCAACCTCCTCCCTCTTTCTCTCCATTCATATTCTTCGTCTTAACCTTGCATGCACATTGTAAATAAGACCAGATTTTTTGTTTTCTTCAAACACTAACATATTGTTAATTCTTAATTGCACACCTAAAAAACACTCAATTATGCAACACACATGCATGCCTCAACATCATAAACTACATTTAATCCTCCACCAAAGCTAAACTAACATATAAACATGAATAACGACCAACTATATATACAAACAATCTCTAATCCCAAAATCTTAAACTCCAACTTTAAGTGTATATGCATATAAACTCATCCATCTTCCTTTCCTAATTCCTATCAAAACTCAAACATATATATATAAGGTCGATTCGTCCATTCCCCATACACAAACTAAACTCCACTCCCCTTACATGCAATGAGCTTTCATTTGCATTAGCAAATACACATTGATGTCTATTGTTTCTATTATTGATGATCCATTTATATCATTACAATAATTTATGTTATATTGTATTTTATAAATGCAATAAATTTATGTTAGAATGTGAAAGATATTGCAATTACATGAGCTGTCTCTGCCTATAAATTATAGAATAACCAACTGATGAAATTCAATTAAGAGATGTGGCCGTGGTCTGTGGATATGGTAATTATATAAATATTTAATGGATCCATATGAAGGATAAACGTTGTTTAGTTATTTGTATCCATTTCATTTCATTTATTTTAGTGTTTTATTTGAAAAAACTCAACATGTTTATTACGTTTTTATGGTTTAGTTTCTTCGTTTTATAGTTTACCATTAAAATTTTCAAGTTATTATTTGTTTGGGATTTTCAGAATTTTTTTTTCAAAAAAGCTTTTAGGTTTACGAATATTTTGAAAAAAATAAAATAAAAACATGTTGGTGTTTTTTAGAAAAAAAAAATTGATTATAAAAAATAATTTTTTTTTTTGAAAATCAAAAATGAAAATAACAACCAAAAGATTTTTTTTTTTAAAACAATAACCTGAAAGGTTAAAACCACAAAAGAAATAAAATAAAATATATTTGTTTTTTCGTAATAAACGTAGAAATATTTTATTGTATTAATGAAAAGCGGCCGACACGTTTCTCAAGTGGACACACGTGCCACTGTATTTTTTTATAATAAAACAAAAGACTTCGCTCCACTCCACTGTCAATAAAACATGATTCTTGATACTGGACGTCTCACGCTTTTCTCACGTGACTTCACTAAACTCCAATTACAAATATTTATAACTTTTCCAACTTAATAAACCATGTTGTTTGGTATTTATTTCTAATTTTTTAGTCACTTCTTAATTTATACAAATCCTACACTCGTATCTATATATATTTTTATTTTATATACGTCACATGACAATAGCATATAAGGACACGTGACAACATAATTAATTTTTTAATAGCATTTACTATATATATTATAGATATAGATAGAACGAACTGATTAAACTTAATTTTCCTCCCACACAAAGAGAATGTGTGTGATTAACAAGGGTTGTAGAATGAAAATGACATGTAGTAAAAAGTTAAATTTGAACATAATTTTTTTTGATGAATAAAATTACAACGATAAGGTATTAAACAAATTGATTTTTAAAAAAACATGAATATTATGTAATTTTTTGGTATGTTAGTTGTCAATCTGTTTGATTGAATAGATGATAAAGAAAGAAAATTACAAAACCCTAGTTAATTAAAGTCATGTCTATAATTGATGTCCAATGGGTAATTGACTAATAATGAAAAAAAAAAAAAAGATTGCATTGATTTGAATGGGAATTTCAAATTCGAAATAAAGCGATGATGCATTTGCAATAAGCAAACAAACATAGATATATAATTGCAAAATCAAAAGTAGTCCCACACACACACAGCCTTTACAACTAACAAAAGTTTCACACCATACCATTTATTTTATTTGAAATTTATGTCAAACTTACCATGTCCCTCTTAACATCGTATCATTAATATTATTGGTGATTTGTCATCAATATAATTTAGGGTAAATTACAATTTTCGTCCATGTGGTTATACACAAATTATGGTTATCGTCCTTTTAATGATTAAATTACGATTACAGTACTTATAGTTGGCAATTTATTATGCCTTTGGTCTCTTTGTCCAATATTTTTTTTTAAAAATGACGATTTTGCCCTTTTATTTTTATTTCAGTTTTGGTCCTTGATCAAATTATTTCTTTTATTTCATTTTATTAATAGATTTTTATTCTTTTACTATTTATTTAATATATTTTCTATTCTTTTATTATATTGTCTAGTTATTACTATTAAAATTCAATTGAAATAAAAGGTTATTCAATATGTTTTATTTATTTATTTATTTGATATTATTATTAATAGTATTAATATTATTATTTTGTTATGATTTAAGTATTTACATGACTAAGTAGTAATCAATGAAAAATGAAAATAACTTGTATATGACTTAATTTAAAATGTTGTATTTTTGTTAATTATTGTTATAAATACTATTATTATCGTTCATACACATTGATTTTAGATATACGTTGAACTATTTATATATTTATTTTTTTAAATGTATATTACTTTTCATTTATAAAAATTGAAACTATTTATGCATTTAATTTATTGATCTATTCTCTTTATTATATGTTACATTCATATAAATACTTATATATTTAATAATTTTTTATTCAAATTAATTTAATTGTTTTGTTTTTATCTTAACCAAATATATAATTTAACGTGTTTTCTATTCTAATTTAGTTATACTATAAAGTTAGTGGTCAGATAAACCGTATACATATAACTTAAGGAAACCCATAATTGTTGTAATTATAACTTAATGAAATATATGGTTATTTCATAAAGTTAAAAAATTAAATTAATTTATACATATAAATTTGTAAAGTTTACATATCTTGTTAATTTTAAACTATATTTTTTGTTTAACAAATAGTAAATATATTAAATAAATAGTAGAAAATAAAAAAGCTATTAATAAATTAAATAAAAAGAAATAATTTGATCAAGGACCAAAACTGAAATAATAATGAAAGGGCAAAATCGTCATTTTAAAAAAAATATTTGGACAAAGGGACCAAAGACATTATAAATTGCCAACTATAGGTACTGTAATCGTAATTTAATCATTAAAAGGACGATAACCATAATTTGTGTATAACCACAGGGACGAAAATTGTAATTTACCCTATAATTTAAATGTAATGGGATGAACTTGTTGATCAAAATAATCTTAATGAATATTGCATAAGTTAGGATGGTATGAAGTTTACACTTGTTCGAGATTATTTAAAAGATTAACTTCTGGGGGTCGAGCTGCCAAGTCAGCTTAGAAATTTTTTATTTTGACTAAGATTGCTTTATGAAAAAGGCTACGAAATTCTGAAAATTTGGTTTTGACCCGGTTTTTTGACCCAATTTGGAAATCCCCTTTTTTAGGGGTTGCAATGGTTCTTTTTTTTTTTAATATAGGTTGGCTTATTTTGGCGGTTGCAATCGGATAAGTTCGTGCGGTTTTTTTGGTCGTTCATTCGCGGTACAAGAAATCAGAACATCTTCACATATTCTTTGTTAGTACTCTGAGTTTTATCCGACTGAGATTTCAACTGTACCATCGAAATACTTCAAAATGAAAGTGAATATCAGCACTCTTAGAATTCCAAGTATTTGAAACCCTCCATTTCTAAGAAAGATTTAATAATGTACAAGCGTTGTTATATACAAAATTCCCAACAAACTACTTTCTTATTTCCCCAAATTAAACCCAAACCATCTGATTGGATTTCTTATATATAATATATAATGGATTCAATAGGTAGGTTAAAAGTTACTGTGATTATCAAATTAACATGGTAAAAAGGAAGGAAGGAGTGGTAGAAAAAGGTTTGAAAATTGAAAAGCTTTTTTGTCTTTTGGTTAACGCAACAAAGCAAAGGACGGACCCATTCATTCCCTTCTTTGACTTGGGGTTCAACTTTGAACCAAAACCAAACATAAACATAAACATGAGGAGGGTCCTACTCCTACAACCCGACCCACAATGTTTCTTGTTTGCTGCTATCATTTCTTTTCTATCATCAATTTCTATTAACTTCATTTTATTTATTAATTACACCACTGGTTAGGGGTGTTAGATTTGGACCACTTTTCCGAACCAAACCGGTACCGGTCCCGACTAGTATCGAATGTAGAGTATCAGTCTGGTACTCGGTTTCATTTCTATGTTTCCTTCGGGTTCGGGAATTAACCGGAACCGAACCAACAACTGTGGTTTCTAAATGCATATCAAACACACACATATGCATCTGTACATGTATGTATATATGTATTTCTGCTGCTTCCTATTATTTCTGTCACGCACAGCACACACACTACTTGATCTTATTTGTAGATGCATGTATGTATTAATTTTATGTGTTTGTTGCTGCTGTCCAATGTCACAAAACACACTCAAATCATATACATCAACATATATAATGTCTGTTGGTTCTGTTTCTGCATATATATATCACGCACAACACATACACACCTGAGATTTATAACATAGTTTGGTCCTACCGGGTTTTTTCCCGAATACCCGGAACCGAACTAGGACCAAGAATATTCAAATGGTCCGGACCTCGGGTTGAGATTTAGGCATGCTTTGGGTTCGGTCCTAACCGGGTTTGGTCCCGATAACACCCCTACCACTGGTTTAATCATGTCTTTCACAACAATTGGGAGGTAAAACTATACATACCTGCCTGTCAAGGAATATGTATCAATGGGTGGTTTTTTTTTTTGAAATGCAAACCGACTAGAAAATACAACAGTGTAACGAAGAGATAGATAGATAGATAGAGTGAACTAGTACAGAGGAAAAATCAAAAAATAACCTCTGCCTTAGACACCGAACAAGAGCTACAGGAGATTCAATCAATACTAGGCCTAAATAAATGAGGCATCCAAACCTTGTGATAAATTGCAACTTGAGCAATGAAACTATATCAAATATACATAGTGAGTGAGTGGCTAATGCTCCATTTGATCCAGTCCAGGCAAATTGGACAAGTGATAGATAAAGTTGTATGCATGTTTAGAATGAAAGTGATTCTTGTGTTTCATCGTTAAAAGGTGTGTTAATATCCATAGTGGACCGGAGACAAAGTTGCAAGCAGATTTGATAAATAAATATATTTTTTTTTTTTTATCAAAGTGGCTTTTTTCCTTTCTCAAAACTGTTGAATGAATATTTTTTTCATCTCATTCCTTGACAATAAATAATCTCTCTCTCTCTCTCTCTCTCTCATGCATAAACACACTTACATTATACATATAGAAAATTAGGTCCAGTGATTACAGACAACCATAGAAAACCTTGGTTTGGATCCATACAGATAGTGAAGGCAACTAATGCATTCAACATTTGTTTTATAAAGATGCAAAAACTTTTCCAGGATCATTTTTTAAATACTATGATATTATACAATTACACATGCATGCATGCATGCATCGGCATGTATCATACATTGACCAACTACATATGTTTATTAATGCGACTTTATTTTATAATGTATCAAATGCATATGTTGAAAATTCACATTCTAATTTAAAAACTGTAATTAATATAAAGGGGGGTGTGTGTGTGTGTTGAAAGCAACATATAAGTATAACGGACACCCAATGATGAAAGATAAAAATATTTTCAGTATGTATGTAAAGTATGTTGCATAATAATGATAGATTTCATGCTCATTTTGGATCATCTGCACTGCTGCTGCTTTGCTTAAATGCTCTTCTAATTTTTCGGTTAAATTCACAGTGTGTGATTGTGTGTGTGAGAGAGAGGTGTAAAGTCAGCAAGTCAAGATACAATCTGGCTGGCTGGATGGCTATATAAGAATTAGAAAGATGAGGTGAAAAAGCTAGCTACAACTCCCTACAAAATGGTAGTAAAAAAATATGATATGCCCCCTCCACTCCACCCCCAAAAAAAACACAAAATATACATATATTACACAAACACCCCCCTTACTTCCTTCCCCCATCACAAAAGGGCCCCCCATGTATACTACATACGCTCCTACAACCAAGGATAAGATGATGGAAAACAAAATGTTACAACCAAAATGTGGTAGTAAGAAAGAATCCATTCCTCAGGAATATCCATTGCTGGTTTTCGGTAGCTTTTTCTTGAAGTTAGTGATGCTGCATTGCGGGCATATGTACTCCAATCCATCCGTCTTCGCATAATCCTACAACAAAACCACATAACATTTCTCAGATTCTTTCCACTTCCACACCCTTATGTTTGTTTCTTCTTTCTTTACCAAAACCATACCTTAAAGGCACCAAGACCCTGCCTTCTGTCACAACCAAAATGTGCCCATTCTCCACATATCCCACAGTTCACCCAATCCCCCGCTGCGCTACTGTTTGTTCGTTTAACACAATCTTACATTAGCAACTGCCCTTCAAGAATATAACAAGTAATCAATTAAACATGACCCACCTGTGACACAACAAACAGCACTCCCCGTCCACGTCATCATGAGCCAATTCGTATTCCAAAAGATAGGTTTCATAATGTCTCTTGAGTGTGTTTCCTACACCCTATAAATCAATTCACAATAACACAATCACATCTTCACAAATATCAATAGATGTTGAATGCCAAACAAACATTAGAGGCGGCTTACCGTCATTCTATTCGTAACTGTGTGGTTACGCATCTTTGAAAAAACCTGCCCTTTCCAATTGATTCCATTGCCAACATGAAACCCACCTCTCGAAACCACCTAAAAGGTTCAAAAAAAAAACATATACATATGCTTTATGTTTCCTGTGTTTCTATGGTCTCAAAGATGCATCTTATGAAACATACGAATATGCAACTCGATAGGTTTTGAAAACTCACCTCCCTATATAAGTTATAGAGGTCCAAGCGCTTTGCATTGAGTATTGCATCAGGAAACTCTGCAAGGCCGCCTTGAGGAATGAGACGATTATGCCCTCTCAGCATCAAAAATTGCATCACGTCCTTTAGAAATTCCTCCTGGAAAGATTAAACACACGGTCATACACTACCCTTACACAAACTCACGGCAGCATGTGGTGCATGTCACTAACCTCAGAACAAACATGTATTGGGCTTCTGTCGCAACCATGTTTCTTCAAAGGAAGCGGGTTTAAGGAAATCAGCTGTTTCGCCTGATATGAGCTTGACAATGATTTGCGGTGAGCCACAGGAGCAGATCCAGCATTATTGTGCTTGCTTGAAGGCGCGGATGAAATGTTGCTCTTCACTTGTCCTCCAAACTCATGACCATTTGCCTCCGATAATCCAGCAAACGGTAGCATTTTCTGGTGGCGAATGTGTGGAATTGGCCTCAACGCAGCAACTTTCGGTTTCTGCCTAACTACATGCCCATTGGCCCATTCCATTCCCTTGTGCTCTTGGCTCTCGTGTTTTACAGCAGGCCAATGGCTGGAGATTAAACCATTTTTACGAGCACCAGGACCCATTTCTTGATTTGTGTACGTTCGTTTTCTATTTGGAAGGGGCTGTCTAACCCAGTTGGGAATAAGACTGCTGATGTTCATATGGGTATTGTTTTCTAGTTCTCTACAGAAGAAAAGCAATCGGTTTGCGTCATCTTTCTCGAATGACGCAACAGCTAACCCTTGAACACTAGCAACACCTAGCGCAACTAAACTACGGTAAGAAACATCTGGCGCTAACTGCCTCAAAACCTGAGGAAAAAAACCCATCATTGATGAACTAAAACAAAAGGCAAACACATTCTTGGAAGAAAAGGCAACAAACCTGTGAAGCCCATAAAGGAACCTTCATGGAAACTTCAAAAACTGTTGCCCCACAAGCTATGGAAGCAGATCCTCGAGGTTCAAACAAAGACATATTGTTTTCATCAGAAGTCGATACTGCTTGAACTAATTGAGTTTTTTCAATGACTTCACTTTTAATATGATTCTCCAAAAGCTGAAAACAAGCAATGTCAAAGCACATTCAGTTCCAGACACCACAATATCTATTTGGAGAGATCAGAAAAATAAACAAAACAAATGAAAATACAGTCACTAAGCAAAGAGAGAACCTGATCATCAAAGCATGTTTGTGCATTGCCAGATACCAAAAGTGAGATGTACGCGGAACTACATGTTGAGATATCACATCTCATGGTCACAAGACCTCGAGAAAATGCCGCTGCCTGGAGAGGCGGAGGGGGCGCACTGCATGGCAATTCACATAACTTAGAGAGAAATCAAAACCCTAGTTTTGCATTCGTAAAGAAACTTTAAAGGCTCACTTTTGTCCACCAAATGCACACTATTTACTTCACCTTTTTCTATGATGGACACTATTTTGACGACAACATGGCTCATCTGACGACAACAAGGCTCACTTTTGTCCATCATAGAAAAAGGTGAAGTAAATAGCAAAGAGAACATTCTTGAAACATGTCACTCAATCGGTGAGATTTAGCAAATCATAAATAACCAATTGTCAACAACTCAAGCATTTATAAATTTATACACGTCTATATAATGAATCTAGAGACCAGAACAAGCTAGATGTTACTCACCTAACTCGATTATGAAGTTTACTCCCACGCATCTGAACAGCAGAAACAAAAAGAGGGCAAATGTAACTAGCCTGAGTACTCGAATTGATTAATGTAAAACAGCTGGAGACCGATAATAACAAAACCAAAACCCAAAACTGCAGGGAATTTATCTCGTGCCCCCCCCCCCCCCCCCCCCTCCCCCCCCCACAAAAAAAAAAAAACAAAAAAAAAACAAAAAGAACACCCATAACAACACAATTAAGAGATATACACAAAATCCAGGGACACACACACACAAATTTCTTACAAGAAGCTGCTTGATAAACAAACAGCGTTTTCTTTAGAAAGTTACTGTGTTATTTTAGATGACACTATGCTAAGAAACAAATTATCCAGCATACTTACTTCGATACTCAAGAGAGCATTAAGTCCATCTTCCAATGGTTCCAATAAAGAAGCATCCTGAAGATATGTGGTGAATGAGAAAACAATGCCACATAAAGAATACATGTAGTACCAAGACGGTTAGGTTCTTGACTGGAAGAAAAAGGGGAAAAGTTGAGCCTCAACTTACCACCATGGATGCAGATCCACAGATCAGAAACCTAACTATTACGTCATCATCATATATCTTAATTGCAGGAAGATCCTCGGTATATTTCTCCTCGTCTTCTTCACCACCTGCCTCAGGTGGGGGAACATTGATCTTGGGTGGATCCCCTAGAATGCATGGACCCAACTTGCTGTTAGCTTTCTCAGAATTACCAAGATTGTTCTGAAGAAAGTATAGCCTGAAGGATGAATGTGCAAGCTGGAAAGCATCCCAAGTATGGCTAGAAGAACTGCAATTCAAAGAAGCAAGAACAACAGATATCACATTTAGCAGCACAGTTTCTATGAATTTATGGCCCCCCACCACTCAATAAACAGTTTTATGAATATAAGTCAAATCTACAATGATTTTGCTAAGAAGGGACTATTATTCATTCATAGAAAATCTTTGTGCTTAAAAGTTTTCAACGGTCTTATCATGATCAAAAGATTGCATGATAACATTAAGTTAATAATATACCTCTGCACCACAGAAAATAATGCATGGCGAAAATGGCAAGCTGCATAACACGAAAACGCATTCTTCCAATATATCACATAAGGAATCCCCTGTAGAGATGAACATATAAATTGTTAACTTTCAAGCTACCATTTGACGAAGAACTAAAATGAAAGATTTAGGTCGGTCTTTTATTTGTGTATATGTAGTGTGTTTTGCTTTACCTTCGCATGCAATGCCTCTGCTACTTCTTCTCCGTCTGGGAATTCCAAATATACCTACATAAACATTGCAAGAGAATGACATCAAATACGTACATCACATATCAGGCTTAGCAGCCATGATTACTTCTAACTTCTCTTGGGTGAGATTGTGAGAATAGTATAAACTTTACTTTCAAGTTTTAACATTTATTTATAGCATGAACAGGCTCATTGCCACATAAGACGCTTTTGGCCAATGAAATTCCAATAAGTTTGAACGTAAGAGGCAAACTAGAACAGGTAAGTACAGCAACCACAAATTGGACCGAGTAAACTAACCCTAGAGAAGAAAGGTAAAAAAATAGTGTAATATGCATGGTGGCTAGCGGATAAGTTCTTGATAAATATTCCCTACCAATCTACCATAGATGAAATCTCAAATTTATAACCCTTCTCCAAACGTATGCATAATCCTTGTGGTATAGAGGACATAAACCTACACATAATCAATTGGTGCTGACCCTTAACAAGCAGATTGAGAATTAACTCGCGTGTAAAGCATTTACAAGGGCAATTCAATTTAAATACCTTCAAGAATGGAAAAGAATAACTATAACTCATGAGTCCACTCATCAACAATGAAATTCATTGTTTTAAATTTTTTAGAATGTGCCTTGTAATGCATGCATGCAATATGTATGCATTATTTTCCTTTAAGAAGTTTAACTACGTGATGAATGCTAGATGCACAATTGCACATATGACTAACGTGTAAACAATGTTGTAAAAATTGGCCTAGGCGGCCGGTTAGGCGGCGCCTAGGCGCTGGCCGGTGGGGTGCCGATGCGCCTCGCTTGTGATCGGGCTAATTTAATCGGAATCGGCCTAGGCGGTCCTAGTCGGGTCCTAGTCGGGTCCTAGTCGGTCAAAGTCAAACTTTTTTTTTTTTAAAAAAAAACCAGAAAATAAAAGATTAACTTACAAACTAAGTGACTAACAGCCCCAAACTTTTACTTGGTTTGATTTCTTGGTTTCTATGAAGTAGTGTGTTACTACATTACTAACTTACAATTAGTTGTTTAGTTTATTACTTAATTAGTAGTAGTTTGAACACTTGATTGTTCAACCTTCATATTTGGTAATTTGGTTTATAATTGTTAATTACTTTAGTCTTTAAAGTATGTGTATTTGAAGATTTTAACTATTATGGTTGTCTTATAAAACATATTTTTGGATGTTATGGTTAATTATATTTATATTTGAATATTTATACATATGATATATGTATAATTCTAAAATTTACATATAAAAAATCCCAATCCGACTACTCCCCGACTAGTCCCCGCCTAGGCCGACTACTCCCTAGTCCCCAGTCGGCCGGCCGACTCCCGCCTAGCGATTTCTACAACATTGCGTGTAAACAACTGCAAACTAGCTCTCATCCACCCCTTCCTTCTTTACATGGTAATCTTTACGTAAGTGTTACACTTACACCTTGGTAATAGCAATACTTGAATGTCTCTGCTATAATTGTGTTGTAAACTTGGGACACATCAAACCAATTCTTATCTAATTATCACTCTGAGTCTGAGATCAACACTATGCCATTTCTTCCTACATTTACTTACAACAAGGGATTATATACCCCATGAATCATGTTCTCTAATTTCCTCTTTTCACATGGCATTTGAGTTCACAAGAATAATAAACAGATCAACCAAAGCACCAACATAGGACCTGAAATCCATGTTCATACACAAGAATCACAAATTGCACAAGAAAAGAAAAGGCAACCTATCCCTTCATGTCCAGGCTATTGTCAGAAAGACGAAACTCCCAGCAAGAATATATATATATATATATATATATATATATATATATATATATATATATATATATATAAACATATGTATGTATGTATGTATGTATGTATGTATATGTATGTATGTATGTATTTGAGACTTATCAAGGACACCACTCGGTGACCCTGGGAGCAATGTAGAGCATCATATCAATGCCAAGTGAAGGAAAAGGCAGAAAAGTAGAGGAACCACAGATACAAAATGGCATCACGTACTGTGGAATAATAAGTTCAAGTGACATACAGTTGTGGGCAAGGAGGAAGCAAAGAGGCCTGGTAAGTCTTGTGCAGCTTCCCAAGCAAGGGATCCAACTTCATCATTTGGAAGCCTTTCTCCTTGCAAATACACAATATTTGGCTGTACAGAATCCATAACCTTACGAAATTCATCGGTGGTAGGCGCATTTAAAGTTTGAACCTGGCATTAAGTAGAAGAATTAGGTTAAATCAGTTAAGAGAAACTAGAGCGTAATATGTTATGTACCTCTAAACGTCCAGAAGAAGTGATCTCCGGGAAGGGGAATCTGAGGCCACTGCCATGAACATCATAATCGTCTCTATTATTGGAATTTCTCCCACATAAAACTGCAAGCATGCAACAGGTATGTTTTGCAGTTCCTTGAGCATGAAACATCTTCTATACATGAGAATATAGACCTTCAACACAACAACATACCAAATCCGATTCCTCAATATGTGTAAACAAAAAAAAAAAACAAAAAGGCAATAAATCAACGACTATGAGATGAAAGATATGAAAAAACCTACCGACCCGGATGAGGAATTAGAAGAAATCGGCCAACCCAGATGGAGATTTGAAGAAAGAAGGTAGAATGGAACGAACCCTAATAGATGATTGATGCTCAAATCGCGAAAGGGGCTCCCAAACCCAAATAGATGAGTAAAGTAAAGAATGGAAACCCTAGTCCTTAAAAAATCAACCCTCACCCACCCAAATTAAAATTTGGAATTAATAGAAAAAGAGAAAAAAGAAAATCGTGTCTAGTAAAGAATCTCTACATCTTTCTATGACTCTATAAAAACCCTCTCTCTTCTATCCATTCCATTCCTTACATATACAATTATACACCGATTTAATCAAAAACAGCAAACATCGACGCAAATATTTATAATTTATTTAAATAATTAAATAATTCTTAAATAGGAGCCGCTGTCAGGCTTTTTCTTGCAGTCACAATTACATACATTACTCACCCACATATCCATCCAATCATCAGTCAAACCCAAAACCAATTACTCCATAATAAAAGCGTAAAGCCATTATATATACTTATATATATAATATATAATATATATTTAAAAAAACAGATGATGATGATGATGATGATGATAAACTTCAAATCTTAAAATCCAGCTGTGATTTTAAGAATCAAGACTAAACGACAGCTGTGTTGTGTAATAACTTCGATTGTTTATTTTGATTCATGATCGATGCACTCTTCTTCTGGGCTATGGAATCAATCGATGTTTGCTGCTGGAAAATCTGTTGGTTCATGTCACCCATCCATTTTTTCTTGATTTCTTTCTTCCTCCTCCTCAAACAAACCGCTTAATTCTGTTTATGACAAATCTGTTCGTTCATGGCTACTGCCTATTTTTTAGATCCTTCTTCTATTGTCAGTTGTCACCGTCTCCCACGCAACCACGTACGTGATCTTTGCAATAACAAAGAAAAAACCATGGATTTATAACGAGCTGCAACTCCATTTTTCTTAATTTTAAACTCTATTATTGAAATACAAGTTTTTCCCTTTATAATATTTAGAAATATAATATTTGGACTTTATTAATGTCACGTAACTTGTAAAATTACGTTTAGTTTACGACAAATTGTAATTTTTAAATTTATAGTTTTCAAGGAAAAGACAAGTGTTTTCATAAAAAGTTAAAATTTGTTTAAATGATAAAATTTTAGTTTTAAATAAAAATAAGATGAATAATTATAAATTTTACAAAAATAAGATAGAAAAATGGAGTATTATAAAAAAAATATATGGTAGGTAAAAGAAAAGAAAGAAAGAGAATGAAAAATTGTATTTAAAAAAGTGAAATGAAAATTTATGAAATTGTTGTTAAGTAAACACGTTTTTTTTTTTTTTGAAAAGTAAAATAGAAATTTTAAGAATTTTCATCAACTAAACGCAACCATAACGGTCTAAGCTTATGTATTTTAAAAGCTTCAGCTACCATAATCTCCAGGCAGCTTTCAAAGTAACTTGAGCTTATATGAAGAATAAAATTACAAAAGTGATTTAACTAATTATGATTCTATTATGATTTATTTATCTATTTGTACTTTTTATATTTACCAGCTTCACCTCCAGTTACTTTATCAAACATGTCTGTTAATAAAAGCTTCAGCTAGCTTTTGTCAAACAAAATGTTACGTTTTTTCTTACTCTGAAAAATTAATTAATATAGTGTGTGGTTTAAATCCTATTTCTTTTCATTTTCATGCTCTATCACATCTTTTCATACATTTTAAGTCATTTTTGTATTTTGAAATATTGGTTGTGTCATTAATATCATTTTTACATACATTTTTTAGGGAAAGATTGGATAATTTATAGAAATGTATTTATATACGATGTTTTATATACGATGTATTTATAAACTCACACGAGATTAATAAAGTTTAACTATATACCTACATACATTTATAAGAAATTAAACTTGATTAATTACAAAAGTACTTAAGTTGGAGTGTATGCATATAACTATGAATATATAAGTTTTACGAAAGGTATATTTATGTAAAATCTCATCAGAAAATTTATAAAAATATATTTCATGGTGATTCGCTATGAGGCAATGCATCACAATGATGGATACGTTGAACACGAAAATGATGAACTACAATGATGTATCATGTTATCCATGAAGATGATGAACACAAAGGATGAACCAACATGAAAATGATGAACACAATGATCTACAGTGCATCGTGTTGTGATAAACGTTATGACTGGTTCATGCAATTTTTTTTATTAAATTTTGAATTTGTGTAAATTTTGAATGAACGATACATCAACACATTAATCATCTTTTTTGAATTTGTATATTTTTTGTTTAATTTGAAAGTGCATTAATTAAAATTCTTTAGAATTTATTATTTAATTATTTGATTGAAAATTCAATAAATGTAAAACTAAATTAATTAATCCAGATATATATTTTATTCTGAAACTACCATTCGGTAGATACATATGATATATTGCATCACTAGATGCACATACATGTTGCGTCACATATTGCATCACGAGATGACTTTGATCGAAGATGGTTTTTTTAGTTGTTCGATGCATACAAGTTTTTCATGGAACCTAAAACTATAATGTTAAGATCCCCTAAGCACCATTTAATTGCAAGCATACCAAATGAACCAATAATTAAGTGACAACTAAGCAGCTTGTATATAAATTTTCCAGATTAAAATGCATTTGAATATGGCAAAACCAGTATAAGGTTCACCAGGTTCGTTGGGTTTGCTATGGCCATTGAGTTCGTTACGATCATTGAGTTCATTAGGTTACATTCATTGGTTTCATTAGGTTCTCGTTGGTTTGACTACACCCAACATATCACTAGGTTCATTGGATTTGCCGCTTTGAGTTGTGAATCAACTTGCTGCTTCAAACATCCACACATGAACATTTAATGGTTCAAGGGATCATTTTATGATTCCAACGCATGACCGACCAAAAAATCATAAGAACGGAATATACACATTCCATCCCCAAACTACTTACTCGATCGAAACCAAGCATATAAACAGATATTGAAGGTAATTTGATCGATTGCAATACAACCATGAATAAAAAACAGTTTGATTGTTACGACAACGTATTAGCATCTTTGAAGAAGGGGGCTACAAGTTGCAAGTTTGAACATGGTCGATTAAGCAGCCTATTAGAATCTTTGAACAAAGGCGTTAAAACTTTAATTTGATAGCACCGTAAAAGTTTAATTCAAAGGCACCATGTTGCAATCTGTGAAGCAATGAGTACCACACTGACCAAATTCCAAATTGTAAGGGTTTGTTGCAATCTGAAAATTGAATGGTCAAAGTGATATTTAACCAACATCACACAAGAAGAAGTTGAAAAGACAAACTATACCAGCAATGATGCTCTACAGACACAGTACTAATTAATAATCTGATTGTGATCCACTCGCACTTTCCTTTATAAAGTTAGACAATCTCCCCATCCTATTTAACTTCCCAAACACTTGGGAAGAACACCCACCCACCTGCTTGCTAAGATGATGTTAATTTTGGTGCTACAAGTATAGCTGAATGAGCTCATCGCTGACGACAGATGGTGTCAACACACCCAAATCTGTGAAAAGCAAGGTTAGATATTGTGGTGGAGTGTAGTCCCTGGCGCTTGTTTCGACTTCAACCTTTGATGGTATGGGTACCCCGAAATCAATTGGTTTTAAAGCAGGCACCATATCCTTTTGATTCAATGGGTAGAGTCGGGCAAACTGAAACGTTCCAGATGCATGAATTTATGATTTTATGTTATGATCTAAATAGAATTCTAAACCTTTGATTTACCATACATACATACCTTGTAGCTCTCAGCAGCAACATAAACAGGCTTGTCCATGCTTTTAGCCACCAACGCTATTTGATACGTTCCCATCATGTTGATTATACCTCCACTTTCGACTACTCCATCTGCCCCAACAAATACCATGTCAATTTCATCCATACTGTATGCAACAGCTGAGTCTATTAAGAGCTTCACTGGAACATCAAGTTTTGCCAGCTCATTGGACAATCTTAACCCTGTCCTGTCCGGCCGTCCCTCTGCATATAAGAGCAGGTAAAACTTTTTAAGTTCTCGAGTGGCAAGTTAAATTAAGCAAAAGTCCATTCATGAGACACACAGAATGCGAATCATATTCCTCCATTTAGCCTTTATAAAGCATGTTACTTGTCACCTCATTTAACCAAGTCAAATGTCTATTGACTTTGAAGAATGAAATTTGAAAGAATTTAAAATTTTTATTCCAATCCTCAATGTGTTTGGTGAGGTGAGTTGGGTTGGAGTAGTGCATGGTGTTTATTGTCAGCTAGAGGTATAGGTTGTGAAGTGTTCGAATCTAAATTCCTATAAAAATGGCTAGGAGCGAAAATTCTTTCAAACATGGAACAATGGAATTTAATAGAACTTATACAAAAATTCAAACTCTCTCTTCGTAATCCAAAGTCCCAAACATTCGCAAGAATTTTAATTTCATTCTGCAAACCAAACGCACCCTAGCAGTGCGTTTGACTTGCACAATGAAATTTGAAGAAAATTCCAAATGCGTGTTTGGCAGGATGAGGTAGGACACAGTGTTTATCGTCAACTAGAGGGCTAGGTTGTGAAGCGTTGGAATCTTAATTACTTCACAAATGGCTAGGAATTAGAATTCCTTCAACTATGGGTTTTGATGGAAATTCTAATTTTTCTCTTTGTATCCAAAGTTCCAAACACAATAAAAGGATCGGAAATTTCAAACTGTAAATACTTGTTTACAAGGATATATATGAAATTCTCCCTAGTAAAGAAAACATGACTCTCAAGAAACTCAAACACAAACCTGTGCAGAGGACTCGAAAGTGCTTCTTGTTTTCAGCCGCAGTCTTCAAAATTTCCAACACAACTCTAGAGAACCCATGAACCAGAATCGTACAACCATCAAAAATGAAGTCTTGACTTAACATCGCAATAATTTTCCGAGCCTGCAAAGTTAAAGCTTGGCTAAGAATTTTAATAGTGTGGTGCGTGAAACGCAAGTTGCAACTTTGTTTGTAAAAAGTTCACAACTTCACATGCCTTGTAAGAAATCTCTCCAAACTTCTCTGCACGTTCAAGGAAGCGTGACTTGGCTGAATCAAAGTCCTCATATTCAACTGCGGAAGTTCTAGTTACATAGCGCATAAAAAGATCACATCCGGCCGTCAATGAGATGGAAGTCATATCCCATGACTGGAAACACAAATATGTGAGCTAGAGTACACAAGCACGCAGTGGATATTAAAAAAAGAATTCAATAGTTCAAACCATAAGAGGGGCATTTGGATGTGAAATTTTGAAGTGATTATCCAATTATTATGAAACATACCATTTGATCATAGTTGATTTTACAAATCTTACTGAATATTACATAATCACATTCAAAACACACATCCAAACATCCCCCACAACAAATCCTTCTCCATTCCAAGTTTAAGGCAATCAGGTCACAGCAGAAAGGATAAAGGGTCCTAAGTTAATGGCAATTGAAGATTTTGGTCACAACTCACAAACAAGAGCGAACGTATATCATCTATCAAGGTTTTCAAATCACTTATCTATTGACATCTACGCTTGCCGCTTGTATCTACAAATCAGGAGATGAAAACATAAACAGTGACCAGAAATAAAATTCGATGGTTATAGAAAGAAGAAACACAGACCTTAAGAGAATCGGAAGCCGTCTTAAGTTCATTTTGGAGCTCCATCATGGTAGTTGCTTCACTAGACCTAATAACAGAGGCCAAAGCCCTAATAGCGGCCACCGCTTCTGCCAAATCGGGCTGTTTCCTCCAATTATTGAAGTCGTCAATAACGCTGAAGGAATTTTCGGATTTCAGTGACGTATCCAGCTCAGAAGAAGTGTCACCGGCGGCAGCAGCTTGGGCCTGAGAGAGCCAATCGCTGGTGACGACTCCATGGTGAGCGGCTCTTGTCTGGTAGTAAGGGGATATATCATGGGCATGGGTAGGATGAGGGTTAGGGTTTTGGAGGGTTTGGGCCATGGAGGTGGAGGAGGAGGAGGAGGCGGAGGAGGGTGGGGAGAGCAGACGCGTTTCGGGGTCGTCCCGATGGTTGTTGTCAAGAATGAATGAAGCAGATCTCCTCCACCACATGAACCAATATTGTATTATTGAATTTTGGTAGAGAATAGATTCGAATTCGATACCACCAAATACCAGCCGATTCCGGTGACGACGCCTTATCAGATTTTCCGATCCTCCTCCGCTTTCTAATAAACTCCTAAAATACGTTTTTTTTCTTCTTCTTCTTCAGTTACAAAATACAAAATACGACCAACTCTTTCATAATTTAGGTTACTAGAGTTTTGGGAAACAAAGGTTATATAATTTTTTAAAATTTCATTTTTTTTTTTTCATATATAACATATATTTAAATGAATTCTATTAAAATCAGAAATTATTTCAACAAAATTTTAAAAATAAAGATAGGTAGCAAAATACCAATATATTTTTTCTAACGTGTCGATATGATACATGAATTTTTTTTCTTACTTATATGGTACATATAAGTTAACTTTTTATTGTGCTTAAGTTTTCAATTATAATATTGTACATTTCTACACATTTCGGTTGAAAACTGGACATAATTTGTATGAAAAATTAGGCTCTCACTAGTACAAAAACACCCTTCAACCCCCTCAAATAGACCCGTGTTATATAGAAAATAACTCAAAAACCGGGGTCTATTGGTTCCACCCCTGTATTTTAAAGAAATAACCACGGTTTTCAATGTAAACAACCGGGGATAGGCATTCCCGTGTTTTTTTCTTAAAATCAAACCCGGTTTATCATAAACAACCGGGGTGTAGAGATAATTATATTCTCTTTTCAGTCTTTATTTTCCTCCTCCCGCTTCATTCCTTCCCCAAAAATTCATCTCCCGCTTACAACTTCTTAACCCTAGAAACAATATGCAGACCACTTTTACGTCTTCTCCTCCCCCTCCTGCTCTCGTACCAGACCACAGCAATCACCACCGTTCTTCATCTTCTTCCCCTTTTCTCAAGCTACGCTATCACCCGACACTTCATCTATTTCATCGTCTGTCCTCTCTTCATCTGCTCCCCTTAATAAATGATTTCATGTATCTGGAAATCAAAACCATCGATTTGAAGATCTAGCCTTTCGAAGTCTCCAAGGTCAATTACATTTTTGTTTTTTCTACACACAAGAACCGATTAGTTTTGAAGTAATGGTTTTTAATTATTGTTATTTCTAGGGTTGTACGCGATCCAGCCAGAACTGAGTTCAAGAACTGATTGCTTGATTTGAAGAACTGATTGAAGGTAATTGTTACATATTAATAAGAATCCATTGCTCTAGGCTTGTTCTCGATCTTAATAAGTTCATTTAAGGTAATCATTACACATTTATTTTTTCTACACAGAAAAAATGAAGTTTAATGCTTTTGGAATAGATCTTTCGAACCATTATTATTTGAGTTTTTGTAGATTGTTATTTCATTTAAGTTTTTGAGTTATTCTTGGATTTGAGTTTTTTAAACAGGACACATATTCAGCTTATTTTAGATCTTCAGAAATTAATTTGGAGATGAAAGAGGACTTATATCCATCTTATTTAAGTTTTCGGGCTATATTTCTTTGTTAAAAAATTATTTGAACTGACTGCAAAAAATGCTAATAAATCCAAATTGAACTTTGCTAAATGCAGGGGATCAAGGGGTAAGATAGCTACACGAGATATAGATGAATTTCAAAGCTTTGTAGTGTTGAAGTTATGTATCTACTTGTCGATTGTGCAAAACACAAACATAAGCACATGTTTTAAATACATGCAGGTTGCTGGCAGTTTTTTAGCCCTTTATTAAAACCATTTGGTTGGGTTTTGCCTTTTCCAATTGTATGTAAAAGGTATGAAGATGCATATTAGTTCAGTGGCAGGTTCGTTTTAATACATAGTCAATGCCATAATAATTGCAATTTTGGACAGAAAAAGGAAACAACTTCACAACTAAAATTTTGAAATTCCTCTGATACCAAAAAGTTGCTAAATAAACAGTAGATTTTGAATTGCAAGGCAGTAAAGAAAAAATCCCACTTCTGAGGGGTTTGTTGTTTCAGATCGACTGTCGTATTATTTTGTATAATTTGATGCAAGTGTTTCTAATTCTATCTCTTTTGTTGCAGAGGTCTGAATAATAACAGTTTCACAGGATTTATCCCACCATCCATATGTTTTATACATTGCCTACATCAACTTAATCATTACTGTTTGTAGTATCTGGTGGGTGTTTGTGACTAGATTTACTGACGCTTGAAAACAATGTTGTTTAAGGGAGAAGCTTGTTGTCAATTTTCTCGTTTTTGAAATATACCTTATGGTGAATAGGTGATGAACAAGGCATTCAAGCAAGTTCCAGTTGTGAAGTCGTGCAGAGTAGCCTGTCACTAGTAATATTTCATCACTGTGCAGCAGGTTCCGGTTGGTGTCCATGAGGGTTGTTGCCAATCTTTGTTTTCGTTGTCCAAATGCACACACATACACTACAATTAGTCTTTAATTTATTTATATATATAAACATTTAGTAAGCTTCCTTTGAAAATTATAGGAATATTGGCACATTGAAGATGATGCACCAAAAGTTCAAGTGTTGAAACACTGTAACGAAGCTTGGAAGGGTTTAAGGAAGACACTTCGTAGAAGTTACATGGACTTAGAACGAAATCCATGTGCAGAGTACCCATACATATCACAAAAAGAATGGGAAGAGTTCGTTCAAACGCAAACTACTGAGAAAGTTAAGGTATGTTTATGCTTTATTAATTAGTTGTAATTACGCAAATTAAGTATCTCTAGTTGTTCAACTTTACTTCTAAACTTTCATTCTAATGAAGTTGGTTTTACTAATTTAGTGTTATGGAAATCGTAAATTATGTTTATGATTAGAACTATTAACAGGTTTTGGAAATCATAACAGTACTGTAATATTAAAAAAAATCGTTTTTAACCCCGGTTTATTATTAATAAACCTGGGCTGAAAAGGGGGTTCTAGTAATTATAATGGGGGGGTTAGAGACTTTCAAACCCGGTTGCTTATTAAGAAACCGGGGTTAAATATCCTTCTACCCCGGTTAAAAAACCGGGGTCTATGTACTACGTAAACTACCTCCCCCCCCTTCTACCCCGGTTAAAAAACCGGGGTCTATTACGAAAAAAATCGGGGTAAAAGGGTTATTTTGTAGTAGTGTCTATATAAAAATATACCATATTGAAATAAAAACTTAAATACACTTACTATCTGGGTAAGAAAAAAAAGTTCATATGTCATTATGATATATTTGGAATAGTACGTTGATATTGTGTGACGTTAGCCCTAAAAATAAATTAAGTTTGTGAAAATTAATTACCTTTTCCAAATATAAGAGTTTTATTCCAACTATAAAATACAAAGAGACCACATGAAAACCCATGATAAAATAACTATTTTTTTGAAACGGTAAGAAAACACTGCTATAAAACCTATAAAGTATAAACAAATCATTCTAACAATAACGAAGCACTATTCTATTAAATATATGACCAATTATTAACATTATTTACAAACTTTGTATTTTACATGTACAAAATCTCTAGCCAACTAACTTCACCAAAACACACCTCAATTACCAAAAGTC
Organism: Centrapalus pauciflorus; assembly: GCA_020465985.1. Classification (NCBI taxonomy): domain Eukaryota; kingdom Viridiplantae; phylum Streptophyta; class Magnoliopsida; order Asterales; family Asteraceae; genus Centrapalus; species Centrapalus pauciflorus. The sequence goes on along the minus strand of JAANYP010008978.1, from coordinate 405,608 downwards.
ATTTTAATCTTTAAATCTTTGATGTTCCCCTAAAACACTTGTCCCCTTAAACACCCGTCGCACGAAACAAAAATAACGATTGAGCCAAATGTTCAGTGTGCGGATAATAACAATAAACACAAATTCAAAAATACAAAAAAAATTAGTTTCAAAAGCTTATGATTTCTAAAACTAATTTATAACTAGTCCGACAGAATTTTTCATAAGCAGTCATAGTTGCAATTTATCAAACCAACGATTCAAAAGGTTAACATAGTAAATCTTACTGGGCTCCTACAAGAATCGCGTATATTTATATACCAAGTCATACAAACTGATAAAATAACTGTCAGACATATTGTACGGTAGATGTGCACAACCAAATTTACCCAACAAATGTTAGGGAGAGTGTTGACACAACACAACCATCCACAACCTATAAATCTGACAAATCCTTGGGCCAACTTATACGTCCCTGAATCACATATAATATTTGACCAATGCTCTAAAAACACGTAAAAGGAAACGACGTGTACTGATCACATCGACACCTATGGTGTCACACAGTTTATAGTCACGAAGAAAAAAACGTTGCATTATAAATGTCAGCAGGCCTTTTGGTAAATTCTTGAACTTTCAAATCTAAAACGCAATTTTTTTTATCTTCTTGACTCTTCTCTGCAACATATAATGTATATATGCTAGAAAAAAGTTTTCACACGAATGTATATATAGGGGTGGGTTCAATGGAAATTCAACATGCATCGGAAAACCCGGGAACCGCTTTATAGCCATTGGATCAGGTGATGGATCACGCAGAAAGTCGATGCATCACGCGAGAATTTGATGCATCACGTGGGGAATTTGATGCATCACGCGAGAATTGTGATGCATGGAGGTTTCTAAAGTTTTCCGATGCATGTTGGTTTTCCATTAAACCCCCTCTGTATATGTATGGCTCCAAACTTCCAATAACAATTATGAGACTTGGTTTGTTTTAATTAATTACTAGTTTATTACCCGTGTATTACACGGAATAATTAAGTAACTGGTTTTTAAACTTTATATAAATTTAAAAATTACTATAGAAACAACAAATAAAACAAATATATTATACTGTTAAAATGATTATTGAAAATATATAAAACATGTAAGTAAAGGTAAAATACATAAATAAAAATTAAATAATTACAAAGAAATGAAAAAATTATAGAAACTAAGAAAAGACCTGGATGTAGACTCAATTTTAAAACAGAAATCTAGGATAATAGGCAGACGTTTTATTTCAAAATTAATTTAGTAATTTTTGTAACATAAAATTGTAGACTATTACACGTGTCGTATTCAGGTTATTTCAATTTGCATTCTAGATAGATGCCAAATGACATCTCTATTTAATCTTTAGTCAATTGAATAGATAGATTTAAAATGAATTTTAATTCCAGCTACTTTATCAGAATCTAATATAATCTAAAATTCTTTTTAGCTGTTATGTAAACAATTTTAATAACACTTTCTATAAAAAATCTAAAACTTAAATACTATGATATTGAAATGACAACTTTAGAATTAATTGTTGTCTATACATTTAAGTTTTATATATTTTATGAAAGCATTAATATTAATATTTTTAGTTTCAAGGTTATATATAATCTTGACTAAATTACATAAATGGTCCCTGTGGTTTATGTGAAATTACGGTTTTGATCCCTGGAAGAATTTTATTACACCACTAGTCCCTAAAATCGAAAAGTTGTAACATTTTGGTCCCTGAAACTAACGGCGGTTAACTTGAGCCGTTAGTTTCAGGGGCATTTTCGTCCTTTTGAATTTCAGGGACCATTTATGTACATATCATACTTTCAGGGACCAAAATGTTACTTTCTTTTTATAATTTAATTTAATTTTCATAGTTGTTATATATATATATATATATATATATATATATATATATATATATATATATATATATATATATATATATATATATTTAGTATATCTTTCTTTTTATAAATTAATTATCCAAATATAACATTTTATGTGACGTCCTTGTTAAATTAATGATATAATTGTAATCTCCAGGATCGACTAACAACTCAATGAGTATCATAATAATTGAAATTGAATACTTAAATTAGAATTAAGCACATCCACACTAAAGCAATAGAATACATGTCTACAGTGATAAAAGTCTAACTATTACATCAACATAATTGTTTTAGAAGTAATGAATCCCAGCCCAAAGCTATTACATTCAAGTACCAATAGCTTCTATAGTCTCCGGGATATTGATTTGATATGCTTAAGTGGAAGGTCCAGCTACACTTTTGCCTTTGCCTGAAAACATGGTGAGTCAACAGTAAGCTAAATGCTTAGTGAGATAACAGATTATGCATACAACAAATATTTCTTTACAAACAATGCTTAACCATGGGCAGTGTAAGCCCCATGTATGTGAATATCGGCAGTGTAAGCCTCAGTGTATGTGAAAAACCATGCAGTGCAAGCATGGGTTGGCAGTTCAATATGCTGATCGGGGATGTGCCGAACCTGATGGGATACGAGTGGGATGATCAGTCCCCGACAGTGGCCTGCTGTCAGCCCCAGTCCAGGTCGCATCAGATTATGAAGTAATGATCATGCAGTGCAAGCATGATGTAAATAGATGCACTTTCAAATGAACGCAAGCTACATGTGTGTTACATGTCAAGTACGAGTGTGCATCATAACAACAAATCATTTCATGAGTGCCAAATGAAGTATATGAACAACGTGAACATGCCATTGAATGTATAAACATGAATGTAAAAACAATAAATGTTCGAATGATAATCTGCAACTCACAGTGATTGGTTTTGTGACTTGATCCTGAATCAATGTGTGTTTTGATAACACCACAATGATCTGTAAAGTAGGTGTAATAGTGAATTTGTGTCAGTAATTGCTTAAAAATTGAAATCTGAAAATTTAAGTGTAATTGGGTTCTGATTTCGGACCACATCCGAATTCGGATGGTCCGAATTTGGGTCCTTGGTCCGAATTGGGTTGATCCGAAATGGGTGATCCGAAATTGTGTATGGTCCGAAATGGGGATTTGTCCGAAATAGGTTGGGGTCCGGATTGGGATGGACCCGAAATAGTAGTTGGTCCGAAACACTGTAGGTCCGAACTGGGTACGGATCCGAATTCGGATGGATCCGGACCGAGTTCATACTTGGTGAAATTTCCAATATTTTCCAGATTTACGTTTTTGACCATTTTTGCATGTTTGAGTATCTAAAATTGCAGATATGTACTTAAATAAACTATTCCAACTTAGAACACAACACTTATGTACCAAAATATCCGATTTGTGTCCATTTTTCTTTAAACTTCGAAGAACACACACACTAAAACACACACTTAATTCCAAAATCACACTTAGACTTCGAATCTGATTTTGAATTTTTGTATACAACAACATACATGCTCGAATTCAGATAATCTATCATAATATATGACATGCATTAACATTTGCATCTTGAATCTTAGAAATCGGTTCACATAAAAACCAACTCAAAAACTTCAAAAATCCGTAATATAGGGAGATTGTTACCTTAAATCGTTTGTTGTAATGCTTATAATTCCTTATTTGCTATCTGAATCCAACTTTTGAACACTTGAATCCAACAAATCTCTGATTCTTGATTATGAAACTTGTGGGTTTTTAGAGAGGGAAATAGAGAGAATCGAGAGAGTTAGAGAGAGAGTGAGTTGGTGGAAAAAATGAAAGAGGTTTCCATCTTTTATTTGTTATTTTGACCCAATTGCACATTATACCCCTCAACTTCGTATTCTCTCATTTAACTGATATAATGATAGAATTGACTTAAATTAACATAATAATCCTTTAATACAACAATTAAGTCCAATTAATTGTAAATTACATATAATTAAAAAAATAGGGATGTTACAGCATGGGCTCCACCACGCCTATACTTCGTCCGCGAAGTCATGCTGCGCTAAACAAACTTGGGTACTTGTTCTTCATGTCTTCTTCCGATTCCCAAGTATGATTAGCTCCCCGATGATGCTTCCACTTGACCAGCACCATCCTGATTTCTTTGTTACGTAGTTTCTTGACTTTTGTCTCCAGAATACACTCCGGCTCATCAACGAACCTTAGCCGTTCGTCAATCTTTATGTCTGAATGGTCAGTCCATGGTTCCCTTTCGGGCACCAGACTCTTTCTTAAGTATCCAACGTGAAATACCGGGTGAACACCTGATAACTCTTCCGGCAAGTCCAAGTGATAGGACTGATTACCAACTCTTTCTACTATCTTGAAGGGTCCTATGAATCGAGGCGATAGCTTTCCTCGCTTAACAAATCTCGTGACTCCTTTCATCGGAGAATCCTTCAAGTATACCCAATCATCTTTTTGAAATTCTATCGCTTTGTGTCGGCGATCGTGATAATTCTTTTGCCGATCTTGTGCCGTTTTCATGTACTGCCGTATGAGTTGGATCTTTTCATTTGTTTCTTGTAGCAAAGCAGGACCGGCTATTGGAGTTTCTCCTGTTTCCCTCCAACAGGTTGGAGTCCTACATTTTCTGCCATATAGAGACTCGAACGGTGCCATCTTGATAGTGGAATGGTAACTATTGTTGTAGGAGAATTCAACCAATGGGAGGTGATCGTCCCAGTTACCACCCAAATCCATGACACAGGCTCTGAGCATGTCTTCGAGAGTTAAAATTGTTCTTTCACTTTGACCATCAGATTGGGGTCTATAGGCAGTACTCATTGCGATACGAGTACCAAGACCGTTTTGCAGAGCAGTCCAGAAATTAGAAGTGAATCTACTATCTCGGTCGGAGACAATAGACTTAGGCACACCATGCCTAATAACGATTTCGTTTACGTAGATCTGGGCAAGTCGGTCCAGTGAGTAGGTTTCTCGGATTGGTATGAAGTGAGCAGATTTGGTTAATCGGTCAACAATGACCCAAATGGCGTCATGTTGACGACGAGTCTTAGGTAGCTTGGTTACGAAATCCATAGTAATATGATCCCACTTCCATTCCGGGATAGGAAGAGGTTGCATACTACCATAGGGCTGTTGATGTTCTGCTTTGACTAGACGACATGTTCTGCACCTTTCAACATACTGACCGACATCTCTTTTCAATCCTGGCCACCAGAAGTCGGCCTTCAGGTTGTTGTACATTTTTGTGCTGCCAGGATGAATTGAGAATTTAGATTGATGAGCCTCCTCGAGAATTACATCTCTCATGTTCCCGAACTTGGGAACCCACACTCTGCCATACGCACCCTTTAGTCCAGTTCCATCATCTTGCATTAATGGCAACTGAATTCTGATATCTTCGTCTTTAACATTCTCTTCTTTTAGGGCCTGTAACTGAGCAGCCCTAACATCATCTATAATAGTTGAGGTCAAAATTGTAGAAGTCAAGGCGTAGCAATATGCCTTGCAGTATGCTTTTCGACTTAGAGCATCGGCCACTACGTTGGCCTTCCCTGGATGATAGAGAATCTCACAGTCGTAATCTTTTATCAGCTCCATTGACCTTCTTTGCCTCATATTCAAGTCCTTCTGACTGAATATATACTTTAAACTCTTGTGATCAGTGTAGAGCTGACACTTGGTTCCGTACAAATAGTGTCTCCATAACTTGAGAGCGAAAGTCACAGCAGTTAGCTCTAGATCATGAGTAGAGTAGTCTTTCTCATGCGGTTTGAGTTGTCTAGAAGCATAAGCTATGACGTTTCCTCTTTGCATTAGAACAGCACCTAAACTCGTGCCTGATGCATCTGTATAGACTACGAAGTCTTCGTTCCCTTCAGGCAGGGCTAACACTGGTGCTTCACTTAGCAGATTCTTCAAGTTGTCAAATGTCATTTGCTGTTCTTCTCCCCAAAAGAAGGTCGCGTTCTTGCGAGTAAGCTTTGTTAGCGGAACGGCGATCTTTGAGAAGTCTTTGATGAATCGGCGGTAGTAACCAGCCAATCCCAGAAAACTCTGAATCTCTGAGGCGTTGCGGGGTGATTCCCAGTTCTGGATAGCTTCGATCTTTGCAGGATCAACAGCAATCCTAGCACCAGATATCACGTGCCCCAAGAATTGGATCTGAATTAATTGTTTAAGAGGTACAAGTTAATAAAATAATTTATGATTGAGTATAAGGATCATGAAACTGTTTCAAACGTTGAGACGTACCTGCCTCAACCAGAATTCACACTTAGAGAATTTGGCATAAAGTCGCTCTTTGCGTAGCAACTCTAGCAATTCTCTCAGATGTGCAGCATGATCCTCTTCGGTCTTTGAATATATGAGAATGTCATCGATGAACACGATGATCGATTTGTCGAGCATTGGCCGGCAGACTCGATTCATGAGATCCATGAAAGCAGCCGGCGCATTTGTGAGACCAAACGGCATTACCAGAAACTCGTAGTGTCCGTAACGAGTTCTGAAAGCCGTCTTTGGAATGTCATCTGGGTGTACTTTGAGTTGGTGATAACCCGAACGAAGATCAATCTTCGAGAAGTAGCTTGCGCCTTGTAACTGGTCGAAGAGATCATCAATCCGGGGCAACGGGTATTTGTTCTTGATTGTGACTTTGTTGAGTTCCCGGTAGTCGATGCACATACGTAATGTGCCATCCTTCTTCTTGACGAACAGAACAGGAGCGCCCCAAGGAGATGAACTTGGGCGGATAAAACCTTTGTCAAGTAGCTCCTGTAACTGCTTCATCATTTCCTGCATTTCAGCAGGGGCTAGACGGTAAGGAGCCTTTGCTATTGGAGCAGCTCCGGGAATGAGGTCAATGCGGAATTCCACTTGGCGATCAGGTGGCAATCCCGAGATATCTTCTGGAAAGACATCAGGAAATTCGGAAACGACGGAAACGGTAGAAGGAGATTGAACTTCAGCCTTTGCATCGACAGCGTAGGCTAAGTAAGCAGAACAACCCTTGGCAACGTGCTTTCGGGCTTTTGCAATTGAAATGAGGCATAGGTCGCCTTTGTGTCTATCACCATAAATGCATATGTCTCGGCCCTCGGGAGTGGTAATCTTGATCATTCTTTTCTTGCAAACGATTTGGGCCTCATTGTGAACCAACCAATCCATACCTACTATGACATCAAACTCCCCAAACTCCATAGGGATTAGATCTATGTTGAATACTACGTCTTCTACCAATAATGTACAATTCCTATACACTTTGTCTGCTTTTACTAACATATTGCTAGCAGTTTCTATGTCAAGTACAAATTGCAGTTTGGAAGTTGGCATGTTAAATTGACGAGCAAATGTAGTGGAGACAAACGAACGATTTGCTCCGGAATCAAACAGTATACGTGCAGGAATTGAGTTAACATAGAACGTACCAGTGACCACCTCCGGGTCATCCTTTGCTTCTTCAGCTGTGATTTGGAATGCCCTTGTTGGAGCCCTTTGAGATTGATCTCTGCGAGCCGTGGAAGCTACAGAAGATCTTGCTGTTGATTGTGGAGCATTCTGATCTCGTGGGGGTTTCGGGCAGTCCCCTGAAAAATGGCCAAGCCTGTGGCAATTGTAGCATGCATCATCTTTTCGTGGACAATGCTCCCAGTGATGGCCTTTCTGCCCACAGCAGAAACAATACATATCCTGAGTCTTGCACTCCCCAGAGTGCGCTTTTCTGCATCGTCTGCAGTCTCTCATCTCTGAACTGGCCGAAAAGGCCCTTCCTTTCTTTGGTGATGAAGACTGTTGATGGGATTGAGGAGAGAATCGGGAAGATCCAGACTCCCGCTGCCTTTTTGGCGGCGACGGTTGAGTCGGTGTTGCGGCGGCTGAACCTATGACATATCCGGATAACAGGACAATCTGCTCCACATTCCGAGCAGCCTCGAGTAATCCAGCAAACGTTGTATACCGAACCCCACTCATGGTTCGGCGTATCTCATAGTCTAGTCCGGCCTCAAACCGGGCTATCTTCCTCTCTTCCGTGTCAACTTGATGTGGTGCAAACAAACTTAAGCGGGTGAACTCAACGGCATATTGTGTAACCGTTTTCGTTCCTTGAGTCAGATTCAGGAACTTCGCCTCTAGACGGCGCTTCTCATCAGTAGGACAGTATTGCTGGGAGAATACTTCCTTGAACTCGTTCCAAGACATGTGTGACACTACCTCCATCGTCAGCACATGTGTCATTGCATCCCACCACATAACAGCGTCCCTTGCAAACATAGCGGTTGCAAAGCGGACCATGTCTTTATCAGCACAGTCGCTGATTCTGAAAGTTCTCTATGTGGTGGTGATCCATTCCAATGCAGTCACAACATCTCCGGTTCCATCAAAAGTAACAGCCCCGTTACTTTTGAAGTCCTTAAACCTACAGCCCCTTGATCGGTTGGAAGACCCAGTATCTTGTCTTTCCTCTTGGTCATCTTGTTGCTGTTCCTTGTTCTTTCGTTTGTCAGCTTTACGTTTTGCCTCGGCCTCATCTCTGGCCCTTAACTGATCAGCAAATGACTGAGCCTGCTCAGCCATTCGTTTGGATTGTAGCTCATTGTTTTGTTCCATGAGAGCTTGCATCATCTGGAACATTTGCTGAGGAGTCATATCGTCTCCTGACATGTTCTGAAATATAACAACTTATATTTAGAACATTTATTTGTAAGTCCTAAGTGTACAGTTACCCTTTGTGTTTCCCCGTGTGCATGTCAATCCTATCTTAGTTCAGATCATTACTTAGAAGTTCATTCTAATATCATAACCTAAGTTTGAGTCCAAGTCCTCGCGGACACTTGAAACCTCAAACTAATGCTCTGATACCAAACTGTGACGTCCTTGTTAATTAATGATATAATTGTAATCTCCAGGATCGACTAACAACCCAATGAGTATCATAATAATTGAAATTGAATACTTAAATTAGAATTAAGCACATCCACACTAAAGCAATAGAATACATGTCTACAGTGATAAAAGTCTAACTATTACATCAACATAATTGTTTTAGAAGTAATGAATCCCAGCCCAAAGCTATTACATTCAAGTACCAATAGCTTCTATAGTCTCCGGGATATTGATTTGATATGCTTAAGTGGAAGGTCCAGCTACACTTTTGCCTTTGCCTGAAAACATGGTGAGTCAACAGTAAGCTAAATGCTTAGTGAGATAACAGATTATGCATACAACAAATATTTCTTTACAAACAATGCTTAACCATGGGCAGTGTAAGCCCCATGTATGTGAATATCGGCAGTGTAAGCCTCAGTGTATGTGAAAACCATGCAGTGCAAGCATGGGTTGGCAGTTCAATATGCTGATCGGGGATGTGCCGAACCTGATGGGATACGAGTGGGATGATCAGTCCCCGACAGTGGCCTGCTGTCAGCCCCAGTCCAGGTCGCATCAGATTATGAAGTAATGATCATGCAGTGCAAGCATGATGTAAATAGATGCACTTTCAAATGAACGCAAGCTACATGTGTGTTACATGTCAAGTACGAGTGTGCATCATAACAACAAATCATTTCATGAGTGCCAAATGAAGTATATGAACAACGTGAACATGCCATTGAATGTATAAACATGAATGTAAAAACAATAAATGTTCGAATGATAATTTGCAACTCACAGTGATTGGTTTTGTGACTTGATCCTGAATCAATGTGTGTTTTGATAACACCACAATGATCTGTAAAGTAGGTGTAATAGTGAATTTGTGTCAGTAATTGCTTAAAAATTGAAATCTGAAAATTTAAGTGTAATTGGGTTCTGATTTCGGACCACATCCGAATTCGGATGGTCCGAATTGTAGATGGTCCGAAATTGGGTCCTTGGTCCGAATTGGGTTGATCCGAATGGGTGATCCGAAATTGTGTATGGTCCGAAATAGGTTGGGGTCCGGATTGGGATGGACCCGAAATAGTAGTTGGTCCGAAACACTGTAGGTCCGAACTGGGTACGGATCCGAATTCGGATGGATCTGGACCGAGTTCATACTTGGTGAAATTTCCAATATTTTCCAGATTTACGTTTTTGACCATTTTTGCATGTTTGAGTATCTAAAATTGCAGATATGTACTTAAATAAACTATTCCAACTTAGAACACAACACTTATGTACCAAAATATCCGATTTGTGTCCATTTTTCTTTAAACTTCGAAGAACACACACACTAAAACACACACTTAATTCCAAAATCACACTTAGACTTCGAATCTGATTCTGAATTTTTGTATACAACAACATACATGCTCGAATTCAGATAATCTATCATAATATATGACATGCATTAACATTTGCATCTTGAATCTTAGAAATCGGTTCACATAAAAACCAACTCAAAAACTTCAAAAATCCGTAATATAGGGAGATTGTTACCTTAAATCGTTTGTTGTAATGCTTATAATTCCTTATTTGCTATCTGAATCCAACTTTTGAACACTTGAATCCAACAAATCTCTGATTCTTGATTATGAAACTTGTGGGTTTTTAGAGAGGGAAAGAGAGAGAATCGAGAGAGTTAGAGAGAGAGTGAGTTGGTGGAAAAAATGAAAGAGGTTTCCATCTTTTATTTGTTATTTTGACCCAATTGCACATTATACCCCTCAACTTCGTATTCTCTCATTTAACTGATATAATGATAGAATTGACTTAAATTAACATAATAATCCTTTAATACAACAATTAAGTCCAATTAATTGTAAATTACATATAATTAAAAAAATAGGGATGTTACATTTTATTTCTTATCCCTTTTGTTTTAATTATTAATTTTATTTGTATATTTATTGTTATTATTAATGTTAGCTTTTTTTTTTTTTTATGTATTACTATAATTATTTATTTAAGATTATATATGATATACATGGTTCATTTTTTTCAATTATTTATTGAGAATCCAAATATTTCTTTGTTCTTTTTTTCATTTAAGAAAAATAAAAACTAGTTGTAGTTTTTTTTTTCTTTCAGAAAATCTAAAATCATAATGATTTATTTCTTTTCTCCATTCAAAAAAGTTCAAAATGAGAACATGTTGAAGTTTTTTTTTCATTTGGAAAAAAATAAAATCAAAATGGTTCGTAGTTTCTTCATTGCAAATAGTTAATAATTTTTTTTTTCTAGATGGTCTGAAAATGATTTGTTGTTTTTTTTAATAAGAACTGGAATGGTTAATCGCTTTTTAGTAATAAAAAAATTAAATTCCGAATGATTTGTTGTTTTTTATTAAAATTATCGAAGTTTTATTGATTTTTTATCTACGTTTAATTAAAAATAAGAATAATTTTTGTTTGAAAATATCAAGAATTGGAATGGTTTATCGCTTTTTTAGTAAAAATAAATAAATTAAGAATGGTTATTTTTTTATTTTAATTTTTTGATCAAAAAACGATGAATCATTATGATATTTGATTTTTTCAAACAAAAATCCATTCGGATTTTTAATTAAACGTAGATAAAAAAATCAATAAAACTTCAATTTTCAATAAAAAAACAACAAACCATTCGAAATTAATTTTTTTTTACTAAAAGGCGATTAACCATTCCAATTCTTGATTTTTTCAAACAATTTAAAATTAAATTTTTTATCAAGTATTTGCAATGAAGAAACTACAAACCATTTTGATTATATTGTTTTTCCAAACGAAAAAAGCTTCAACACGTTCTTATTTTGAACTTTTTTGAATGGATAAAAGAAATAAATCATTTCGATTTTAGATTTTCCGAACGAAAAAACTACAACTGGTTTTTATATTCTTAAATGAAAAAAAGAATAGAGAAAGATTTGGATTCTCAATAAATAATTGAAAAAAATGAACCATGTATATCATATATAATCTTAAATAAATAATTATAGTAATATATAAAAAAAAGCTAACCTTAATAATAACAATAAACATACAAATAAAAATTAATAATTAAAATAAAAGGAATAAAATATAAAATGTTATATTTGGATAATTAATTTATAAAAAGAAAGAAATACTATATATATATATATATATATATATATATATATATATATATATATATATATATATATATATATATATATATATATATATATGAAAACTATAAAAATTAAATTAAATTATAAAAAGAAAGTAACATTTTGCTCCCAGAAAGTATGATATGTACATAAATGGTCCCTGAAATACAAACGGACGAAAATGCCCCTGAAACTAACGGCTCAAGTTAACCGTTGTTAGTTTCAGGGACCAAAATGTTACAACTTTTCAATTTTAGGGACTAGTGGTGTAATAAAATTCTTTCAAGGACCAAAACCGTAATTTCATATAAACCACAGGGACCATTTATGTAATTTAGTCTATAATCTATGTAAATAATTATATTATTAAAGTTTTATGTAATAGGTGAGTTGATAAACTAACTGATAGTATAATTGAAATTATATAGATTGTAAAGATTTTTTAAATAAATAACATTAATTTTGAAACAAAATGAAAAAAAATAATGAATACGAGTACAAATAAAATATATCAATAAAAAATTCAATTCTTATTTTTCATTCACGTCAAACAAAGAGACGCAGGTTCATAGAGCAAGCCAATGTAACAAATTTATCGCCGCCCCTCCAATCCTCTCGATTTTAAGCGATCATCTTCTTTAGAAAACAGAAACTTATATATGTATCATATTTAAAAATATGTTAATATTAAAAAGACTAATTTTATTTCTATATTTAATGATACAATAAAACCCAAAAAAAAAAAAAAAGATAACATAAAATACAAAATCATTGAGTCAATAGTAAAAAGTGATGACTCTAAATCAATGTTTGAGTAAAAAAAAAGACGGTTAAGATGTGATTCAACATATTTGAATTATTGATTTAAATATAGTATTTTATGGTTATTACATATGTGATTCAATTCAATTATTATCTTCTTATTATTGATTTTTAAAAATATTGAACATTCATTCTGTTTTATTTGTTATTGTGCTATCATCAATCCCATGGATATCAACAAAATAATTATTTTATATATTAAATTTTATGAAGTATATTAATTTAAATAGTATAAAATTGTTAGGAACTTTAAATTTAAACCATATATAAGTTTTCTTATTGAAGATATTTTAATTAATATTAAATATTTATTGCTTAAGTGATTAAAGCTTGATATAAAATATCCAGCGTCAACTTAAAAAATAAATATATAGTTAAGGTTATTTTTAAATTAAATTATTTTAAATATTAATTTTTCAACATTTAGTTTTGAAGTTTTAGAAAATATTAATACAAAATTTTATTAAGGAAAATACATTTAAAATTTGAATGATTATTTTTTTAACATGTGTCAAAATTTATACTTAACATATAAAGATTTGGTAACAAAAAGTTTTTCAAATTATTGTATACTAAGGTATTTAATTGTTATTTCATAAAATTATTTATTCATTTGAACATTTAAATGTGAAGTTTATTATTTTATTGATCTTTTAAAATTCTTTAATTTTTTATTTAAAATTTTTATTTTACTAACTTTTTTTAAATTATTTGTTCTTTGGGAGATTTAAACTTGAAGTTTACTATTTTATTGATTTTTTAAAACTTTTTATTTTAACTTGTTAATTTTGAAAACTTTTAATAAGTATTAATTATAGTTTCAATTAATTTAGGAAACTTAAGTTTCAATCATAAATTTTAAATTAAATCAATTAAATGATATGCAAGTTACTTAAATTAATGTTATTTTTTATTTTTGGAAAAAGAGTGAGAAAATGAAAAAAGTATGGTATTAGGAGGATGACATGTGGCAAAAAAAATGTTCTCATTTATTATAGTACTAGTTTATTACCCGCGTATTACACGGATATTTTTAATACATATAAAATATAATAAATAAAAAGATAAAGATATAAATATTATTTTTTAATCAAAAGTATATAAGATAATATTATTATTTATTATGACCTATTAATTTTGTATAATTCTAAATATATATATATGAAGAGTAATTATTTTATTATATATTTTTAAAACTTTTATTATATTATCGTATAATTAATAAGTTATTAGATTATTAGATTTTGTTTGATTTGATTTGAATTTAAAAGTGGATTATATTAGATTTGGATAGATTTAATTAATAAGTTAGTAGAGTATTAGATTTTGTTTGATTTGATTTGATTTGATTTGAATTTAAAAGTGGATTATATTAGATTTTGATAGATTTGATTTAAATTTCTTTATTACTTTTAAAATCTATAAATGCCACGTGTCAATTCATGGTGACGACACGTGGCTTCACCAAGAATGAGTATAGTTACTCTTTTAATAGTATAGATAGATATAGATTAGCAGTATAACCAAATCGTATCCCCCATCGACTTACATCGTATATAATTTGAAGTTAAAGTAGGGAAGGTCAACTCTTCAATGGTTTTAAAGTATAAAAATAAACTGAAAATTAACATTATTGAAACTTATGCATAGAGACTGATATTTTTACATTATGTGACATGGGGAATCAACAAAATAAATCGAAACTAATTAACTGTCAGTTCTAAAGAATTTATTTAAACAAAAACATATTACACCTTAAGAATCGAACTCGGAATCTTTCGAAATAAAGAACTCGTACTCGAACTTGTTTAATTGGATCTCCCTGGGCTCCATATATATACAAACTGTCTAATTTAAATAATAACATTTACCAAGATGTAAATGCACTATTCATAACCTATTCATCTTATTACTTTTGATTTTTTTTTGTTTTTTGTTCTTAAGATTTTATGTTTTTCATATATAATTTATTTATCAATTTGTTTTAACTAAATAAAATATAATTCTATATTATATCTTATTTAATACTAATTTAATCTAATATTTAAATATTATAGTTTTACATTAATACAAACTTTAATTCAAAGTCATTTTAAAATGTTGTTATTTTATTTAATCCATTTTTAAATTTACTTAATATAACTATTGCTTTGAATTTTTTTCTTATTTTTTTCTGTTATGATTTTTTTTTCTATTTTTATAGATTCTTATAAAATAAAGTACAGTGAAATTATTTTCTTTCCATTTTTTCTATACAATAAAATATATAAAAATAATAACATTTATCAAGATAATAAATCACTATTCATCCTTTTTTTGTTTTTATGATTTTGTGTTTTCCTATATAATTTACTTATTAATTTGTTTTAATTAAATAAAAAATATAATTCTATATTATATCTTATTTAATACTAATTTAATCTAATATTTAAATATTAAAGTTTTACATTTAACACAAACTCCCATTTAAAGTCATTTTTATACGTAGTTATTTTATTTAATCCGATCTTAACTTTACTTAATATCAACTATTATTGCTTTGAAACTTTTTTCTTATTTTTGTTATGTTTTGATTTCTTTCTCTTTTCATATATTTTTTTAAAATAAATAATATTACACATAATTTTCTCTACATTAAAGTATAGTGAAATTATTTCTTTTTTAATATGAATTATCATTTTTTTTCTACATAAAGAAATATATTATCATAAAACATATTGTATATTGTAAAACTTTTTTTTTTTTTACAGAAAAGCACATACATCTCTAATATTACTTCTAAATCTACATATTTATATATTATCCAATATTTGTTATCATTCTTAATCTGTTTGATACATAACACTATTCATATATCAAATAAATATTTTTAGATATATTATTTATTAAATAACTTTATTACTGTAATTGTTGTTTTAATCATTATCTTTATTGTTAAATTGTTTATATATATAAACCTAGAAGTAAATGAGAAGTTAAATATATCTCGAGAAATATGAGAAGCACAATGATCCATTTTTACGTATTGATTCACCATTTTTATTATAAATAATAAATCATAAATTGCGAACTAAGTGAATCAACAATTCACTATGTTTTAACTTAATTCATTAGTTTTTGAATTTACATAAATTGAAAATAAGTGAATGTATGTATGTATGCATTCATGTGATTTGCTCGATATTTTTCTGTATTATTTTCGTTATAAGCTTTAGCAAAATGAATGTAGTATACTTAGAATTTGTTTAAAAAATCTAAAAAATAGCAGTTAACCCTTTTAAATAATAATAACATTAAAATGATATGTGACTAAAGATGTTATTAATTTTGATTGATAATTATATTTTAAATTTGTTATTTTTTATAATTCAACTTAATTAATTTATTTGTTAATGATTCATTTACCGCCGCAAAGCGCGGGGTATTTAACTCGTTTATAAACAAATTAAAGCCAATTTGGCAGGTAATGGTATATATAGATACTCTAGTTGACTTTTCGGAATAGTTGTAGCAGGCTTCTTTTAACAACTTCTCCATCTCTGAATCTGAATTTGAATTTTCCATAATATTATTAAACCCATTAAAGTATTATAAACATATATATATATATATATATATATAGAATATGGTTCGTGTGAGTACCTAAAAAATACAGAGTACCGTGAGTACCTGTGAACATACGGGTTTAAAATGTGAACATGCTCCGAAAAAAAAGTTTTTTTTTTTTTTTAATTTTTTTCATATTCATTTAGATACAAATAATATAAACATATTTGTAAAAGAATTACATGCATTCACACTTCGTAGCCTCTTAAAAGTCATGTGAACGTGAAAAAATTCATGTGAACATGCTTAGCTGTGAACATACGTTCACAACAGTGCAGTTCATGTGAACTTGCACGTTTCACATAGTTATAGTGTGTGTTTATGTGTGATTTTTTGCAAGTAGTCTTATATTATTAATTTAAACATGATTATGAAAAAAAATTTCAAAAAAAATAATTTTAAGCGAGGTACCTCCGGTACTCCGCAAAACTAGCGGTACTCATTTGAACCTAAATCTATATATATATATATATATATATATATATATATATATATATATATATATATATATATATATATATATATATATATATATATATATATATATATATATATAGGGAGGTTCAATGGAAAACCACAATGCACCTGAAAACTTGTGAAAACCGCACTGCACCACTACAAATGCATCAAATTCCCCGCGTGATGCATCAAAATCTCGCGCGATGCATCAAATTTCCCGCATGATGCCTCAAAATCCCGCATGATGCATCACCTTATTTACGATCATGCCACCGCGTTTTTCATTAAATGCACCAAATCGGACGGTTTGCATAGGTTTCCATGGTTTTCACGTGCATAGTGGTTTTCCATTGAACCCACCCCTATATATATATATATATATATATATATATATATATATATATATATATATATATATATATATATATATATATATATATATATATAGAGGGAGGTTCAATTGAGAACTTTTATGCACCGAGGTACAAAAGTACCCATATCATCCATTAGATCAAAAAATTGTATGGATTAGATTAATGACAAAAGGGTAAATAGTTGGACAATTTGATGCATCTTGTGCATTATAGAACCAAACAAGGAAGGGCATTTTGGGGAATGTGCATACCTTATTAAATTTAATATTTCAACAAATAATCAATAATAAATGCTAAATAAATTCAATTGACACATTTCCAAATTTAACAAAAAGTACACAAATTCAAAAAAAGATGATGGAGATCGATGCATTTCATCGTAATCGTGTTTATTTATGCATCGTGTTCAAAAAAGATGCATTTAACAAAAAAAAAAAATACACAAATTTTATTTATGCATCGTGTTCAACTTGTTCATCATTCATCTATGCATCGTGCTCGTCGTTCATATTCTTCATTCATCTATGCATCGTGTTCAACTTGTTCATCATTCATATATGCATCGTCATTGTTCATCATCCCTTTATGCATCATCATTTTTCGTTGTTCATCGTTCATCATCCATCTATGCATCGTTATTGTTCATCATCCATCTATGCATCATCATTATTAATCGTTCATCATCCATCTATGCATTGTGTTCTTCATAATCATCATCAGTTGCATCTCTTGTTCATGTTCATCATCATCATTGTTCATCGTTAATCTTCATCTTCAAATCATCATCACTATGAAAATCATGAAGAACACGATTAAAGAGAAAAGGAGAGAGATAGAGATAAAGAGAAATGAGGAGGAAAATTAGGAATGTAGTTAATATGAGATTTTAATTCAAAATGTAACTCCTAATTATCTTTTAATGACTTTTAGATATAAATTAATTATCATATCTTTAGTTTTCCCTAAATACCCTTAGTGCACCCTTGTTTAATTATTTGGTGCACAAAAGTTCCTAGAGGTGCCTCGGTGCATAAAAGTTCTCAATTGAACCTCAATCTATATATATATATATATATGCATTGAGGAGAAGAAGAAGGTACCTTGGAGGATGAGCAGAAAACCGAGGACCTTCATCGTATCCTTCACATGTAATATCCCCTTTATTATCCGTGTAACACACGATTCCATTTGATTTATCTTCAAATACCTGCTGCAAATTTATTTAATTAGTAACTTAATTAATTTCCATAATAAATATACATAATAAATAAATTAATTAAGAGAGAGAGAGAGAGAGAGAGAGAGAGAGAGAGTAAATTAAAAAGCAAGCTAGCGAACCTTTTGGTAATTAAGATTGGATGATGATGATGATGAGTCTGTTTTTGCAAATAGGATCATCATCCTTTTATTAGTAGTTTTAGAGGTTTGTGGCTTATGATCAACAGCTACAGGTACAGGTAGAGGGGCAAAGGGCATCATAATAGACCAAATTCTTACTGCCATTTCAAACCCAAAACATCACAGGCCAGGAGAGATGGATCTTTAATTTCAACAACCTCTCTACATGTTATTCCTATTATATATATGTCTCTGTGTGTGTAATGGAGCCTGGAGGAGGTACATACTATATATAATATATAAAATAATAGTAGTTGAAGATCCAATATATATGTATGTAGCATGTGACGTAGCTAGTAAATTAATCTGTCATTAGCTGAATCAATTAATGAACACAAACAGTCAAACATCCTCGTCCCATTCCCATCCCCGCAACGCCGTTCCATGGATTTTAAGGGCCCTGTGCCATAAATTTAAAATGAGACCCTAAATATGAATATTTTATAATATATAAAGTATTGATTAATACAAATATTATTGTGTTTAAGTATCTAAAAAGTAATACAAATGTAACAAAATGTGTCCATTTTATTTTTAGGACATCTCATACAAAATTAAGTAGATTTCATGTTTTCATGTTGCACTAGAAAGAAACAAAGAAGTATCGTTGAGGCCCTAACAAATCTGAGGCTCTGTGCAGTCACCCATGTTGCCCCCCTCAAGAACCGGCCATGCATCCCCGTCCTGCATTTCAAATGATAATTTTTTTAAATATAAATTTATATAAAATAACGTTATAGATGCATATAATTTGATTTCATAAGTTTTTATCTACTAAATAACAAAATGAATCATGTAAATCTATTAAACATTCTATGAATGTGTCATTCATTCGTATGTATTCACATAATTGTTTTTAAATTCACTTCGTAAAAACTCATATACCAATTTATATTAATTATAATATATTTTATGTTAAAACATTTTATGTAACATCCCATTTTTGAGATAATTGCGTGAAATTATTTTAGTGGATAATTAAATAATTATATTTGTGTTGGACCAATGAGATCCCGAGTAGTGGATTGATACGTGCCGGGTTATGAGTTACGTGTTATCGGGTAATTAATTTGGTGGATTTAATTTATTGGCTCATTTATTTTATTATTATTGCGTGTTCCAATTAAATTCCGTTTCGTGGATTTAACGTGTCAAGATTGAGTGATACGTGTCTCCGAGCTAATAATTAGTGGATTATTATTATCTTTGAGATCGTGGATTTAATTGGGTTCTAATGATGTAAATTGTGAAAAAGTGATATCGGGTCCGGGTTAGTGGATTCGGAACCGGATTGTGGATAAAGACGTACATATATTGAGTCCCTTTCATCCATTTCCCTTATCCTCTTCCATTTCTTCTCATCCCTAATCTCAGAGAAAAACCTAAAGGTGTGTGTTTGTGTGGAGCTTCAGCAAGGAGAGAAGCCAATTCAGAGATTTGGGGTGCTACATCTCGTCTTCATCTTCTTCCTTCTCCCTTTGTGTTTTTGAGATCTTGAAGGTAAGAACCCATGATTTTGGTAGCTAAAATCTTGAGTTGTGTATGTGATATGTTGATGGAATTGATTTCTGGAAGTATGTGGGTTAGTTATGTATGAATTATGTGTATTTTGTTGCTGGAAATCGAGTATTGGGGTTGAAAATCCCCTGGTTCGGCTATGGAGTTCGAAGGACAAAAGTGTTGCTGTCTGGCCAAAAGCGCGGCGCGCAAATGAAAGCGCGGCGCGTTTTCTGATCTGCAGAAAATTTCAATAGGGTCAATAAAAGAGAGTTTTGAGTCGTTATTTGGTCGAGTCCCTTCGAGATATTATTGAATTGAGTTATGTTTGATTAAATTGCGTGGCTATCGAGCTCGTGTTAATATGTGAGACCCGTGATGTGTACAGATTCTAACCGATCGCGTGCCGAGCCGCATTGAGAGTTCCTAGTTTTCAAGTCGGAATCGGCTAATCGGTGAGTACCCGAGTTCTTTTCTAAACTCCGGGATCGTTTTTGCGAGTCATAGCTGTGTAGCTGTTAGTGTATGTGTATATTGTGCAATGTGTGTGAGACAGGGACGCGGGAGCCAGGTATGATTCAATCTACCACATACGTGCTATGCGTATTTGAGTTGCAGGTGTCCGCGATATGTGATCGCGCAGGCTGACTGTCCCTAACCAGTCATGAGATATGAGACTGTATATACAGTAGTGATATTGCCAGGTCGCTCCTGTGCCTATTGTGAGCTAACCGCTGCTGTGTGCGGCCTGTTAGCTTGGGAACGGCGTCCCCTTTTGAGCAGAGATATGTGTTGTGCATCGAGTTGCACCTATGTGTTGAGATATTATTGTGTTGTGCATCGAGTTGTACATATGTGTTGACATATTACTGTGTTGTGCATGTTATATGTGTTATCGTGCAGAGTCTAACCCTCGAGTACTCACGAGCTTCCGAGCTTACGTATTCGAGTCTACCATGTTCAGGGTATCAGGAAAGAGATTGGTAGCTGGGTTTGCTGAACAGGGAATTGCGGATAATCGAGGACGGTGTATCTGCCTTGCTAGGGATTATGTTAGTGTTGGCTGTGTTAGCATCTTTTGGGGATGTTGTAATCTAGTGGATTATGTGTTAATGACAATTATGTGAAAGTTTAAATTATCAGTGATTTCGAGTTATCCTATGACATGTGTTTAATTGAGTTATTGAGATGTGCCACCTGTGTATTGTATTGACGTGGTATTTCTGAGCTCGGGGAGGGTGTTACATTTTAAAAAAGATTTATTTTATATGGTATATCACTGTCATCCAAGACCACCAATAGTAACCAAAGGCTTCTTCACTGCCCCTTCGTCTCTTCTCTCTCTGTTCATGAACCAGTCGAAGACCATTGACATCAATTGAAGGCTTCTGCGTTATAGTTTGTCGAGTGTCGTAGCCCCCAAATCTGGTTCTAGATCCATGGAGTTCTACAAGCCATCCTCCATCCTATTTATATATTGAAATTTGTAAATTGAAATCGAAAACCAAATACCAAATTCATAAACAAAGTCGAATTGAAAAACCAAGGATTAAAAAGACTAGATGGGTAGACACAAACCTGGCACGAAAAAGGTTGAACATGATTAGAACCTGACCAAGAAATAAATAAATAGACACGAAAACTTGTCAAAATAACCTGAGTCACATTAAAATTTAGTTGTGTAGATAACCAATTTTATTTTAGCTATGGCTCCATTAAATTTAATTTTTTAAATATTATATTATATTTTTAAGCTAAGAATATCATATATAGAGATTGGGTTTGGATCCAACTTCCACCATTTCATTGACCATGGTTTGGGTTTATTGGTTTAATGGTGATGCTTTGTTTTTTTTTTGTTTTTCTATTGCTATACTATTATGATAGTTTTTTGTACCTTCGTGATGTTTCATCGAAAGCCAATATTCCGAAGTGAATGCCATCATCCTATGTTGGGTTCTCAAGTTTTTGCTTTTTTAGTGCTTTCAAGCTTGGATTGTCAAAGTTTTGTATTTCGCTTGCTTCTTGCAGAACTTTGATGATGGAGCTTTGTGGTTCTTAGTACATGCCTTAAAAAAAGGGATGTGGAATCGATTTGCCTTTGGATGTGCGAGAAATTGACAATATAATTGCTACGATGAGAAACTGTGAAAATGTCTAGCAGTGGCGTAGCCAAGATTTTATTCTTGGGTGGGCCAAGTTAGTTATTAGAAATCAGTATATACTAAAAAATCTGTATATATATACATACATACATATGGTCCAATTCGAAAGAGTATTTAACTTTTAGACGGTATCAATGACACATCTCTATATTTTATAATAAGAAGTAACTACTAAATACATATATTAAAATAAAAATTAAAAAATGAAATGACAAATAATAATTTATGACAAATCATAATACTATTTATGTATTTCTATAAAGAAAATTACATTTATATGTATTAGATTTTATTAATGAATATTTTATAAAAAAAAAACTATGTATAAGAATATATATATATAGAGGGAGGTTCAATGGAAAACCACAGTGCACCTGAAAACTTGTGAAAACCGCACTGCACCACCACAAATGCATCAATTCCCCCGCGTGATCCATCAAAATCCCGCGTGATGCATCAAATTTCTCGCGTGATGCATCAAAATCACATATGATGCATCACTTTATTTACGATCATGCCACCGCGTTTTCCATGAAATGCACCAAATCAGTCGATATGCGTAGGTTTCCATAGTTTTCATGTGTATAGTGGTTTTCCATTGAACCCACTTCTATATATATATATATATATATATATATATATATATATATATATATATATATATATATATATATGAGTGGATGGTTGGTGGGGGTGGCCATGGCCCACCCTGTGACCAATGTGGCTACGCCACTGATGTCTAGTGTTTGGACCTTTGAGGAAATAACGGTGAGTTGAAGACCGGTTATTAAGATATCAAATCCAAACACTTTAAATAATTTATTTGCATTGTTCACTGTAAGAGAATAATCTTGTAATGTTATTTAAATATCAAAGTCAAACACCCACATGACTATGGTGTATTGATTGATTATAATATGCAAAATATATGCCATATTAAACACATTATCTTTCATCATAGACCCCCGAAATATTAATCTTTTAAGGAAATTATTGTGTCTACTCAATTTTTCTTTTTTAATTTTTGCTTCTCGTTCTAGTTAATGAGTTTGCTAACAATATATTATTGTGATTTGTTTCGAGACTCCATTTTTGTTTTAATACTTTTTTGTTATAGATTCTTAGGGAACATAGGATTTTGTGTCGATCCAATTTTTTGATGAGTTTTTAAACCAAAGATTTAAATGGGGGACTTAATCGGAAATACAAGTAAGATGATTCTTTAGTAAAAATTTTGATTGAATAACTTAATTGAAAGAAATATAAATCATCAAAGTTCCAAGTATGCATCCCAAGTGTGTGCCACATGGATTCAACAACTGATAAAAAACTAATATGTGAGTTTTTAATTAAAAGAAAAAAAAACTGTATAGTGCACTATTTTTATACATAATTTATTACTCTTTTCTTAATTATTATAAACAAAAGGATAAGATTCATTATAACTTTTTTTATATGGATGCATTTAGATGTTATGGCCTTTGGGGTGCATCAAAGTGATGGGGTTAAATTTAATAAAGACATACAAAAAGTCTAAGACTTGGTTTTGTTACTCATTAAAAAAAAGATAGATCAAACTACAATGGCGGATCCAGAAATTTTTTTCGTTGGGGGCATGAAATTGTATAAGGTATTCTTCGTGTTAATTTTCCGGAACTCATAGGCTAATATTCGTCGAATTTACGCAAATCGTTGGGGGCCTTTCCCTCCGCTTCTCTCCATGTGGCTCCGCCACTGTCAAACTACGTTGGCTTAGGTTGGAGGTAGTATCGAATGTGTATACTGGTTTCCTTTTGTGAAGCGCACATGTAAAAGAAGAAGAATGTGAATCACATGTGTAGAAGAATGTCGTGAACCATAGGTGAATCGTCGGTGTCCTAAATCGATTATGAATCTAAGTTTCCTTTTTGTAAACTACTGATGTAGAAGAAAGGGTCCTCGTGAACCAGTAGTGGATCGTAGTTGGTGTCATAAATCACAATTTTTTGATACTTTTGGGAACACATTGATTAAATTTTGGATCTTGGATCTAGTTTGGGAATTTTGTGAATCGCGATTCACATGTGAACCATGAATCATGCATATCAACTTACTAAGTATGTTTAAAATAACAACAATGAAGAAAGAAATTTGGTAGAATAGTGAACAATTTTGGAGGATGAAAAAGCTGTTATATGAATCATGATTCACAACTATGAAGTTTGTTTAAAAAACAATGTAAAGATTTAAATTTTATTTTACATGAATCAAGAATAATAGTTGAATGCATGAATCGATAGTAGGAAAAGATGATCTTGTCCCCTTGAAAGTATCAACTACCTAAAAAGTTAGTCTTAGCAATATTAGTTCGGACAAAATAGGAATTACTTTAAGGTTGACATCAGGAAAAAATGGGAATTCGTTTTCTATTTTGATTAGGGTTAATTACGTCAAAAGGTAATCTATTGTCACTGTTTTTTCAATTTGGGTAACATACTAAATTTTTTTTTCTATTTGAGGTAACATACTTTCAAATCAAGTCAATAAAGGTAATCGTATCGAATTGAAAGGTAAAAATTACTGACATGACAATTTTTGTATCTAGTCAACAGTCTTTTTAATTTCTAATATTGCTTAATTATTTTTAAATTTGCTCAAAATAACAATGTATTGTCAAAAAGTACTTTTAAATTGCACAAAATAGTGCACATCATATAACAATTAAACTGTCGTTTTTGTAAAAAAAAATGCTGACTAGACAAAGAAACTGTCACGTCAGTATTTTTTACCTTTCAATCCGATATGGTTACTTTCATTGACTTGATTGGAAAGTATGTTACATTAATTAGAAGAAAAATTAGTATGTTACTCAAATTAAGAAAACCGTGACACTATGTTACATTTTGACGTAATTAACCTTTTTAATTAATATGTTTATCATTTGCATCAATCTTTAATTATCAAGGGCTAGATGGGTTCTATGATTCGTTAGTTATACGTTTCATATATATAACGAAATGCATAATTACATATTTGAATGTATAGAGTGCGTTTAGTTATCGAAAATTTTCAAAGTTTTCATCTCACTTTTCAACAAAAATGAAAACTTGTTTATTTTACAACATTTCATAAATTTTTATCTCACTTTTAAAATAACTACTTTTCATATTCTCTATCTTACTTTTTTATAACCTACCCTATATTTCTTTATAATACTCTCTTTCTTTCTCTTACTTTTCTATCACCTAACCTATTTTTCTTATTTTATAATCACATATCTTATTTTTTCAAAACAAAAACTTCATCATCTAAACAAGTTTCACTTTTCATAGAAACTCTTGTTTTTTTTTTTTTTTCTAAAAACTATAACTTAAAAACTGAAATTGAAAAATTACTAGTTTTCGTGAACTAAATGCAACCATAAAGTTTAAAGAAGATGTATAAAATTTCTTATTTCAAAATTACTGCAACCCCTAAAGCTATGGGCAGAGTCTTTGTTGAATGTAAGGTTGCTAGGTCAGAGAATCATGTGGGTTCTGTTCATTGCGATTGTGTTGACTGTTGACTGGTAAGTAAGGAGCAGGACCATGTTTTATCACTTTTTAGATGTGGTATGATTTGATGAAAAAGTTTATTAGACAACTAGTTTATTACCTGCGTATTACGCGGATATTTTTAATATATATAAAATATAATAAACTAAAATGTAAAAATATAAATATTATTTTTAAACAAATATATATAATAATGATATTATTATTTATTATGACCTATTAATTTTGTATAATTCTACACACACATGAATAGTAATTATTTTTTAAAATATTTTAAACTTTTATTATACTATATTATAAATAATAAGTTATGAGAGTATTAGATTTTGTTGGATTTGATTTGATTTGAATTTAAAAGTAGATTATATTAGATATGGATATATATAGGTTAAATTTATTTAATATTTATTAAAACTATAAATGCTACGTGTCGATTCATGACGATGACACGTGGCTTCATGAGAGTTGAGTATAGTTACTCTTTTAATAGTATACATAGACATAGATAATATAAATAATTAATTTAAAGTTTTGGATTACATTTAATGATTATTTGTGTTTATAATTAATTATATTATATTTTTTCATAATTTAAAATTATAACTTATTTGCTTAATAAATAATTATTTGGTTATTTAATAACTGAAGCTAAATAAAACGTTAAATTTCTGATAGCATATTTGTTACAACTATTATCTGATTATTATTTTTTAAAATAATACCATACCTTTTTAACTTTTCATTAAATTTTATTTTTCCCTTTGTGTCTTTTACGCTGTGTTCCATAACTATGGAAACGGAAGGAATGGCATGGGAAAGGAAAGAAGTAAGGGGAAATCAAACATCACTTGTGTTCCTTTGATGTTTTTTACGGAGGAAAAGAAAGGGAAGGGAGGGAAATCACCCTCAATTTCAATCATCCCAATTTTGAGAAGATTGAAGAAATTTAACTAAAAGCTTGCAACCCATGTTCTTCAATCTTCAATCAGTCTTCTTCTTTTCTTTTCTTCTCCCTTCCTTTCTCTCTCACAGATTCCTTTCCTCTCCTTTAATGAATTTTTTGTGGAACACAGCGTTAGAGGGTGTTTGCCTTGTTAATGAATACAAATCAAACAATTTAAAATAATTATTTGTAATTCTCATACTTGTTGCTGGCTAGTTTATATAACCATGTTTCATCTTATGTTTTGTAAAACTTGAGGCTGGGTATTCCTTTCTGGTTTCTAATTCTTCACCCATGTGAGTCTGTTACCGAACCTGCTCTGCTCCATTATTATCCATGGATCTCAAAACCTCCAACTATCTTCTTCACCCTCACCCTCAGGTAATCAAATGGACCGACCGCTCTCTATATAACCTAAATTTGAATTTTTTTAAAAGAAAAAACAGACTTTTTGTTGATTGTTTGGTTATTTACAGTTACAGGGAGTAGGAGTGAGGAAAGATGATGATAGTTTTGTTGGTAATGGTAAGCTAAATCTCAATCTTAAGGAGACTAGTGATTTTAAAAAGCTATTACTCCCAATGGCCAAGAAAGACGGAGGAGGTGTGGTGGAAGCTCGCTCCGGCTACACCCGGTCGACCCGTTTTCAGCTTCAGTGTTGTTGGGTCAAGAAAGAATTTCCC
This sequence comes from Centrapalus pauciflorus, assembly GCA_020465985.1. Taxonomy (NCBI): domain Eukaryota; kingdom Viridiplantae; phylum Streptophyta; class Magnoliopsida; order Asterales; family Asteraceae; genus Centrapalus; species Centrapalus pauciflorus. The sequence goes on along the minus strand of JAANYP010008978.1, from coordinate 378,156 downwards.
TTCAAAATACTGGATCCGACTCCCCTGCTAATCAACACCGAAATCATCATAAAAGAGAGGTAAACCTTTCGAAACCCATTTCTGTCTCTATGGAGCAGTCGCAGGAGCACCAATACCATCATAATAGCAACTCAGCAGACTCCTCTCATGTAATGTAGGTAAACAAACATCCCCTTTCCCATTTGTCTATAGTTATTCATTTTTTATGTATAATGTTGCATGCTATATTTATATTTATTAAAGGTAGCTTCACAACATTATACTATAGTTAACACCTTGGATATGATTAAAATTTATTGGTCTTGAATGAAGAAATGTTGAAAAAATTGCAGATAATTTCACAAATGGGGTAGAACCCAATGTTTCAAGATTCAAGTGTTTGGTGCCAAGCAACCTTCAGAAGATATTCAACAAGCTAGGATCACATGTAAGAAGAAATAATGTTGTGTTATTTGTTGCCATATTTTTTCATGTGTTGTTGTTTGGGGTATACGATCAAGATTTAGAATAGAGCTTGTCTGCAGATGCTTCGTGGACTTCAGAAATGTACATTAGCATGCTAATACATGTTAATTTGTATTTTTATGATACTTTTAATTAAGTTTGTAATACTAAAAACATTATTTGTATTTCTATGAACACATTACCATATATAAAATACACAAGGTTTATGCTTTCTGAACTTGCCATGTCAGCGATTTTAACTATCTGCTTTCAATAACATCTCGAGCGGTATTCTAAGTTACGCAAGAATCTTTTTAGGTTTGGATAGGTTCGCAAGGTAATGCACAATCAATTATCTGAATTTTCAATTATAAACGAGGAATGTCAAACTATAATTTCTTACCGGATGCATAATGTTCATTGACCATTTCATTCATGCATTCTCTCATGGTGTCCTAAAAAACCAACTAAAGTTAGTAACTAAAAAAATCAAACTATAGGTAGTAACTTTAGTTGGTTTTTTTAGGACACCGTGAGAGAATGCATGAATGAAATGGTCAATGAACATTATGCATTCGGTAAGTAATTATAGTTTGACATTCCTCGTTTATATTTGAAAATTCACACAATCGATTGTGCATTACCTTGCGAACATATCCAAACATAAAAAGATTCTTTCGTAACTCAGAATACCACTCAGGATGTTTTTGAAAACAGATTGTTAAAATCGCTGACATGACAAGTTCTGAAGGCATAAACCTTGTGTATTTTATATATGGTAATGTGTTCATAGAAATACAAATAATGTTTTTAGTATTACAAACTTAATTAAAAGTATCATAAAAATACAAGTACTTAACATGCTAATGTACCTTTTTGAAGTCCACAAAGTAGCTGCAAAACAAGCTCTATTTCCAAATCTGGATCGTATACCCCAAACAACAGCTCATGAAAAAACGTGACAACAAATAATGCCGCATTATTTCTTCTTTAGGGCTGGTCTCTTTTATCACCTCAAGATTCACATTGTGATTCGGTTATTTGTAATTGGAGCTCCAGAGAGGAAGAGGAGGAAGATATATCCAAGAGTCTCAGACACTTTGAACAAAGCATTCCTCCAGAAGATCATCAGCCGAGAGCTTGTGCTTGGGAAGAAGAAGAAGAACCACTAAATCCCAACTAAGGTGAATATGTGTCAATGTGCTTAATGAGCATCCCCATTCCTCCAATCTCAAATATTTGGAGTCTAGTCTGCTTGTTTGGTTTTATGTACTAGGTACCATAGAGAAGAAGCAAAAATCCAAGCTTGGGTGAACCTTCAAAATGCTAAAACAGAAGCTCAACCAAGAAAGCTTGAGGTAAATTTATTTTATTTTATTTATTTTATAAAAAAACACCATATCTTTTGTTCTGAGTCATTTAATTATACTAAAAGGTTGTGTTAAATTAAATACACACCTCCTGTCACATTTTTTTTTTTTTTTTTTTTTTTTTTGTTAATTTCACATCTCCTTCCATACACTTAAACATTTAATCATCTATCGTTCTCTCTGATGATACGAAATGAGGGTATTCAAGTGAACAAGTTTTGATTCTGATCACATTGAGTCTCTCACCTTCATAGATGTTCATGTTAGAAAAAGTTAGTCAAAAAAAGAAAGAAAATATTAATTGAGGTGTCTATTTGGTATAATGGGTTGTCTTTTTAGACTTCCCCCCGTTTTGTTTAGTTGTTGAACCTTTTTTAGAGTGATCTTCTTCGGTTCCAACGCAAAAAAAAATATGTACATGGCATCAGCATTAGACTGCAACTTTCCAAACCCATGCATGTGAATGTGAATGTGAAACAAGTGATCGATTTATAATAATAATAATATATATTTCTTGGGGGATGGGCTGGGCTGACTATGAATAATGAATCCCCAAGTGAAGAGTTTAAAAAAAAGAAGTTGATTAGTGGTTATGGATTGATGTGTAAATTAATAATAATGAAATGATTTGGATGTTAACAAACAAACAGGTAAAGATTCAGAAAATGAGATGGAAATTGGAGGAGAAGATGATGAGGAAGATGGGGAGGGCTGATAGAACTGAGAGCAGCAGCACACCATTAGATTCAAAAGGCAAGCAAGAAGAGCATTCCGTTGCTTCCTTTGTACCACCACCACTTAACCATTGCATTTATTTGTAGTTAGACATTGTTTGTTTACCTCTTAATGGAATCATTAAAAGGTTATTTTAACTTTTAATGACTTCTTAACGGTTCCATTAAAAAGTAAACAAACAATTCCTTGGTTAGCTTCGAGATACCGAAGAATCAATTAATAACATCCAACTATGCAAGTGTTGAACACAAACCAAAACTTGAGGTGAAATTAATAAATTACCATAGTAATTCCTGTTTGCAAACCATTAATGCCAGCACACAGTACATGTTGCATTTGTACAAAAAAAGAGTAACCCTTTCTAGGTCCCTACCCCACCGGTCCCACGGCCAACGTGAAAAACTTAAATCGTATAACCTATAGTTAAATGACATGTGTAGAGTTTGAACCTGAACCTCCATTATAAATTTCATGTTTCCAACCACTAGGCTGCCATCACGTGGATGCGACAAGGATACAAATGGCAAAATAATGGTCCAAGAGAATTCAGATAAAACAACTAAAATTAAAATTTAAAGTGGCATGTGTAGTCAGAGGAATATACAAGTTTTGGGTGATGTACTTGCAGCAAGAGTATTGTGACTCTCTTGCAAACATATATTCGGTTTTATAGACTCGTCGTTAAGCAAACGATTATTTTTCATCTCTTTAAACGGCTCTCTTTCATCTCAAAGTAAATGGATTTCCATGTCCAAATCGCCATTTCTAAATCTACACCTTCCAATTATATAAACTAGTTTATAAACCCATGTATAACATGGATATATATTTAAAAATTTAATTTCATTAATCTTGTAATATAATTTTTAATATATTTTATCAAATTTATAATGTCTATATATATAAATATATAATACAATAAATATAAATATAAATATATAAAAAGAAAAGTTATCATTCAAATTCAAATTTGAGTTTTATATTAGATAATATTTTGATTTGATTAGATATTATTTAAATTATTTATTATAGATAGATTGGAAAAAACAAATTTTAGAAGCAAATTAATAGGAAATTGCTAGGTACACGTGGCAATCCCATGTTAAGCCAATCGGCGTTCTATCTAGATGCCATGTGACATCTAGTTACTCGATAGATGAATGCGTTGTTGATGTTTATCTTTTTCATGATTTTTGATTTTCGGTTAGCTAATTTTAACGTTTGTTTAACCAACTTTATCTTAATATCATCAAATATAATATAAAAACCTAATATCATAACCAGACTAACTCGTAATCTCTTAACATGCCGGTCGTTTTATTTAATTGGCCCAACTCGATATAACTTTTTAAATTAACCCAACCAAAAATTTACACGCACATTGCTCAAATTTGGGATGTTAGATTATAATATTACAACTAATATTAAAGGCAACTGTAATTAAAATATTTGAATTTATATTAGTATATTAAAAAAAATGTCTAATTCAAAACAAGCAATTAGAATATTTAAATTTAATATGGTGGACAATCGTAACTAAAATAATTAATTAATGGTAACTAGTTGAAATATTAAGTTTCATTTAATTTAAAATGCCGAAAAGGGCAATTTATACTTTAATCAATTAATTATTTATTTACATTAATTAAAATCTTAAATTTAGTTTAAATAATTATTAATTAAAATATTTAGTTTAATTTTAGGGATAAAACAGGTTTGAGAAGATATAAGAGGTTCTAAGATCAATTAAGATGTAAAGAGAGATTTAAGAGATTACATCTAAAATCTAATAAACAACTATAATTCAGAAAAGTTTTTAAATGTAAAAGTTAAAGACAAAATTAGTACAACGCGTTTTGGATTTTCAAGAAAATCATTTGAGGACAAGGATCCTTGCGATAAAAAGTTATCATTTATAGGTGATTCTCGAACCTCTGCAATAAGTGAGTTATCCTCGATTACTTGATAATGATCACTGTTTAAGTCTCGACCTTTTAATCGAGGGTGAGGACATCAATTTCCGATTGGAACCCATGTTGTTATTGTTGTCCATTTGCGGATGGCTCTAATAGGTGGGTCTAGGGTAGCAAATGAACCGAACAAACACAGACAATCGGATGTTTATGTTCGTTAGTTAATTTTAGCCGAACAAATAAATGAACACAAATATAAATGAACGTAAGATTTTCTGTTCGTGTTTGTTCGTTAAGAATTTGGTCTTGTTCATGTTTGTTTATTTTCATTCGTTTAACAAATAATTGAATATAAACGAATTTTAGACGAACGAACACTAATGAACAATTAAACAAAAACAAAAAAAAACAAAACCGTTGATAGAAAACATAACTCATAGTTTTTAAAGTTTATTTATATATTAAGAAGTTTTATAAATAACTTCAAAGTACCATGATAATAAGAAACAAGAAACTCATAATATATTAATATCAAATATAAATAAGTACTTATGGAGTTATGGTTGCTTAAAAAGGCCTTACTATATGGGCTTTACAGCTAATTGGTTAGCAGACTGTAGTATTTGGGCCGGGTAAAACCGAGGATCCGATCTTCTTTAGCAACAACAAGAAGACTGTTATTACCTGCTGCCTTGCTTCCCAAGAAGGGCTTTATGCTCTCTACAAATACAGGGACGACGATTACAGAATCAGAATCAGAATCGAAGGACATCGCCAGCAGGTGATTTAACATCTCATTACATATTTTTTTTAGTTTGCTTGATAAACTTCACCAATTTGAACCTTTAAATCGATTGCAGAGATCTGTCGAGCAAAACATGTTTCTAACCAGGTAAACGCATTTTGATTTGCATATCTGCATTTTCTTTTCTTTCTTTCTTTTTAAATCATGCTTACGGCACTGGGTGAGAAGTAGCCTAACTGGCGTACGGTAGTTGATAAGCCCTCGTGTTTTCCTTGCCCTAAATTAAATTGGTGATCTTCCTTTCCGGATCACCTTCTTTCCAGGCTCTTCACTCGATGGGTGAAACCATGGTATGTATTGCATATTTGCTGTTTCTAAATTGATGTTCTTGTTTTTATAAAGGACCGAGTATGATAGGGGTGTTAACACCTTTTCTCCAGAAGGCCGGTTGTTTCAGGTTGAATATGCCATTGAGGCCATCAAGGTGAACGTTTTAACTTTTATGCCTGTTTCTGTTTTAGAATGATACTGTGAATTCCAAGAAATGACATTGGCGGTCTGTGTATGGATGTTGATTATCATTCAGTTGGGTTCCACTGCAATCGGACTGAAGACAAAGGAAGGGGTTGTTCTTGCTGTTGAAAAGCGTATTACCTCACCACTCCTGGTATGTTTATTATAGTTTCTTCATTGTTGTGTGGGCCTGACAATCAATCACTATCGACGGTCTACCCATGTTACTATGTAAAATTGTGGTGAACTTCAAGTGTATTGGGGGTTATCTGGTGTATTTCTATTCTTGTCTGTCTGGGTATTATCATTGTTGGATTTCTCTTCTTGTCTGTTTGGGTATTATCTGGTGAATTTTTGTTCTTGCCTGTTTGGGTATTGTAATTGTTGGATGTTTGTGCTATATCACTGATATTGTAGATGATCAAACCCTTTTAATAGCTACATGTCATGTTGCCTATTTGAATATGTGATGGAATTTTCAGGGCCGTGGCAATTCTTTTTTTGCTGAGTTCTCTGTCTCTCTCCCCCTCCCCTTTAAAATTGTTTATCACACTCATACTTGTATGTTCTGTAATCTTAACTGATGATTGGGTTCTACTGCAGAGCTGCTTTTCCTTGAAACAAAAATATTTACCATTCTTGCATAGTTGGTATATCATAACATTGTTAAAGCAACTCACAACCATTTGGTTCATTCCTAGCTTTCGGGTGGTTAACAAACTTAAAGACAACATTGCATTTAACGGTTCTATTCTTCTATCAACCGTTTGGTTTGATGGTTTTTAAGTAGAATGACATCGGCATATTGCAGAGGAAATTAACAATTGACTTATGTTTTGAACTACATAATGGATTGGTGGTAGAAACTATTTCTGGAAATTACTTGGAAGAGAAGCATGCCATGTTTTGTAGTAAGATTTTAGTATTTTGGAGTATATAATAGGTCTGGTCCAGCAGTTCAGCCATCCTATATCTGATGTATCAGTATCTTGGACACAGAAGTGAGAAGACGGCAACAAGCTAATCTAGAAACTTCAACAGGATCTACTTTTTACAGTTATGTAAATGTTTTTAACGAAATTCATGGACTTGTTGATGAATATTAGTATTTCATACAGCCATAAAAGAATACGTTATTTTCACTAGAGTTCTTTAATTTGTGTGCAAGCCTTACAGTGAAAATCATACAATGGCAAATGGTAGCTGCATAAACTTAGAAATCCAGAGTATGATATAGTATACACATGTTCTCTTATCTCATAGCCAGGAGATGCAGAAAATTTATGTGTAGTAATAGTGCCCGTGCATTATTTGTTTATGTAATAGAGCTTACGACTATTAAGGCCATACTTATACTCCCGCGTTACTTGTTTTTGCAGGAGCCTAGTAGTGTTGAAAAAATTATGGAGATAGATGAGCATATTGGCTGTGCCATGAGTGGATTGATTGCGGATGCCCGTACACTTGTTGAACATGCACGAGTTGAGACTCAGGTGACATTAACATTATTAAATATCTTATTCCATGGAATGAGTTTTGCATTGATACCGACTTTGAGTTATCTTGTTTCAGAATCATAGGTTTTCATACGGCGAGCCAATGACCGTTGAGTCCACTACCCAAGCCCTGTGTGATCTAGCACTGCGATTTGGTGAAGGAGATGAAGAATCTATGGTTAGCAATTCAACTTATCACCATGATTCTTGTTTCCTTGCAATTACTGTTCAGTTGTTCCCATCTCTGTTTCAGCTGGGGGTTCAAGTGCTTGTTTTATACTTTGTATATGCCTATATGGATCTGTTAGAATAAAAAAAGTGTCAATGCTCCGCTGTAGTCACATATCTCCTTGCATTCTTAGGGGGTGTTTGATAGCACTTATCAGGTTCTGATAAGAGGTAGCCTCTTATTCGGTAAGACGAAAATACTTATAAGTGTGTTTGATATGCATAAGACATAAAGAGTCAAAATTCTCTTATCATGTCTTATCATGTCTTATCAGGATCAGATATTGATATGCTTCTTATCACCACTTATCACACCAAAAAAATACACGCCTCTCCTCTCCACCCCACCCCACACCACCCTTACCGCATACCCCACCCCACGTCCCTACCCCACCCCACCCCCACCCCACCCCACCCTTCCCCAACTACCCTACCCTAAACCACCTCACCCACCCTACTCTAACTACCCTTAACTTACTTGTACCACCCCACCCTCAACCCTACCTACCCCCACCCCCATACTTACCCTATCACACTCTACCCCACCCCACCCCACCCTCAACCTACCCACCCCTACCCTACCACTTACCCATATATATTATAACGAGAAATATTCCAACAATTTTTGATAAAATTTAGTATTTTTTCAATAACATATCTATATAACTTATAAATTTGGTTATTTGGAAGTTAATAAACGTAACCTTATAAACTTAATTATAACTTGTAAACTTGAATTAATACTTGATTTTTGAAAGCATGTTGGTTATATGTTTCCTGAATGTATTTATGTTACTTGATTATAACTTATAAACTTGAATTGGTTTCTTTCTTGAATCTTGTTAATGCTATTTGAATATTTTTAAATGTTTATATGAATGACTTTGATTCAATGATATTATTATTACTTGAATCTTGATGTTCTTATTTAGTTATGTTTCTTGAATGCATATATGTTACTTGATTAACATATGCAATCCGAACACTTTAAACCAATTATTTGCGTTATTGTAACGTAATAAGCTAATAATCTCGTTCATAACGCAAAACCAAACACCCTTGTAGTTAATATTCTATTAGTGGTAAATATCTTGTTTCCTCCTTTATGGTATTTGATTTTCCTATTTCAAGGGAGGGGGTAAGTTATATTAATAAGGGGTGGCTGCCTTTAGGGGGTGTGATTAGAAGTTTATTTTGTATTTAGTCTTTTGTTTGGAGGCCTCCTGGTTCTCGAATTCCGTGCCTGTTATCATAATTGGTGTTATTACTAGTTTGATTCGTATCAATATCCTACGTTATCTAGGACTGCTTATGGGCCACAGCTCACAAGCCCAAATGTCATATCTAATCGTGAATTTTAATGAAGAATGTGATAACAAAATCTGTTTGTGATTCAAATAATTTTTATTGTCATGCTTTAGACTCATCAACTAATATCTTTAAAATTTCTAATTTTTGCAGTCTCGACCATTTGGGGTATCTCTTCTTATTGCTGGCCATGATGAAAACGGTCCCAGTTTGTAAGTACCAATTTTCTTTGAGAGTTATTTCTACATGTAATGTTTAATCTATATGCATTTAAGGTAATAAATACAATTTACTAATAATAAATTTAAGAGTTCCAATGTTGTCATAACTAGCATTACTTTGTATGCTATTATTGACGACACTTGTCAGTATAGTGCTTGTAGTTTGGGCTGCTAACGAGTTGAGTTTCGCTTGATAGAGATTGATTTTGGTTCGAGCTTGACTTGATAGTTTAATTAGCTTTTAAGAAGCAGGTTTATGTGTTCTCACAATAACATTGAGGGACGAAAACGCAAAAACCGTGAAAACATGTTGGTTTTTATTCATAATAAACCTTTTTAAATATTCATTTTCACAATTCAATTTTTTTATTTTTAATCAATTTTTATCTTCATTGTTTTAAAAAAAAAACCATTTCTTTTGTTGATGCATAATAAAACACAAGATTTTTTTGTGCATTAACTTTTGTCCGTATGCATGAAAGTTTATGCATAAAGACGAAGTTTATGTACAAAATAATATCTCGTGTTTTACGCATCAACAAAAAATTGCTTTTTTTTTATAACAATGAAGTTCTGAATTGATTGAAATAAAAAAATTCAATGAAATTTTAAATTGGTCCTGGTTCCCCACGAAAGTTAGGTTCTCATTTGAACCTATGTAGTATGTATGCAGAAATAGTATAAATTGCAATGGTCATTACCTTCAGAAATCCTTGCATTGGTAATTGATGAAAAATCTTTTTTGCGAATGCAATGGATGTAACAGTAAGGTCTTGAGAAAATTGAAATTTCCAAAGTTCTTGATTGGTATTGCAAAGTCTTTTACCATGCTTATTTGCTAGTACCACAAATATTATTATGCTATTGCAGAATTTTATAGATTTTATATTTTATTTCGTCATGTCTACTCTTTCATTTTTTATTTTCATTGGCAACATGGCTTAGGTCAATTAGCATGTAGGGATTGTCAAGATTAGTTCTAAGGAGACTGTTATTGCAGATACTATACAGATCCATCCGGCACATTTTGGCAATGCAATGGGAAAGCTATAGGCTCAGGCTCTGAAGGCGCTGACAGTTCTCTGCAGGAGCAATATAACAAGGTTTCATATAGTATTCATTTCCTTTTAGCATCTCTAATGCCATTGACCCACATGCTAGATTACTGATTTTGATTTTGCATCACATGGATATTTTCAGGACTTGACACTAAAAGAAGCTGAAACGATTGCTCTTTCCATTTTGAAGCAAGTCATGGAAGAAAAGGTCAGCATTATTAATATTATTCTTCTTAGGTTCAGGCTCCAAAAACTGCCAATGCCTTTTTAAAGTTTTGTATATTCAGTTTTGGACACATTCGCTAGGCAGTTCATGCAACTAGACATGAACCAGACACCTTTTCCTAAGATGATGCCTGACATTGGAGAGTTGAGTCCACTTTCCACGATATCTAGGTTGTGTTTGGTAAAGAGAATCGACAGAAAGGAAATCAAGCAAATTATTAGTTAGGAGAGTCGAGTTATGTATACCAGTTCTCGATGAATTCTCAACTCTCAAGTTGTATCAATATATAGCTTAAAATTCAATTTTCTAGCAATGGTGGAGAATTAAGTAGAAGCTAAAATTAAGAAAAGAGAAATCTTTTTTTTTTTTCAAGTTCCATGGTCTAAAAAACCAAAGATTTTATTCTCGGTTCTTTATCCTTCAATTCTCTCTACCAAACGTAACCTAATGTCTTGTAACACTTATAGGAGGATGTATGCTTGGGGTTTGCTTTATCATTATATATGATAAAAAATATATTTGTTGTGTACATTTATTATGTACTAAGCAGTTTGCAAGTAGGTCGGTAACAAAAATTACTCTTTATTTTTTATACTGTTTGATTTTGCCTTGGTAGCAAGTAATATCTCTCACCAGACACCAATATTGATTACAGGTAACACCGAACAATGTGGACATTGCAAAGGTTGCTCCTACTTATCATTTGTACACCCCGGCTGAGGTTGAAGCTGTCATCAGTCGCCTATGAAATGGGAGTTTTATTGACAAGTTGTAGACAGTCTTCATTTGGTTGTGTTTTGTACTAAGATTTTTATTATGTTTCCCTTTCAAGCTGTATTTGAACGTGAGATATTCATGGGATTGATCTAGACCTTGTTTGAGAATTTGAAAGAATGTTTCTTCTTCACTGCCGATCCTCACTGCAAGTGAAAATGATCTACTTGTTTGAGAGTTCCTTTAATGATTCAACACTTTCTGTCTACCTGCAAGGTGGCATCGAAGGGCCTATTCTATTTCTGCCTGTAATTTTAATCAGAAGAAAGATGGATGTATTTCCAGCGCCTTTTTTAATTTAACTAAAAAAAAGATGTATTTCTGGTGCTTCTTTCACAATTCATGTGTGGTGTGGATCCGTACTTGTAAAGTCTTTGAGCATATTCCAATTGGAAATATAACTACTTTCTCATTCGGTTTGCAGAAAATTGTAGAGACAAACGAAAAAACCCAAAATTGTGAACTCCCTTAAATAAAAAGGCTGCAATGTTTGCTGATGCTAACACAAGTAAAACCTTATTTAGAAGTTGTTCTCAAGGGCTATCTTTATGCCAAACTAATAAAACTAAAAATTAAATGGCTTCTAGCTAGTCACGGAATTCGTCCATGAACTTCTTGTGAAAATCCGTCAAGCGTGAAACTATGGCTGGTATCTTCTCCTCCTGAGGCAATATTGTACACCTAAAATGCCATGTTCCTGGCACCTGTCATACATTAACAACCATTGGATCGATAAAGCCAGCCTTCATTAATACTTAACACTCGGTTGAACAATTTCAAGTAGGAATTGATTCTCACCTGACCAAAACCGGTACCTGGTACCACAACAATACCAGTGGAATTAAGGAGACGAATAGCATAATATGCATCTGCTGCCTTCTTAGCTTCCTCTGCTGCTTTTATTGCTTTATTTGGTAGTTTAATGCAGGGAAATAGGTACATTGCACCCTCCGCTTTGTTGCATGTGACTCCCTCTAAGCTATTAAATGCATCTTCCAACGTCTATTTCAAAAATGCACGTTGTCAAAAGTTAAACAACTATTTTAAGCACATACAAGATAGCTTCAAAGTGTCGGTTGATTTGCACTGACCTTAGCACGTCTTGCCAGCGATTTTAGGATCCCATCTCTCTCAGACATATACTCATCGTACGATTCATCTCCAACCTGCATAAATGGTTAAATGTTTATGATACACACACTTCTAAACATGTCACTTATAAAGTTTCATATATACCTAAAAACAAACCATTACTAAAAGAAGTACTGCCTTTTCTGAAAGCATCAAACCAAACATCTATCTGTGGCTCTGCCTCTGTGTGTGTGTGTGTGTGTACAGAGAGAAAGAGAAAAACCTTTGGAGGGCTCATGACAAGGCTTGCCAAAATTTGACCAGAAATATTCGAACAAAGATTCACAGACGCCACCTTGTAAAATTGTTCCCTAACTTCAGGACTAAAACCAGTTACTTCCATGTAACCACCTCTTTTCCCACACTCACCATGATACCCTGAAGCAGCAGAAACAAATCAAGATTTTTTTTTTCCCAACAATCTGCTTCTTGTTATTTCAATAATCCAAATGATATACCCTTAGACACCGATTGAAAAGAGACCAATGGGATATCCTTTTCACCGTATCCCATAGAACGACAAATTTTCTTAAATGACTGAAATTTCTTGTCAGGTGCATAGATGTTCTCCTGGTATACCTGCAAAAAGTTTCATGAATTAGAAGTGTGTATATACAACAGATGGTCTAGAACATACATACCCCGTATTAAGATGCTCTAATTAGATATTTCAAGGCCTAATTTATATCTTAGTTGAACTTCTAATCCTGAAACATATCCATGAAGAAATTCTTTACCTCATCTGCTAAAAGAACCAAGCCTTCTTTCTTGCAGAAGTCCACAATTTGTCGTTGGTTTTCCTCAGCAAGGACCTACAGGGTATCAACAAGTAAATTGACTGAAACCTGAAAGGTACAAATGATGCGGTAAAGAAAACACATCACTTGCTAAAGCCAAATTTTATATATACCTGCCCTGTTGGGTTCCCTGGATTAATTACAACCAATGCTCTAACTGTGATACCCTTTTGTCTGGCAGTTTCCAACTGCTTCTCGAGTTCAGATATCTCCAGTCCCCACCCTGTTGCTTCGTCAAGATAATAACGAACCTGAAAAAACAGCAAGCGTTATTCTAATCTTTCTCTCTCTCTATGCAGACATTGAACATCTCTCTATTCTAATATTTCAAAGTAACTATATCAAGAATTCAGAATGATGTTTACTATAATTAACACAAACTTTCTAAACTAATAGCATACTTTACAGTTCCAAAATCGTTCAAAATTTCATTATGTGTATATTTTATTTATGTAGAGGCCATACAAGTATACAACCAGCAATCCAAATCTCATATTATCATTACAACATCTTCCTGGGGAATAATGGTACGTTAAACTTAAGCTGAGCTAAAACTGAGCACTCGAATATGTTCATCACACATGGTATCACATTTGTAGGATATAGCTTCAGGTAATTAAAATACTTACAAGAGTGCCGCCATGAAGGGCTATGGAAGCAGAGTAAAGAGGGTACTGAGGAATGGGACAGAAAATTCCATCTTTCTCTGATCTTATTAGTAACTGCATCATCATATGGACCTGGCAAGGGAAAATTATAAAGTTGATCACGTGACATTCATGATTTTCATCAACAACGAACGGTAAAAGAGAAAGTAGATTTTTACTCCTGGACTTGCACCATCTGTCAAGAAGATATCATCTGGATCAGCAGGAAAACCATCACGAGCTTCAATACCAGCAGCAATGGTATCACGCAATCCCTTAATACCCTGATGTCAATAGCAAAAGGTACACTTGAATAGCCTGACCCCTTTTTTGTCCCGTTTTATTAAATACACATGTTTAAATTACCAAAGGTACACTTACCTGACTGTGACTATATGCACCAGTAGCTCTTCCAGGCATTTGATCTAAGATCAATGATGCTCGCTTTATGGAATCCGCACTGGAAGAAGTCAGTAGTACATTAAGTAAGGTATTCACTAATCTAAAATGTAAGCCATTACAATTAAAATTCAATAGCAACAAAGTGTTGCATCAATGGCAGTGACAATGAGCCTGCCTGACCAAACAACCATTTATAAGCAATCTAATTGCCACAAGTTATACACAGAGATCAGAAGCAGGCCCTCATAGAATGCAGACCACATCCCTAGGTAAAGACGTGAAGCGTGTTGTGTGCTAAAGCGGATAAATTAAGAATTTTTCCTACTATACTGAGAACTTTGTTGCTGAGCAAGGGGTGTTTCTAAACCACAAATCATCATCATTTCACCAGATTCTTAAAACAAGTAACAGTAATCATCTATATATTTGTTATGGAAATTAGAGTACTTCAATGCCTATAGCCTGATAGGAATCTAGAAAAATTACACATAATACGTTGCCCGTTGAGAGTTGATACAAACACTATGACTAGTAAATAAATCCATACCTGAACAAACCATTTGTTTCTCTCTTGTCCAACAAAGCAGGATGATCACATAATGCAAGAACCTGGCATAAGATAGCTAACACGAATGAGTAGTGCCACATGAAAACAATCACTTAGTAAATTTGCAGCAAGCCAACCTCTCTGAAGAAAGTTATTGGCTTTTGACCAAGAGATTGCGGATTTCCAATATTACAGTAAAGTATCTGCCAAATTTGAGTTGAAAGTCAGCAGTGAAGAAGAATTCTGTATCACGTAATTCTTAACAGTTTCTGCCATCAGTTATACACGTTGGCAGAACAAAAAGATACATTGTAGGTGAAGCCAACCGAGGGCATGTTCCTCCATATTCCAACTCACCTAAATATGTAATTCAAACATCGCACCTACCAACATACACAAGAGAAGGGCCTTAATGCAAAACTTAACTCTTGCAGGAAGAACTACTTACACACCTACGTACGGCTACTATACAAACTCTAGGTCCAATAATAGGATGCATTGTAGTTATAAAACATCACAAGAGATGTAGTGTTAGAAAGAGATACCTCCTCAAAAGGATGGGAACCAGGATTTGCTTTCAAGTCTTGCTGTAATTTCTGTGAGAGTGTGAAAACATAGCAGTCAAGGCAAGTTTTAACTTTTAACACCCCTTGTATCAACATCCATTAACCATAATTACCCTGTATATGTTGATTTGGATCTGTTGTATTTACCTGAGCCATAGAGACAATCTCACCACGAACAGCATACTCACATTTCAAGACCTGGAAATGGATAGAAAATACGATCCATTATGAAGTTATATCTGAACCACAAATACAATAATCCAGAAAGTGTGGTTTGGATATAACGGCTTGTATTCATGTTACACACACGAAAATTTCACAGATTCTTGTTAAAAAAATGTTTGTTATTTGTAATAGCAATACATATTGATCAAGTCTTTTTCTTTTTTTAATCGCTAACAAAATAACCGCAACACAAGAGAAAAAAGAAGAAGAAGAAAGAATTATGAATAGAATTTGATGAAAAAAAGTGAAAACAGGAATGAAAACCTTCGGATTGAGGGATTCAGCAGTAACAGGGGGTGTTGAAGCCATGACTGAGTAATTCAGCGATGAGGAGGGTAAACGAAGGAGATGATGATGATGATTATTATTATTATTATACTTGGAGCAAGAAGAAGAAAGTGTGGTGGTTTTAATGGAGGAAGCAATGGCGTTGTTGGTGATCAACTTTATTGTTCTTTCACCCACGAATTTCCGCATTTGGACACACACAGAGCCTGCCACCCCACCCACTATTAACAATCAACAATCAATAATCAAGAATCAAGAACCGTATTCTATTCCACGTACGTTGCCATTGCTGCATGCTTTTGCTTTCAAAAACCAAGCTATTTCATATTTTATCCTCAACCTATCTCCAATTTAACGTTATACCCCCTTGTGGAATCTTCTACTTTTTCAAAATTGCTTTGTTGAGATTTTTTATATTTTGTATAACATATGAGTTTGTTGTATAAATGATGAACAGAATGCTACTCCACTGTTTTTAAATAAAAATTAGTTAAAAGAAAAGGGTAGCGTTTTGTAAATGATACAAAACTTGAAGGGTAAGCAATTGTGAAAGAAAGCCGCATGGTTAGGCTTGGTCAGTCTTCATTCCGTTAACTATTTACCCGCCAACGCATTCATGGGGTCTTTGGACTCTTTCTTTCTCTACACCATAACATTTGTTATTTTCCTTCTTTTTTTTTTTCATTAGAAAGTAAATTTTAGATTTTTTTTGAATAAAACATAAATTACATTCAATATAGCAATCAACAAACATAGATTAATAATTAGGTGAGGTCAAAAGTGACATCTGTTTGAGGTAACCACAATGCACCATCGATGAAGGAGTTGACACTGAATTTAGCGGCCTCTGCAGTCGTTAACCGCGGCTTATAACCAGGCCAATTGACCCGTTTATCAACCCCAGATCCTGGCCCCCGGTTCTGGTGCTCTGCGTAGAATATAGACGAAGGCGGTTCCACACCCTCATCCCACTCTGCCCACCCTAACGGATTCAAGAACCCTCCGATGCTCGACTTCATGATCACTGTCGTCGAGTAGTCCTTCCATGGCCTTCCTAGATACGTCGGGGCTGTTAGATTGTCCTTGTCTATAGGGAGAGGGGTTATGTCACATTTCTGGATACAGATGCCTGTGTTCTCGTTTGGATCTTTCTTTCCTTGAGCTGTGATGGTTACGAATTGGTCGGGTAATGGTTGGCGTGGCATGATGTTGCAATTCTGTAACACCACTGCCGAGTCACCAAATATGAAATCGACGGTTCCGGTGATGTTACAGTCCCGGTAAAACTGACGGTTGCTATGAGGATAAAGGGTGTCTTGGAATGCATCGAACGAACATCTGTAAAAGACTGAAAGATCGGAGCTTGATCTCATTGCCACTGCCTGTTGTTTTGCTGCACCAGCAGTGTTCTTGAACCCCACATCCATTGCCACGAACCCTTTTCCCGATACACCTGTTGTACGTACGTTGTTTATCATTATTAGTATATGATTATAATTAATCAAGACTTGTTCCGTTTATTAATATCTACACACACACACACGGTAGGATACCAAAGGTGGTGCTGTTGAAAGTTGGGACGCGGTCGACTTTGTTTAAGCTGCCGGAGACGATGGTTTTATCCATGCCGTCACCATAAACCATAACATTCCAGTATGACTTGTTTAAAACGACATTCTCTAAATACTCTCCTTCTTTGATGTAAATAACAAACCTATTCTTGCTCTTTAAAGGGACCTTTGCCATGGCATCGTTAATCGTCGTCACATCTCCACTTCCGTCCTTGGCTACGGTCACATTTGGCGTCGGCCTTTCTTCTTGAAGCAACCTCCATCCAGCTTCAGCTTCAGCTTCCACCATTAACAACTTCCTATGAATCGGGATGTCGTCTACATTCTCCAGAATCTTTAATATATTAGTAACCAGGCACGGCCCTTACCTATGGGCTAGCTGGGCTTAGGCCCAGGGCATCAAATAGGTTAATATTTTAGAGGGCATCACGTGTTTGACCTAACATACCCATTAGTATCTTCATTTGGGCACCCATAGCCACCGTTCCCCATAGCTACTGTTCCATTTCATCTAGAATTCTGAATGTGGCCGTTCCAGTTCCATCTTGAAGGCTCAAACGTCGTGAACTCCGCAAACCATCTTGGAAATCGCAACATCCGCAGATGGATTGGGCGAAGATGAAGCGTTGGACGGTCGACGATTTTCCAGGCGGACCAGCCACGAGTTCCCTGATGAAGTTCAATCCAGCCGATTTCGATTTTCCAGGCAGACTAGGCGATTTCCAGGCGGACCGGCGATTAATATGCTTCAATTCCTTTAATACATAGACATTGCAAACAGGTTGCTTCAATCCATCTATCAATTGCTCTCAAAACTCCTTACTCATTAGTTGTTTTAATCAATCGAAGAGAGACTTGGAGAGTCATTTGATGAATCATTTGAGGAGAGTTGGATACTTGGATCGTGTCTGAGAAGGAAGATTGTTCTGCCATTATGGTAAGAGTTGTTTGGATACAACAAAGTGTAAATTGTGTGATTATTATAATTATAATTATTATTGTTTTTCTGAACTTGTGTGATTATGACAATAGTCTGCGAGAACTAAATTGAACCTTCAAGTCAAAATCTTTGAATGGTTTTCCGTTTGGAGCTAAGTTAAAGGATTCGAGGAATAATGAAGGTTCTTTTAGGTTTCTGACACAGGCACTAGCTTACTAAAGGATGATATGAATTTCCTTAAAAATGTCCTTTTCTTATTGCATTGGTTGTTAAAATAGTTACAATGTTAAATAGTAATAATGTTTTATAAATTGATAGAATTAAGCATTACATTCTGTCATATAGTAATTTTATGAATTGTCAGAATTGTTTGGTAATTAGTATTTGATCAAAGAGTTTTATATTTGATCAAATAGTAATTTGTGATTAACTTATTTTAGTTGCACTTTTGCTTCTTAGGTTTGATGTTGAAACTTTATTACTTCATGTGTATGTTTGACATTGTTTTATATAGTTTTCTTGATAATTTATGTTGTATTTGTTATTGAAAGTTTATGTATCCGTAATATTTTGTTTTTTTTAAATAAAATTCAGGGTGAGAACGAGCGTCCTAGTCTGACTAGATTCTAAACCCTTAAAAAATTGTTGTGTGTTTTTTTATGTATTTAAATGAGGCATTTTTTGCGTTGGCCGCCCGGGGCATTAAAAACCTTAGGACCGGCCCTGTTAGTAACTATAGCCAAACTGTTGCTTGTGTACTCTGTGGAATTCTGCATTTGAGCTTTGACTTGTGAAAGAAATGTTGAATCCATTTCTTGGAGAGTATCCAAACAAGTTTCTTGGTTGGTTAGGGCGGCACTCAGCCATGTCCTCAAGTCGTCGATCTTCTGTGGTGATAAACCCATGTCGATGGAAGAAATACAATCATGGAGGATGTCAAGGGCGTCGTTTATAACCGTCCCGCATACTTTGAAGGCCTCCTTGTCATTGTGGTTGTTTGTTTTGTACGTTAATAAAGTCTCCGGCAAGGCGGAGAAGGAATCGAAGGCGACATGTAAAGAGAGATTGAAGAGCTGTTGTGGGTCGGTGGTGTTGGATTTGGAAAGGGTGGAGTAACAGGAATCAGGATATCGAGTTTGGGTACAAACAGCCTTGATAGACTGAGACTGGGCGGCGGAGGAGATTTGATCAGAATCAGATGATTGATGGCGGGAGGAGGAGCTGCGTTTATGATTGTGAACGACGAAGACAACTCCGATGAGAAGTAAAAGGAGGAGGAGGAGGACGATGAGAACGCGCCTACGTATGCGAGTGTTCTGAATGAAAGCTTCTTCTCCAACATCACGGAACTTGCCAATGCCGGGGAAGGATTGCATTTGCATTTGCATGGTCTTCATTATTCTGATTTTGATTCCCTCACTCTTTATGTACGTACGTACGCGTTGGACCGGTTCAATTCCCCCTTTAATTATTTTATTATAACCATAACATATACATACGATACATTATGTGATTGCATAATTTCATGCATGCACCAATGTGTAGATATGTATAAAATTTATATATCATATTTGTATATTAATTAAAATATGTTTATTTTTTTTTCTTCAAAAAAATGCATTTCGAAGAATGGTACTTTCTGATGCACTGCATAGTAAGTAGTGTTCACTCGAAAACACACACACACATATATATATATATATGTACATGTGTGTGTGTATATATATATATATAGGGGTGGGTTCAATGGAAAACCACTATGCACCGGAAAACTGTGGAAACCTACGCATACCGTCCGATTTGATGCATTCATGAAAAACGCGGTGGCATGATCGTAAATAAAGTGATGCATCACGCGGGATTTTGCTGCATCACGCGGGAAATTTGATGTATCACGCGGGATTTTGACGCATCATGCGGGAAATTTGATGCATTTGTGGTGGTGCAGTGCGGTTTTCACAAGTTTTCAGGTGCATTATGCAGAAAGACGATGCATCGCGTGAGAATTGTGATGCATTTGTGGTGGTGCATGGAGGTTTTCCAAAGTTTTCCGATGCATGTTGGTTTTCCATTGAACCCCCCTCTATATATATATATATATATATATATATATATATATATATATATATATATATATATATATATATATATATATATATATATATATATATTTGTTTTCAATTTTCATCATCCTTTCTTGAAATTGAAAGGTTAATGGACATTTGTACCCTCTGACATATATAGTTTGGAGAGCAGAGTATGAAGAAGGTGATATTGGTGGTAGCATGCAGGCCGTTGGAATTGAAATGGGGTTATAAATAATTAAGTAATTATATGGTGTTTGGCAGGAGTGGAAATCCGGCCGATTAATATTTAATATTTGAATATTTATTTGATTTAACATTATTTTCTTGTTTTATATATTTGTATTAGAGGAAAGTTAGAGTTGGGTAAGATTCAAGCTCAGTTACTTGTTGTTACACAAACAATCATATACTGTAATCATATGAATTAGTAAAAGAGTTTCTATTCACATTCGTATCTATGATGTAACATCGCACACCCCGTGTTACGCTTAACAACAACCATACAAACAATTACAACCATTCAGATATGAATCATATACAAAAAATGAATAATATTGAGCCCAGGAACCCAGAGTCGTATTTTAGTTTAAAGAAGGATCCATATAAAAACACGGTGAAGCCAGATTTTGTAAAGGACTAGAGAAGGGTAAAGAGCTATGCAGTTAATAGCGGTTAGCGATGCATCTAGAAATAGCGATGGTAAATAACGGCTCCGCTGTTAGCGGCACTATTTATCACATTAGGACACTTTTTGGTGCGGAATAGCAATGGAAATAGCACTATTTATTGTTAATATTTCAAATTGATTGTTATTTGTTTATATTTCAGCCCTAATCGAGTCCAGACTCCAGGCGTGTGATTGTTATTTGTTAATCTTTCACATCGATTACAAGTTTCCATTTTTCAACCTCAATATTGTTTAATCTTTTAAATTTCAATTGAAAACTTGTAATCGATCTGGAATATTGCCACTTATTGAAAACTACTAGCTCCTCCGAACCAAAAAAGGATCAATCATCCAAAGATGATCTTGTTAGTTTTTAGGCCTCCCTAAAATTGCCACTCAGATTGTCATGATCTTGAATTTGGACTCTCGTGTTCTTTCTTCTTTGTTTTTCGTATTTCTTTTGGTGTGGGGAGATTATATTCAGAGTGTAACCCTTGTTACTACAAGCATTGCTAATTGCTTTGAACCAATTCAGTTGTGGTTTGAACTGTTGCTAGATTTTAATTTTACAGAAACAAAAGAATTTACACTACAAGCTGTTAGTACCTGATGGCTAGCAAGCTTCCAAATTTGCATTAGTGCAGTGCATCACCCATGTTATTAATATATACCCTCTTCCTTTGTTGAATTGGATCCCAAATGAGACATAAAATTTCCTAAATTTCTGATAAATATTTTTATCCATTTATATCTTGATTGGTTAATCTTTGAATTTGGGTTTACTTGTTGCTCTGTTTTTCTTTCCAGCACTCGACTGACTACTGGCTGTGGGCAGATTTAATTGCTCCGGAATCAGAGAGGCTTTTGAAAAGTATTGTTCAAGTAAGTTCATAGGAAGGAGGATGCTGATCTTTTCTACGTTCCGTCTTTCACAACTATTAGCTTCTTCCTGTTGGAGAAACAACAAAGCATGACAATTGATGTTGCTTACAAAACATGTTTTGTCTTGGAAGTCTTTTCTATGATCCTCTTTCTACTTCTACTGTGGGGTTACATATTGAATGTCTTTGGATTAAATTTCTTAGCCCTAATTGAGAATAATCAAATGATTGGAGCTCGTTACCATTTTCCGATGGGTTTTACTTCAAACACCACCTTTATTTATAATCATGACTAATTTGTTTTTCATTAAATGAAAAAAGGAACTTACACCCAATCATAAGCAACAATTTAGTTAAATTATAGGGTGTGGTGTATGATAAATTAGAGGATGGTGTATAAAGAATTTGTCTTTTCCTACTTCTTTATCCAAGCACAAGGGTCTCTTCCTATTTTTAAATTTCTTATTGAATTGTGCTTTATCTGTCATGCATGTTAGATTATGCATTCATAACTTTCGGACAATGCAAAAAATTGTGTTTATGTCGTTTTACTTGCAAAAGCTTATAATTGTAGATGTTTGAATGCATGATGAACTGTTTTGTATTGATGGATGTTCACAAAATAGCGATGACAAATAGCTTTGCGAAATAACGGTCCCGCTAATTGTAACATCTCACATCGGTAAAGAGGATAAACTAATATGTCTATATAAGGGTGATGTTGTCTTTATCCACCAACACGTGTTTTGGGGGCAGACCTATGACTTGGCTTCCAGAAATAAAACTGTACGGCCTTTGCCAAAGCAGAAAATATCTCGTCTCGGGGTGGTCTCAACTGCTATATCAACCATTAGGCGGTCAACATCAAGCTTCACATAAGGAGGTCGTAACATGTTGTGAAAGAGTCAAGCAAGTGTCCCAACACTACAAGCCCAAGCCCACCGACTCTCTGATGGGTTGTCTTACCTTATTGCAACCAGTCTAGAAAACATTTCCAAGTTTTGTTCCTATTTCAAAGCGCTAAAAGGAATTGGTCCTGATATTTTTTTCCTTGAGCATAGAAGATATGTATGTAAAAGATATATAGTTTTAGTAAGATGGTTTGGTCCAAATGTAATAGAAGAGTGAGTTTTAAGTTAGAGTGTTACTAGTTTGTTACCCATGTATTACATGGATTGGATTTTAGAAAAGTCAATAAGTTTCTTTAGTTAATGTATTAAATTTATAACAATAGGCGATTGATTATAGTTTAATAGTAATAAATTCAATTTTTAATTTTAATTTTTAAAATTGGAAGGCTGTTATAAATTTAAATGTGAAAAATAACAACTTACATCTTTTAACGGATAACAAATAAAAATTTTACTTACATGTTTATTAGTATTTATATAGATTAGTGCAAGAATTATAAGTAGCGGGATCAAAGTATTTATAGAGAGGTTTATTGATATGAAAATGAAAAAAGCATAATCAGATGAGATGATTTTGAATTATTTTATACTTTCTTCTAAAAATTATTGTTGTTGATAATTTGATAAATAAAACTTTAATGTGATAAATTGACGATGATATTTTGTTATTGATGTGTGACTTATAAAGTGAGATCAATGTACTAATTAAAGGTATTAATTATATGAAAAAAAAAAGTAAAAATGAAATTGGAATACACAATTATGATTTGTTTTATAGTTGTTCTAAATACTAAGAAAAGTAGTAGTTATTATTTAATATGGTAAATATTAGAATAATTTAATTACTTTTTGTTAGGTAAATAAAAATTTTTAGACTGGTGATAAATGTTAATATTGTTTTTAAAATTCTACATGAATTATTTATTAGGAAAGAGATTTATATATTAATTACAGCTTTTAATTAATATGGAAACATAAATATATAAAAATAATTAGAGAGATACATAATGATTTTTTAAATATAAAAATGTAGTTATTAAAACATATAATTATGATAAGGAAATAGGCGGAAAAATAATATTGAGATGTCATGAGGAAGTGACACGTGGCATGAATCATCTTCCTTTATTAATATACTAGTTTATGTCCCACGTAAATACGTGAATACAATTTTATTTCTAATTTAATAAATTTTAATTGATAAAAATTGAGATTTCACTTTATGTGTAATATAATACTTACATATTTTATTATAAATTAATATTTATAGATTAAAAATTTAATAGTGTACTTATCCTTTTAAAAATAATAACTGTATTTATATTTTATTATTTATAGATTAAAAAAATGATAAAGTGAATTTATCTATTTAAAATAATAAATTGTATTTATCTTTTTTTATAATAATAAGTTGTATTTATCTTTTATTTAAAAATAAAAGTTGTATTTATCTTTAGTGGTGTAACGTGGAAACGACACATGTGCATTTGATGTTCTCTTTTATTATATATATATATATATATAGATAGATACCAGTTTATTGCCCGCGTATTACGCGGATATTTTTAATATATAATAATAATAATAATAATAATAATAATAATAAATTAAAAGGTAAAAATATAAATATTATTTTTTTAAACAAAACTATATATATATATATATATATATATATATATATATATATATATATATATATATATATATATATATATATATATATATATATATATATATATATATATATATATATATATATATATATTAAAAGGTAAAGATATAAATATTATTTTTTTAAACAAAACTATATAAATATATATATGAATAGTAATTATTTGCTTATATTTTTTTTAAATTTTTATTATATTATATTATAATTAATAAGTTAGTAGAGTATTAGATTCATAGTGATGACACGTGACTTCACAAGAAAAGAGTAAAGTTACTCTTTTATTAGTATTTATTATAGATATATAGATTAGCTAGCTTATTAAGTGTGCTATTCATATCAATTCATATTTTCATTCAGATTTCTTAAATTTGATAAAAAGAATTGATAATTTTTTTATAATTGCTATTAATAAGTAATAATAATAGAAAATTCTAAGAATAAAAGTAGATTTTAAGTTCTATAAATTAGTTTAAATTTTAAAATCAATACTTTTGTAGAATATTTATGAATGAAAACATATGAAATATATGAAGGAATAATTGTATCTAATTTGTCAACATTTTATACTTAATATGATTTAACTAAAAAAGTTATGTTATATTAATAAATAAATATTTGTTTTAAGATATAAATTATACAAAATTATTACAATTATTATATGCATGTTTCGAATTTTAAATACAATATATATATGTTTTAGTTATTAGCAACCTATTGGTTAATTGCTTTTAATATAATAAATTGAAGTGATTAATGTAAGGAAATAAATTAGGAAAGAAAGATAAAAGGTTATTTATATATCTTTTAATTATTGATTTTAATTAGGAAAGAAAGATAAAATGACATAAATATAATTATTGATTTTAATTAAGGGTATAAGATACATTTCATAAATAATTATGAGTTGTCATTAATCTGGACCATTGATTTCTTTCCATCCAATGGTGCAGAAACTCCAAGTGGTTTTCTTATTTTATATAGTATAGATAGGTTCGATTGGGTTAAGTGGGTATCGGGTTATTTAACCCGTGTTTGAGAGTATGAGTTAGTTGGCTGAACCCGAACCAAATAAGTGGACGAGTTAATCGGTTTCGGGTTAAATGAGTATTGAGTTATGTTAGATAATAGAGCTTCAAATAATAATAATCACTTGGACAATTTCAAGGATTGTGTTTATAACACTTTTTGAAACCTGTAATTCGACCCTATGTCTGGGTATCATGAATTCAAATATAGAATAATCCAAGAATTAAATTTGGTTTTCAGGCTTAATACAAACGAAAACACAAAATACATTTGCTTCGATTTGCGTTCTTGATGAGAGAGAAATACACAAAATTTCGTCGTTTAATAGCCATTCCAAGCAACACAAATATAAGAAGTTGGTTATGACGGTTAATTTGATTATACGGCGTTTGTTGGTAGTTATGCTAGTTAAACTTCCAACTTTCAATTTCGGGTCTTGCTTTGGGTCATCAACCATTCAAGGAATCAAACATTGGAATTTGCTTCGGATCGGGACGTTGCCCTGCACCCCGCCCGCTGACTGGGACCCCGCCAGTGGTGCTGTCCTTGGGACCCGCCAGGGTGCTGTACTGGGACCCTGCCAGTGGTGTTGCCCTTGGGACCCGCCAGGGTGCTGTACTGGGACCCCACTTTGTTTCCGAGATCGACTTAACTTATTCAAGTGTGCACTCTAAACCTCCAAGCTCGAATTATAGATAAGTTTAATTTCATCTTGTCTCACATTAATCCTGATTATACTAAAGTGCTTAATGACACTAAAATCACCTACAGGTTATTCGGTTTGGGTTAGATGAGTTATTCGATTTTAGTATAAAAAGTGAAATCATCTGTAAAGTAGTTTAAATGAGTTAAATGAGTTGACTAATTTGTGTAAAATAAATTAAATGGTTTTGGTGGGTATTTATATGTGTACATTTTAGATATAAATAATTCTAGTTTAATTACAAACAAACTGAAAACCGGTTAAATGGTTTGGGTATCAAAATGGGTTATTCGGGTATCCCAAACTTATTGCATTCCACTCCATCCCTGAACTGACATTATTATTCAGATAATAAAACCAAAAATCGAATAACTCAACCCAATCAATCTGTTTAAGATTTAGTTTGAACATGTTATTCGAGTTTGGTTATTTCACACACCCTTGACGAATCATAAAAATGATGATGATGGATGTACGAGGATCAAATAATATACCAAAGGGGGTGAAGAGCATCATGGGGACGTGCAACCCACATTCCCTCCATATGCATTCCATGATTGAAACCATCACTTTCATGCATCCCAATCAATAAATATTATTATTATTATTATTATTATTATTATTATTATTATTATTATTATTATTATTATTATTATTATTATTATTATTGTAGCATTTAATTTTGAACTTTTAGATTAGCTATTATCAAACATGCGTGGTTTCTCGAAATCATATTCAATCAATGGAAACATGTGTGGCAAACTTGCAATGGGTTTATAATTTTGGTTCAAAAAATGGTAACAAAATATATTGTTTTTATAGTGGGGTTTTTCCAAAAATGCAATTTTCAATTACCAAAAATGGTAAACGCGATTCCAAAAACAACTTTATATAGTTGACGAAAATGAAAATGAAAATAAGGTGATGAAATTTGTTTGACCAGAAAGTCTATGGGGTTTTGAAAAAAAAAATAAATAAATATGGCGATGATCGTGGGAGAGGAGATCATGGTCTCCTCCGCTATCCAAGGAAGAAAGAAAGAAAGAACGAAAAGAGAAACGCGTAAATACATGGCTTCACGTTCACATGTGATGTCGGAAGGCAAGGCAAGGCATGGCATGGATGACAGCTTTGATTTCAGCAACTTTTATTTTTTAGATTTAGATCTGCTCCTATTCTTAGTTTCTTACTACTAATATATTTATTTGTCTTTTCAATCCACATTCCATTCCATTAAAGCCCTAAAATTTTTCAAGACTGTTCACCAGCCATGTCTTTCTAAGAAAGAGGTATCATCTCTGCTTCTTAATTTCAATTCTTTTCAAGAAAACAAATCTGTTCATCTTTTTTAGAAGAAAAAGCTACTATAAAAAGTGAATCTTGATGCTGATACATTAACTCTGCATTCGCGGGTGTATCAAGATCTAGTGAAGTTTGTGAAATATGACATCAAAGTCATTCAAGGCTACCCGCTCTAATCTATCTATAAGTTCTGATGCGGCGGATTCACAGCATAACAAACCCCCTTTGCCACCCACCGTCACATTTGCTCGCCGTACTTCATCAGGGAGATATGTCAATTATTCAAGGGACGATCTTGATAGTGAACTGGGAAGTCAAGATTTTATGAACTACACAGTCCACCTGCCACCAACTCCTGACAACCAGCCAATGGATGCAATCTCTCAGAAGGTTGAAGAACAGTATGTTTCGAGTTCGCTTTTCACGGGCGGATTCAATGCTGTTACCCGAGCCCATCTGATGGACAAGGTAATTGATTCTGAAATCAATCATCCTCAAATGGCGGGTGCCAAAGGATCTTCCTGCTCTGTTCCTGGATGTGATGCCAAGGTCATGAGCGATGAACGTGGAGCAGATATCCTTCCTTGTGAATGTGATTTTAAGATATGCAGGGATTGTTACCTGGATGCAATCAAGACAGGAGATGGTATCTGTCCAGGTTGTAAGGAACAGTATAAGACCACTGATTTGGATGAAATGGTCGATAATGGATCTAGGCCACTTCCACTCCCACCGCCCTCTGGAATGTCCAAAATGGAGAGGAGGTTGTCATTGATGAAATCAACCAAGTCGGTGCTGATGAGAAGTCAGACAGGAGACTTTGATCATAACCGGTGGTTGTTTGAAACCAATGGCACTTATGGGTATGGCAATGCGATTTGGCCAAAGGAGGGAATAATCGACAACGGCAAAGATAACGATCATGTTGAGTCTTTGGAATTGATGAACAAACCCTGGAGACCTCTCACTCGCAAGTTAAGGATCCCAGCAGCTGTTCTGAGCCCATATAGGTACATTTACTGTTTCCTTAAATCATTTTATGCTTCCTCTTGTTCAATATTCATGCAAACATAGAAGATTCTGATGTAATATGAAGAAATTGTCAATTCCTTCACATTGTAGGCACTTGTAATAAGCATAATGAAGGCTTAGGATATTCATTTACTCCGGAGTTCTTATTGAAGTTAGTCGATTTGATAGATCTTGTGTAAATGGTTAAATGGATCGAGTACGTATTTTAAGGTGATCTTGTGTAAATGGTTTCGATCTGTATTGTATATTATTCTTGATAGTAACTGTGCCAAGGGTCTTTGATCTTTGGGATGTGAACATTCTGTAGCGTTTTGGGTACTCGAAAAATATTGATTTGTGTTTTCATGCATGCTGATGAAAGATTCTACGTTTTTGGTATATTCTGTGCAGGCTTCTTATTTTTGTTCGAATGGTGGTTCTTGTATTCTTCTTGGCTTGGAGGATCAACCACCCGAACAACGACGCAATCTGGCTATGGGGAATGTCAGTTGTGTGTGAACTATGGTTTGCATTCTCTTGGGTCCTTGACCAACTGCCTAAGCTTAATCCAGTCAACCGCGCCACAGATCTTAGTGTTTTGAAGGAAAAATTCGAAACCCCTACCCTAAACAACCCTACTGGAAAGTCGGATTTACCAGGGATTGATATCTTTGTCTCCACTGCAGATCCAGATAAGGAACCCCCACTCGTTACTGCAAACACCATTTTGTCTATTTTAGCCGCTGATTATCCTGTTGAGAAACTTGCTTGCTATGTTTCTGATGATGGAGGTGCACTTTTAACCTTTGAGGCAATGGCGGAAGCCGCCAGTTTTGCAAACATGTGGGTGCCATTTTGCCGCAAACATAATATTGAGCCTAGGAACCCAGAATCATATTTTAATTTAAAGAGGGATCCATATAAAAACAAGGTGAAGGCAGATTTTGTAAAGGACCGTAGAAGGGTAAAGAGAGAGTTTGATGAATTTAAAGTTCGAATCAATGGTCTTCCGGACTCTATACGTCGTCGATCTGATGCTTATCATGCACGTGAAGAGATAAAGGCCATGAAGCAACAGAGACAAAAGAGCGATGATGAACCTATCGAGAGTATCAAGGTTCAAAAGGCTACATGGATGGCCGATGGAACTC
Organism: Centrapalus pauciflorus; assembly: GCA_020465985.1. Lineage (NCBI taxonomy): Eukaryota > Viridiplantae > Streptophyta > Magnoliopsida > Asterales > Asteraceae > Centrapalus > Centrapalus pauciflorus. Next base: position 348,600 of record JAANYP010008978.1, on the reverse strand, counting down.
ATTGGCCCGGAACTTGGTTAACTCCCGCACCAGAGCACTCAAAAGGCGATCATTCCGGAATCATTCAGGTAACCTTCATAGTTGACAAACTCCTTTGCTCTTGCACTTGTTGAATTATATGAAATCAAAGGTATCTAAATTGCTGTGTGTACAGGTGATGTTAAAGCCTCCGAGTGACGAGCCTTTACAAGGTACAGAAGATGATGCTGGGATGCTCGATCTGACCGATGTTGACATTCGTCTCCCCATGCTTGTATATGTATCCCGTGAGAAGCGTCCAGGTTACGACCACAACAAAAAAGCAGGGGCCATGAACGCGCTGGTTCGAGCCTCGGCAATCATGTCCAATGGTCCCTTCATTCTCAATCTGGACTGTGATCATTACATCTACAACTCTCAGGCTATGAGAGAAGGCATGTGTTTCATGATGGATAGGGGTGGAGACCGAATTTGCTATGTTCAGTTTCCACAGAGATTCGAGGGTATCGATCCGTCTGATCGTTACGCCAACCACAACACTGTGTTCTTCGATGGAAACATGCGTGCCCTTGATGGGCTTCAAGGACCTGTCTATGTGGGAACCGGATGCCTCTTCCGGAGAATCGCACTTTATGGCTTCGATCCAGCGAGAACTAAAGAGCACCACCCTAGTTTCTGCAGCTGCTGCTTTACAGGTCGTCGTAACAAGGCCAAATTTAGCACTCCTGAAGAGAACCATGCATTAAGGATGGGTGACTCTGATGAGGAAGACATGAATCTTTCTCTTGCTCCAAAGAAATTCGGAAACTCGTCTCTCCTCATCGACTCTATTCCCGTGGCGGAGTTCCAAGGCCGTCCGCTAGCGGATCATCCAGCTGTCAAGAACGGACGGCCGCCCGGCGCTCTAACAATCCCACGGGATCTCCTTGATGCATCCACTGTTGCCGAAGCAATAAGTGTCATATCATGCTGGTACGAGGATAAAACTGAGTGGGGGCAGCGTGTCGGGTGGATCTACGGGTCTGTGACGGAGGATGTTGTGACGGGTTATAGAATGCACAACAGGGGATGGAAATCGGTGTACTGTGTGACGAAGCGAGACGCCTTCCGTGGTACGGCTCCTATCAATTTGACAGATAGACTTCATCAGGTGCTCCGGTGGGCTACAGGTTCCGTTGAGATTTTCTTCTCGCGTAACAATGCCTTGTTAGCAAGCTCAAGGATGAAGATTTTGCAAAGAATCGCCTACCTAAATGTCGGGATCTATCCCTTCACTTCCATCTTCCTGATCGTCTACTGCTTTCTCCCAGCGCTTTCCCTCTTTTCTGGGCAGTTCATCGTGCAGACCCTCAACGTGACTTTTCTCATCTACCTACTGATCATCACTCTCACAATCGTAATGCTTGCCGTGCTTGAAGTGAAATGGTCAGGGATCGAACTAGAAGAATGGTGGAGGAACGAACAGTTTTGGTTGATCGGAGGTACTAGCGCTCATCTAGCTGCGGTTCTTCAGGGTCTGCTGAAAGTTGTTGCCGGCATCGAAATCTCGTTCACCTTGACTTCAAAATCCGCAGGTGATGACGAAGACGATGAATTCGCGGACCTCTACATAGTGAAATGGACATCACTCATGATCCCACCGATAACTATAATGATGGTTAACTTGATTGCGATCGCAGTGGGGTTCAGTCGAACAATATACAGCACGATACCACAATGGAGTCGGCTTCTGGGTGGTGTGTTCTTCAGTTTTTGGGTGTTGGCACATCTGTACCCGTTTGCGAAAGGGCTGATGGGAAGAAGAGGGAGAACACCAACGATCGTGTTTGTGTGGTCGGGACTAATTGCGATCACGATTTCGCTTCTGTGGGTGGCGATCAATCCTCCACAGGGTCAAAACCAGATCGGGGGATCGTTCCAGTTCCCATAACTATTTGTTGATTATACATTCTTTGTAACAAGCACACATTATCCAATATTTATTTGTTTCTAGTTTTTTTTCCGACTTAAAAAAGGGGGCCGGCTCCGGCTCCTGTAGTGTCTTTTTACTCTAACCATATATATGTTTATTGAAGTCAAGATAGAACTAGAAGCAAAGTAGCATTGGAAAACCACCATAATCATCACCATCACTATGCACATTATTTTATATATTGCGACTTCAAAGGTGGAAGAGAAATGGTAAGAAAGACAAATTTGTTTTAGCTCTTGGACATGTTTTTGGGTGACGTACCTAAGACAGTTATTGCAGGTTTAAGTCATGTCTGTTTTAAATTTCTTATGTTTAAGTATCATAATTATACTTGTGAAATAATAATTTTGATACTAGTTAGCTATATTTTACATAATGGATAATTACTAAAATAGTCACATATCACACCCCTTTTATCACTTTTTAGCCATTAAATTTTCATTTTACCAAAATAGCACCACTTTATGTTACCACATTTACGTGATAGTCACCATTTACGTGATATGTACTTTTTATTCATATTTTAATGCATTACGTTACAAAAGGTGTTTGGTAACGTAAATGTTTGTACTTTACGTGACATTTTGTTTAGTATGTATCTCCAAATTTCACTTTTTATTATATGTGAAATTACATTAAATTTAGAATTCAAATGTAATCTAACTACTTAAGAATTAAGTTATGACTTTCAACTTTTACAAATTACCTTTGAAATAAATATTTATATGAATAATAATCCTTAACTCTATATGTATACATTGTAAGTAGGAAATAGCATGATTTGTGGGATTGTGATTGGAGTAGGTCAGACAGAATTTATTTAAAAATGAACACAAAAGAAGGTAACATGCTAACATAATATCCATATTATAAATTTGATTTCAATTTCATTTAAACTTTATATTGAATAAAATTATAAATTTTTTATGTTAAAGAAATATTAGAAATTAAAAAATAAATACAGGAAAGATACATACATGTGTATTGTATGTTTTTCTTCGTCCAGGAAATTGGACGACTAGATCAAGATGCATAAATAATTAGTTTTAAAAAAGAAAAAACAATAATTGAAACTGGAAACGTGTAGGGAGGGACATCAAGGAAGATTCACATAAGTAGATAAGCATTACTTGAAAGTTGCAACGAAGAAATGAAGACTGCAACAGACTGAACTGAACCGATTTGGTTTTGTATTTTCTCATTGTAAAGGTCGAGAAAAACAAGACCAACAAACCGAACCAGTATAATTCAGTCATGTTTTCGGTTACATTTTTTTAAATTTATTGTATGGGCTAATTCAGACCGGTCCAATCCGATCTTGGACCCCTCCCCACCTCTAATTTTAACCAATTTATAATTTTATAGTCTATATTACTAACAATAATGTTTATTATAATACTTGGAAATAAACTCACAATATTACTTTTTAACTCATTATTTTATAAATTTAGGCGATGCTAATTACCTCATAAATTTACAGGTGTTACACAAAGATTCAAAACAAACTGTTGATATGGTACGTTTAACTAGTAACTATGTTGATTACAGTTTTTAATGATTCAAATGACAACGTAGTAGGTTTTTAATGACATGATCCTTACATGGATTTACCATATCAACATAGTTATTGATGATACGTACCGTATCGACAAGTTATTTTGGTATACAACGTGGATTTACTTGGATTTTGATCTATATAAATAATTTAGAAAATCCACATAAGCATATAGATCTTTTTCATACTTCTAAAAACACAAATATAAGATCATTACCGGTAGAACCGATAATCAAAAGTATCATCTCCACAATAAATTTTAAGTACAATTACCAATGGGACAAAAAAATTTTCAAGATTAGTAATTTGAATAATTTCAGTAAAGTATCATACATTTGTATGACTTTAATCCTAAATTTTAATAATTGATTGTGATTAGATTAGAAAAGTTAATCAGTTCATTAACTACATTTCCTATTTCTCTCCCTCACGTCTTTCTCTCTCCCACAACAACTCTCAATAGCCATGGTTGGACGCCCACCATCATCCTTCTCTCTCGGCTTGTTTGGCAAGACTACTTGCCACCATTGATGTTGTGCATCGGCAATCCATCACCATGATCATCACATCGCGGCAAACCACCACCACCACCGTCACCCTGACAATCCATCACCACAACCACCATGGCATGGGGAATCCATTACCACCACCACTGTGCATTTGTTGAACAAAAATGAGCACGAATATGAATTAGATATGCATGATGATTCTGGAATAAACACGTTGAAGATGAAGACGAACACGATACGTCTGACCATGACGATGAACAAATTGACGACGAACACAATGCATAATGATGGCCGAAGATGAGAATGAATGTAGCCAAAGAAAGATGACGATGCATTTTAAAATGGTCGGGAATTGTTGAACACAAAGATGATGTAATGATGCATATGAAATGCAAACGATAAAAAACAAAGCTGATGATGATACATTTGATTATAGCCAGAAAAATGATGATAATGAACACAAAATGGCCGAAAATTGTTGGTTACAACGATGGACAATATGCATCACGAATTTGTATAGATTTTATATTGATAAAGCTAAGATGCATCATGAATTGAACGACAAACATTAGATGCATCGACATTTAATCATCTTTTTTGAATTTGTTTAGATTTTATAAATTTGAAAGTGTATCAATTAAATTTATTTAGCATTTATCATTTAATTATTTGATGGAATATTAAATTAAATATAATTTGACTAGATATATTATTTTTCCCAAAATTCCCTATATACACTATATGTGTGCATTGAGTGATGCATCAATAATGAACTTAATTTAAGGGCAGGGTCGAACCTAAGGGTGTGCAGTGAGTGCGACCGCTCAGGGCCCAAGTTTGATAGGGCCTCATTGAAAAATTGTCCGTTGAACGGAAAAATGGTGAAAAGCTAAAGTCTGCTTAAGTTTAATCATTGAGTCTCACATCATTAACAAATAAAAAACATGTTAGTGTGAGGATGCATGATTAGTAAAAATAAACATAAATCAATGCTCTTTCAGATAAACATAGTTTTGAAATTAATTATTTTGTTCAAGTCATATGAAGTTATGAACGTGTCTTAATGTATATAACAATTGCTAGACTACCAATAATTAATAATTTTTCAATAAATTCAAAATTTTCACATTTTAAGAGCCTACTATGTAATTATCGTACATGGCCACCAAAATTCACGGGACGACCCTGTCTAAGGGTCTCCCCCAAGTTTCCCAATACACATGCTTCCCTCATAACCTAACTATATGTATTCACTATGTTCAAAGCAAATCTTGTATAGTTATAATTTAATAAATATTAGTTTATATTATATTATATTTGATGAAGCGGATAAGAATATATATACTAGCTAGATAATTGGATTGCCAACTAGTAAGAATGTTTGTTTATAGTCTGTATTATATTTTTAACGATTAAATTAGAATCTGCATAACTAATTAAGTAATTAAAAGTGTCTGTATATATGTGTTTACATTTATTAAAAATATTGATTATTGTGCCTTTAATTAATCATTTATTCGATCCCTTCGCGATTAGAATCATGTTGCTAAATAAATAAATAAATAATACACAATTCCACAGCATGTGGAATGTGTGTAAGCAAGCACATGTGATTGTAGGTAGGTAAAACATAATTGCAAAAAGACATAACTAAAAACAAAAGCGTTTGTTTTCTGATGTTTACATAAATTAAAAAAAAAAAAGGAAATGTATTTGTATATTATAACACTAGTTTATTACCCGCGTATTACGCGGATATTTTTAATATATATAATATATAATAAATAAAAAGATAAAGATATAAATATTATTTTTTAAACAAAAGTATATAAGATTATATTATTATTTATTATGACCTATTAATTTTGTATATATCTAAATATATGTGAAGAGTAATTATTTTCTTATAAATATATTTTTTAAACTTTTATTATAATATCTTATAATTAATAAGTTAGTAGATTATTAAATTTTTTGATTTGATTTGATTTTAGTTTAAAAGTGGATTATATTAGATTTGAATAGATTTCATTAATAAGTTAGTAGAGTATTAGATTTTGTTTGATTTGAGTTTATTTGAATTTAAAAGTGGATTATATTAGATTTGGATAGATTTGATTTAAATTTCTTTATTATTTTTAAAATCCATAAATGTCACGTGTCGATTCATGGCGACGACACGTGGCTTCACCAGAAATGAGTATAGTTACTCTTTTAATAGTATAAATATAGATAGATAGATGTGATACAAATTGTGATAATGTAGTGAATATTTTGGTTGAAGCTTCTAAAGGTGTCATAGTATTAATAAAATATACAAAGTATGTATTATGCGACTTTTAAAAAAATAGTATTATTGTATGTAAATTTTTTTTTTTTGGGCATCATCCTTCTTTTTCGCCCCGGCATCAAATACTTAAGACCGGCCCTGGTAATAATGAATTAATATTAATTTGGTGTATAAAACTTATATAAATTATAAAACTAAAGTTATAATGTAAAGAAAAACAAAATTAACTTTTTAGAAAATGATAAGTGTATTCATATGTCCTTTTATAACATTTTCTTATTGTTATATTATTATCATCCCATTCAAACTAAAAAACAGGTTTTTCAAATGATAATTATTTGTTATTAATTTTATAAAGTTGGTAAACGATTAAGTTTTTTAATATTTTTGTTTTATTCAAATGTATAAATGTGACTTATTTAGTAGATTGCTAGATCTATCGTCGACAAAGTCAATCAAATCATGAAATAACGTATGTGGGTTAAAGTATCTATTCATTAATTGGAGATGAGAAACTAATCCATTTACATGTAAACAAAAAAGGAAAGTCTTCTATCCCAAATCCAAACGATCATTGACAAAAGTTCAGCAAGATAGTTGGGTAGCCGATACACGAGCTTCAGAAGCAACTAGCAAGATGGACCAATGGGATCCTTGTTCTTGTCAACTCCTGAAAAGGTAAACAACTACGAGTAACAACAAAATTATTTAGTGAGTTACTAGATCAATATATAATGCAAGCACAAAGTATATTTCAAGCATGCCGTCAAATGAATGAACAATAACTCAAAGCAACAAACTACTACATTGTGGTTACCACACGCACATAATTATCACTTAGGTGGTGTTACAATTAATATACGATTTTCACACGCTCAGCCTTACTATATGATTCTACTTTGTTACCACACGCTCAGACTTCCTAATTATGCAGATAAAATACAATTAAAAAAATAATATATATCATAAATGAAACAATGACAACTACAATGTCAACGCATGAATACGAAGCAAGATAGATAACCAATAAACATTGAAACTAATTCGAATGCAGGCAAAATGATTCATTGATACTATAACTCGCAGTGATCATAAACATAAGACTTTTCAGGTTCCTTTAACCGAACACAATAGCCAATTATGAGTTATGCATCAACGAGTAGGTCTCGTTACTTCAATACACATATATAACATACACACATGACACACATAAGTCCTAATTGCTTAACAAATTCGCACAAAGTTTTCCAAAAGCAGTTTCGGGTAATGTAATAGGAGTCTCAAGTTGTTATGGATTTTTACGAACCCTGAATTTGTAGTTTCACTTTAAACGCTTTATACCCTATCATTAGTAGTGTATTTCAAATATAAGACCCCCACATGGCCCCCAACACTTAAATTTAATATTCAAGACAAAATTTGGTTATGGTGTTTAGGCTTGGCAAAAAAACTCATCTCCGATGGGGAATCCGTAATTCGACCCCGATTTAATCGAGGAATCCCCAAGTTGACCGGGGATAGGGATGGGGACGGCGGGGAATCCCCAATTTAATATAATAGGGATGGGAGACACTTTAATCCCCTAACCTGACCCCGATTATATTTTATGTTTTAATGTAAATTATTATATATATTTAACTTTACAACGTAAACTATTCATTACATTTTATACATAATATATTAAATATCAATGCATATGATCGACTTTCCTATTGTTTAAAATACTATTGTCTTATTTCATTTTATTGGTTTTATAAATCTTAATTTTGCATACATTTTTTTGTTTTAGTTTTATTATAAATTATAAATTTTATATATAGATAACTCAAATTTGTTTGAATTTTTTTGTGTTGATGTTTATTTACATATATTTTTTTACTAAATTACTAATTATAGTTTGAACTTAATAATCTTTTAAAAATTTAAAAAATCCGATAACCCGATGGGGATCCCCGATCATCCCCAATTGAGACGGAGATGGAGATATAAACTCAATCTTCGCCGGGATGAAGATGGGAAATAAGATCTCTGTCCCGTTCAGGACCATTGTCATGCCTAATGATGTCTGCACATTTTCTTCCCCAAAACCATCCAAACTTAAACCTATAACCATAATTAATACCTAGGAACATTAAATGAACATAACCAAACATATTTATGATACTTTTGTGTCATCTTTTAGTCTTGAAAAACGTACGTTAACCAACATCCATTCCTATTAATCTAAAGAACTCATTTTCAGTCCTAAAGTGGGTTTTAACTCAAAATCTTGATATATATTAACTCCAATGATCACATATTTATGGCTCAAATGTTTAGTATATCACCATACAACAAAATCTAATAGAACAAATAAAATCAAACAACGTTTAGTTACTCGATCGATGGGATTTAATTAGGAATACAAGAAGAAGGTACGTAGCCGCAGAATACATGATTGAATTGAGAGGCTATCGATCGATCTGTGCATGTGGATCGAGATCATCTCATCAAATTCAATTCATGATTATTCATTCGATTGGATGAATGGATATATGGATACAGATCGATCGACATGCGATTAATTATTCGTACGTTTACAAACCCAGTGAGAAAGGAAAACCAGTGGCACGTAACCAACTACCCCCACCAATGAAATTTCCTGGTGTGAACCCTTGAGCCTCTGATGAACTCGTAATCACCTTGAACCCTCTCCATTTCACCCGACCCGACGTTCCCGCACCAGCCCCCGTGTTTTGGTACTCCCCGTAGTACAACGTGTTCAGCGCAAAGTTCCCATCCCACTCAAACCATCCGGCTGGGTTTATGACGTTGCTGATCGTCGACTGCATCACCACCGTCCTCGAATACTCCTTCCATGGTCGTCCCAGATACGTCGGGAAGCTTCCTATCACCGGCTGGAGGTCGGAAGTCGCACCTATCCTGCATTTCTGGATCACAATCCCTGTGTTTTGGTTTGGGTCGGTGCGGCCTTGTGCGGTCAGCATGTTCCTCTGGCCAGAACCAGGGCGACGTGCATGGATGTCGCAATCTTGGAAGACCACGGCAGCATTGCCGAAGATGAAATCAACGGTGCCGGCGATCAAGCAGTTGATGTAGAACTGACGGTTACGGTGGACGTAGAGGGTGTCTTGGTATGCCAACATGTCACATTGATAAAACGCAGATAGATCGGAGCCGACACGAAGTGCCACGGCTTGGTGGTTTGCAGCGCCCGCCGTGTTTTGAAATGTTACGCCCCGAGCCAAGAACCCATCGCCTACCACAGCTGCATCAAAACTCGATCGATCATCAAGAAATTAAAATAAGAAACATGAATTGAATTGATGGAAATTGCATGCTAATTAAGGTTGATTAAAGAATTTCTGATCGATGAAAATTAATTATATTATATTAGATGCATAATTGGGAGGAATATTTAAGTCAAACGACATTGACAACTGATTGGCGCAGCTGATGTGGTAGCATCTTTAGGTCCTGTTTTATTATTTTTATATCTTGATATATACATATAAAATTAAAGATCATGAATTAATTCAAATATATAATTAACGAATTGAAAATAATGAAATTTAAATGAAGGAGTATAGTAGCCAGATTTTAAATTGTTATATTTGGTAATAAAATATCTGTTAATAACATATAATATTAAATATTTTCTTTTATGAAAATATATATATTTTTCATATATATATATATATATAGACACACACAAATACAAGTAAAAGATTTGACCTAAAAATACATATTCTTTCACCAACTCCAGACCTATTCTTCAAAAGACACCATGTTCCCAATCATGTATCTTATCTTACAGTACTATGTGTATATAGAACATGGTTCGAGAGAGTATCATTTATTATGCAGCGCACCAGAAGATGTTAACTTTAAAAAATCTTTTTGATATTTTTTTTTTCACAAATATGTTTTAATTAACATTATAAAGATCATATGTAAATTCCACATATTTTTGCTCCTAAAAAGTGATGTGAACGTACACTTACATAATTTTGAATATATGTGAACATTCATTTATGTGATGCGTGATTTCATGCACTTAGAGTGTTTGAATTTACGTGAAATTTATATATCATCTATATAATGTTAATTAAAAAATGTTTATGAAAAAAAATTTTAAAAAAATTACTTTTAAAAAGTGGTACTATATATATCGACCATACGTACATAGATAATATAATTAATAAAGTGCAAAAAGATAACAATCACACGGAATGGAATTGAAGACACATCCATGTTATGATGTTAACTTAAATGACTCCATCCATCATCACAACTCACCAAAACGATAAATAATTTTATTTTTTATATTTTGATGATCAATAATATGTTTTGCTAAATCCAGTTTTCTTTTATTTTTAAGATTGCGACATCCATGTATTTTTTATTTTTTGATGATGAATAATATATATTCAGATTAATTAGCTCTTTACGATAGACAAGTCACTTTTTAAAACTTTAAATTAATATGTATTATTTTAATACTTAAAATATATTAAAAATAAATTTATGTGAGTTAATGAACATAAAGGAAACATACCCTTAATTAGCTAGTTAATTAGCCAAATGTATATACATACATGTGATATATTCTTCTTCACTAAATCAAATTTTACCAAATTACCTTCGGGAAAGTAAAATGTAAAGTTTATTTCTTAAAATAAAATAAAATAAAATTTTAAGCGATAAGTTAGTAAGAGGACTAATATATTACCGACGGTGGCGGAGTCGAAGGTGGTGCTTCCTCCTCTTACGCTCCGGCTGCCGGTGATAATTGTGTTTTTTCTATTATCTCCTAAGAACATTATGTTTGTTTTGCTTGACGGCACCTCCACATTTTCCCGGTACACCCCGGATTTTATTCGAATCACGTACCTTGTGTTGCTCTTTGACGGTGCTGCAGCCACGGCGGCCGCCACCGTCCTATAGTTTCCACTACCGTCCGCAGCAACAACCACGTTGGGCGTCACCGTCCCTGATTGCAACAACCTCCTGTCCCCGGCAGACAACCACTCCGGCCATACCTCCTTCAAGTTCCTCCTCTCCATCTGCTCCTTGGCCAAGTCCTTGCTAGTCATGTTACAAATCATTGCCAGTGCATTGCTGCACATCTTCTCCACTCGCCTCTCGTTTTTCTCCAGTTCTTTACGCACCTTCTTGTCGGCTTCGTCATGGGAAAATCCGTCCAGACAAGTTTCCTGGTTCGTTATGGCGGAGCTCATCAGCGTTTTCAGATCATCCGCATGCTGCCTCAGCGATTTCTTGGTCTGATACTCCTCCAGGTCTTCGATGACAACGTGGAGCTCGTCCAACGTCTCCGACACCATCTTCAGACAGTCGTTAAGCGCCGTGATTTCACGTTGCGTCAGACCTTTGCGTGTGGTCAGCTTCTTTATCTGGAAGTAGCTTTTCTGGACGGCGGTGGCGGTGATATTAACAGCAAGCTCGATGACGTCCTTTTGGGTTTTGACCTTTTTGGTCATGTCGGGATGGCTGGCGATGGTGGAATAGCATAGCTCTGGGTATAACGTGCTGCTGCATGATGATTTCACGACGGCGTGAGCCGCCGTAGCCCTGATGCTTTCTGGGGTGGAGTCGTCATCGGAGCTGGAGTTTCGTGATTTGACTCCGACGACAATGCCGATGAGTGCCGAGGCTAGTAGGATGGAAGCCAAAGCAGTTAAGAGGATCTTTTTTCTTTTGCCGGAATCCAGGACTCCGGCCAAAATCCTAGTCATGATGATTTTTGAGGTGTACGAAAATTGAAATGGATATAGTAAGTAAACTAGAAAGAAACAAGTGTGGTGGAGATCGATTGTCTAATGCTCTGCATGTGCCGTGCGTGCTTTTATCGCCGAATTTACAAATATAAAATATAATTTTTAAAATTGGAGAATTTTTGTTAATTTAAAATAAATATTAATTAACAAGTTTATAAATAAATTTAAAATATTAATTTTAGGTTCTCACTTTACATAGTACTATTCAGACCAGGGCCGGCCCATTAGGGTGTGCAACATGGGCTACTGCCCAGGGCCCAACAGCCAAAGGGGCCTAAAATTTTTTTTTTCCTCTTAACACCTAGACTAATACTTAGTAGTTTATTTGTTTTCCTAGTTGTTTGTTGTGATATTTACGTACATATTTACATGGTTGTTTCCTTTAGTCTTTAAATGTTATATATACATATATGTTTAGAGGGCCCTTTATGCATTTTTGCCCCGGGCCCCAAAAACGATAGGAACGACCCTGATTCAGACTAACACTTGTCGCATTCTTCTTTAATTTGCTACTTGTCATCTTTTTAATTTGTCACGTAATCGGTTAAAATCTAATTTAAATAAAAGATTTTTGTTGCATTCTGATTGGATCTATTCCAACTTGCGTTTGAGTGTTCCAGCTTTGCATTCGGGAGTTTAAAGTTTAATTTCATGACACGTACGTATGTTTTTAAATGAAATGAATGCTTTATTATTCAGAAGTTAATGATTGATTACAGTCAGTCATGCATTAAAGTAGGTTTAATTTCATGATACGTCTAGCTGTAATAAAAGTCAAATGATCATTTCTTTACGATTTATAATTATTACATCATTTATTATTAGTATTTTATCATATTTGTAAAATTGCATCTGTACAGTAAATAAATTTTAGAAATAATATTTAAATCAAAAAACTATTACAGTAAATAGAAAGGCAATGTACATCTATAGCAGAAACCTTGTTTGAATGGTCTGATGTGACAAATAATACTCTATCATGAATGCTACATATTAACAAACGTCAATTTTAAATAATTTTATTTGAATTGGATTATTCTGTTGACTGGTACACCATTTGAATGCTTTTATGTTAGGAAAAATCTGTATACAACCTTCTAGGCACAAATTTTTTCATTTTATTTTACCAGATATATTCTTAGCTGTTTAAAGTTTAGCAAGTTGTGTGTTTTTTTAAAAAAAATTTACTAGCAACCAATTGAATCAGTTGTATTTGCTGGCGTAAATAGTTTACTATTTTCTTTTATTAAATCTCTCAACCAAATTTTTTACTCTTAAATCTACTAATTTGAAAATATTCAAAAATTTTAATTTGTTTACAAGGTAAGTGTTTGGTTGATTGATAATTCGATACATACATGATACACATACATGAATGCAAAAAAAATATATATATAGATTGTATTTTGGTATGTGTCGACCAAATGTTTAAGAGGCTTTTAAGAAAAATGAATTTGATTGGAGAGAATTTAATCGAAAGATATAGATATACTTGTTTTTTAGATAAATAATTTGATTAAAGGACTTAATCGAAACAAATATATTACCGAAATTCCTTGTATACATGCTACCTAAACACATTTTGTCACGTGCATACCAATTAACATACCATATTCGTGAATTTCAAAGTGGAATTATTAGTTAAAAAATAAATTGGAGACCTAATTCGAAAAAATGTATTTTTTATTATTATTCTTACTCCTACTTCTACTCCCATCACCGATATACAGCTACAAGCCTACAACTATCACTACTATCACTACCATCATCGTCACTGCCGCCACGGCCCGCCAGCACCACCATCCGTACCCCTGCTGCCGCTGCTTTGTTTTACAAATTTAAATTAAAAGTAGACTCCATATTCTCGAATTCAATAACGGACCAATTATGGTGGGGGTCCAATTTGTCTTCTCTGCTTTTTTTTTTTAGTTGGCCCATGTGAATTTTAGGTGAGGCTTTTGAATATCAAGATAATTTAATAACTAGACCTAATTACAGGATTGGCCCCTCCAATATTAATATTTTGATAGGAAAAGAAAATTGTGACTTTATTTTTTTTGCAAGAGAGGCTGTTTTTTTTTTTTACAAAAGCAAAAGAGTAGATTAAATAAATATTTTATGTGATTTATTTAAAATTACAAAAATAATCCTTTAACTTTTAAAATTGCTTTGATGGTCTCTCAAACAACTATTTGCTTTTATAAATAGTCCCTCCTGGTCAAAAACTTTTTAAAAATGACCGACATGCTCTTCCAATTTTGGTCTCTTTATATTATAATTATTTACTTTTGATCATTCTTTTAACTTTTTGAGCTTTACATTTAATTCTTTCATATATTAGTTCTTCGTAAAATTTTAATTAGTTAATTAATTGATTAAGATTTGATCAAACATAATTAAAACTAAAATTTATTAATTAATAATACTAACTATATACTTTATGTTTTTATATTCATTGAATTTTTTATTTGATTTACTTTTAGAATTAAAGTTTATAATATTTTTTTATTTTAAGTTTTTAACAATAACTATCTTTTATTTGATAAATTAAATAACACATACGCTAAGATTGGTTATGTATCTATATAATAATACTAATTATTACACACACACGTACATGTATACATCATTGTCATCATTTGTCGTTGCCACTACCCCACAAACTATAAGCCCTCTCGCGTTGCTAAGACTAACTACCATCGTTGCCACCTGCTGTCACCACCTTCATCATCGCCTTCAACCATAAATTTCATCTACTCTCAACGAATATGCTCGACTTTGATTATATTAGTGTATTCGATTATACAAAAACATTAATAAATATACATAAATAAATGTGTTCTTGTGACGCAAAGATTGCAACGTATACTATTCGTAGATGTAGGAGGTCAGATGTCGTAGTTCTGGATGGGGAATCAATGTCGGTTGAAGGTAAATCCATGATGTCTAGGTCAATGGGGGATCAGGGGTTTGTTTGGTGTTTGTGGGGAGGGAGGGAGGGAGAGAGAGAGAGAGAGAGAGAGAGAGAGAGAGAGAGAGAGAGAGAGAGAGAGAGAGAGAGAGAGAGACACGTAAATGGAGGTATTCGGAGAGGTGAGGAGGGAGACGTCAGACGAGACAATATGAACTTGATTTCCAGAAAAGTTCGTTTGAATTTCGACACGTGTAGTTTATTTATATTAGTTTTGTTAGATTTTAATGTCGTTGGGTTAGTATTTGATGTCAATCAACATACGTGGCTTTTCGAGTTTAAGTTAGTTGACATTTTTAATTGGATTTTCGATTTCTATTTCTATACACACATAAATGAAATTAATATTAATATATAAATTCATGGTTGAAGGCGAGTGGAGATAATCAAGTGGCAATAACGATCTTTAGTATTGGTGATGAAAGAGGGTTAATCGTTGGTGCGATGGTGGCGACAACAAATGATGATGACAATTTTATATATATAATACAAATTCAAGTTTAGCATTTATGTTATTAAATTTTATCAAATAAAAAAATAATTATTGCTAAAACAAAAATGTATATTTGAATTTTAAAAATAAACCAAATAGAAAATTTAATGAATATATAAATATAGAGATAGTATATAGGTAATCTCATTAAATAATAAATTTAAGTTTTAATTATATATGATCAAATTATAATCAATTAATGAACTAATTAATATTAAACAAAGAAATAATAAAATAATAAAGTCTAAAATGAATTAATTAAACATTAAGTACAAAAAAAGTTAGTACACTGACCAAAAATGAATAATTATAATATTAATGGACCAAAAGTAAAAGAGTATATTCGTCATTTTTTTAAAAATTAACATCAGCAAATACTATTTATGAAAATAAACAGTGATTTTAGATAGGGTGTTCATTTCCGGATTATTCGATTTTCGGATATCCTAATTTCAGATAATCTGAAAATCAGATACATAAATTTTACTATCTGGATATGTATCCGATTTTCGGATATCCAAAATCGGATTATCCGAAAATTAAAATTTTTAATTAAAATTTAAATTATAAAATAAATTCAAATATATAAAATACAATTCTATATGTCTATTAACATATAAAAAGGTAACTGCGCCATAAACAACAATTTATCATAATTTTTTAAACTTAAAAAAAATATCAAAAGAGATTAAAATGCATTTAAACGAGATATGAAATAAGTTAATGCTACATTATACAGTTAAAATTAAAGAATGTAACTATTTTTAGTCAAATAATGTTTGGCAAAAAGTATACAAATATACAAAAGAAAATTAAAAAAAAAAAAATTGGACTCGCAAAATCCGTATCCGAATCCGAAATTTCGGATCGGACTCTAAAGTTCGGATTTTTTTTTAACCATCGATTTTAGGGACTGTCAATATTATTTTAAATTTTGAGGGAGAATTTTCATAAATTTAGACACCATAGGGACCACTATTGTAATTTACTTAAAGCAAAATTTTAAAAACAAGTGGCTAAAAAGCCTTGTGGAATCCCAGCTCCAAAGCAACGGATACAACCGTACAAGTGTTACAAGCCTTACAACTGTACAAGTACAACATATCAAACTAGGCCAATATGATTAAAATTTGTAAAAACAACTTATATGTGTTTTAGGTAGATGATGGAGATTGTTAATCGCGTCAAAAATAATCATCTTAACCCTAAATAGATGGATGTGGATATTAATTGGACGTTTGGTATCGTGGAAGGGATTGAAATAAAATTTAGAATCTGTTTTAACCAATGATCATTATCGATGACACTGAAAATGAAGAAAATATTATAAAACTTCATTCCATTTTCATCATTTTGATTCTCTACTGATATCGCCAATTTTGTGTATATTTATCAGGCGATATCTGTTTTGATTTACATATTAATATTGCTTATAGTACTCTTTTTAAGCAAATTTTGGTATTTAGTTGGAATTCTCTTCTTTTGAGCAGGTTTTGTGAAAAGTATCAATGTAGCTAATCTGGAAAAAGCACGGCGCGGATCTTGAAAGCGCGGCGTGGTAATTTCAGCAGAAACACAACCCGATTCTATCACTCAAAAGCGCGGCGCGCCCATCCTAAAGCGGGGCGCGTAAATGGCTCCAGCAACTTGCAATTTTTAAATTAATTTCAATGGAGGTCCAATAGGAGAGCAGCCTTTTGAAAGCGCGACGCGCTCCCACAAAAGCGCGGCGCGTAAATGACACTGTATATAATTTCAGAAACTCGTTTTTGAAAAGCAGATTTCGAAAATAGAGTGTTGCTGTGGCGATTTTTGGCGATAGAAGATGTATTGATGCTCGCTCTTTGAAGGGTTTTCATCTATTTCAACCATCTAACATCAATTCCATCAATAGGGGAGTAATTTCATCTTCATTTTGTCTTGATTTTGAGTTGTATTCAATGTTCATGGCAAATTGTGTTGTAAAACTCTTCAATATGATGGAGTAGTAACTTTTTGATCATTTGGGTATGAAATACATTAACATTTGATGATGGTTATGTAATACTTGGAATATTAATATGTCTAGTTGTTATCATGGATGAATGTAGTGATTTGTTTGCAAAAACATGTTTTGATTCATTTTGGATGTTGATTAACCTTTGATGTGAGTTAGGGTTTATTAATATCTATTCTATATGAAGTGATTTTTATTGCTTTGTTTAAATCCTTTAACTTGTGAGAGTAATGGATATAGAAATGTTTTGCTATGAATCATTATATTATTTGTGTAAGGATGTGAGTCTAATGCAAATTATGTTAACATTGTGAAGTGAAAACATCATCCATGATAATAACCAATATATGAGTATGAATGTATGTTCTTAACTTTTGTAAAATAATGATTGAGTGATCTTCATTGTTTTATGAATGTATCTTTTAGTACCAAATGTTACTTGCATAATATTTTGATACTTGAATTCATATTCATATCTTAATTGGTGTAAATTCTCAAGGGAGTGATCCTTTGATAGTTTTATATTAATTAAGGAGTGAAGCTATTTGATAGTCTTTGAGTGATCTTGGCTATTGAATAACTTAAGTAATAACATATTTTTATTCCAAGGCATTATCATTACTTCATCATCCATGTGTTAAGGGAAATAAACCCAAGTGATCATCCTTTAATCATCAAGTTTTAATCCTTCTCTCGTTGCTATTGTCACGGTATTTGTAAACTCATTTGATAATCGAAATCTTAATGATAAATCTTACACAATTTCGGCTATCTAACTTTTAATCTACTTCTTATTGTTTTGCAAAGCCAATTATCCCTGAGATCGACAACCCGGACTTACTTAGCTATACTAGTATACGATAGGTAATACTTGCCTATTTGTCCGCTAATTTTAGTTAATTATTTCTGTTTTTATATTTAAAACAAAGGTGTGCTAGCGGCACATCATCTACATGTTGGTAAGAAAAGTGAAGAAATAAAAATTATACTAAACTTCATTTTTTTACTTCATTTCATTGAGAATCAATTTATTTGTGACATAAAAGAAAATTATAAACCTAATGTGATTCCGTTTCATTCATTTCTATCATACCAAACATCCCCTAAATGATGTAGGGTACATTAGAAGGACAATGATGTAGGGAAAAATAGAAGTATGAGACTTACATTGTGAAGAAAGGAAAAGATTAGAAGACAAAATTTTTGTTCATGTTCTTAAATATAAAGGAAAGAAATAAAATGAAATGAAGTTTTTGTGTTATTGAATAGGATAAAAATGAAAAGAAATATGTATTTTACTATTATATTTCATTATAACATAATCTTTTTCTATTTATTTTTTAGATGATTATTTTTTTTATTCAAAGATAATAAAAGAGTTTCCTTTCTTGCTTTTTCTTTTACATTGGAATGACATCATTTTTTATTTCTTTAAAAACTTACATTTATGGAACACATCTTTTGTGTAGCTATATTCACTCGTTTTTGCTAATCACTCCCTCCTAGGGTCCTATACATATCACATCTATTAACTAATAAATTTGCCTTTCCCAAAAAGAATCAGTCGGAATCAAAGTGATGGTTTTATAGCATACTTTCCAAAATGATTTCGCGTAATGAAAGTTTAAAATTGCTATAAACAGTCACAGGATCCATCCATCGAACATTAAACTCGAAAAATATAAAGTGAGCATACCTTAATGTGGAATGATCAATAATGTATCAAAAGTAAAGCTTTTGGATCTACTGGTGATATTGCCTTTGAACTCAATACTGGATATCGAATTTGTGCAAATTTTTTATTTTGAAGTGAATGATCAAACGAGCACACTTGTTTGAGTATTATTGTTGGCCGGTTTTGATGGTTAAACCTTTTAGGGTTCGGCCTTCATTTATAGGGGAGGGAGAAGATCGTTAGGGTTAGTTTTTTTTTCATTAGGGTTAGTTGATCTTATTTGTTAACTTTTTGATATTGTCATTTAACTACTTAAGTGTTTGTCCATTTAATTGATCTAATCCGTTAAATGCATGCATCTTCATTGATAAAATATTATATTATTTGTTCTTGTATGATATGCACATATTCGTTGACGCTTATCGATGGGACCTTTAGGTGACTTATTGTAACACCCTCGAAATATGACAAAATGCCTCGTCATACACATATCATAAAATGGTAATATTTCATATAATATTGATTATCACAATGTTAAGGGTTCACACAAACACTGGAATTTTAAAACTTTAATGCAGACATAAACAAACCCTGTTTAACGGATACATATACTAGAATTCACATACAATATACGGATACACAATGTTCCCAAAAAGTGACGTCAAAATACAGTCAGGATGGCACAAATACCCTAGGTAGCAAACCATGTCCCCCACTTCTGATCCGGCGTTGGTCGTCTTATCTTCTGATTCCTTGAGACACACGTTTAGACTAGAATACATAAACTTGACAGCTCGTGAATACACACGGGTTAGACACTGCAGAATAAGTGTAATCACATAACACATGGCACATGACAGTCACAGGTAGCTTTACATTCGTCATATGCATCTGACTCATCACTGATATCTTCATTACTCATTAGAGAGCTTGAGATCCAACATACACTAAGATTCCTACCTTAAATGAGGAGACCACTCCCCCTGCTATAAAGTCATGCCCGTAATGGTTAACACAGATAATAAAACACATGAGCGACCTGACAATAATCACTCTCATATTTGGTAACCCTACTCAGGGATTGATAGGGCTACCCAGCCCGCACGATAACCCGTCGTGGCTAACTCTGTCATGGATGTCATCTCACAAGCTCCTTGATATATATACATGTATAGTAAAATAATAAAGCAATGTGGAATCATACCTGGGGTGTAGCTCCCAGTGCTCATAACACAACCACATATAGCATCAGGTATAGACTCGATGAAGAAAGTCGACCTTTTAAAACACTCATGTACTCATCTGGATTATAGTAACTAGCCCTTACAAGCCGCCAATAATCACCGTCCTGGCCCAGCATGATGTTTACTCGTCCCTGTACACAAACGGACCTTCACATATTAATCCAAACCCAATAGATAAATCTTGGATACTCAATAATAATTGTTAATATATTCGATAGATACCTAAAACATAGCCAAATAGGCCTCAAAACCCAATTATTGCCCAAGCAGAGTTGATTGCGGTCATGCTAAGCCTAGTGCGTCGCATCAAGCTTCTGATCCCAAGTATTTTGTTTATGTCAAATTCCAAATATTTTGTTTATGTTTTGTCAAATCTAAAAAGATTTTATCATAAAATTTTGAATAATTACGTGATAAATTTAAGCTTATCAAATAGAAATCATTATATAATGCATATCATAAATTTTTACGGCAATGAAAACTTTATTATAAAATTAAAAAATAAATCAACAAATGAACTTTTTAAATATTTTGAAACGAATCACCTAGAAAAATGTTAATTTTATAATCATCCATTTTTTTACCTTTGTTTAAAGTTTTCAGAATGGTTATTATCAAAAAATTCATTCGAACTTTTATGATTTTTTCGGTTTACCCATTCAATTTTTTTTCCAACCGATCGAATCACTACACTTTTTATTTTCTATTAGTTTAATCAATATACTTTCAAATTTATTAGACATTCATTTTTTACCGGTAACATATTTGACCGGTAATTTGTTGTAATGAATTAGAGTTATTATCAAAAAAACCATTCGAAGTTTCATAATTCTTTTTCTTTAACCAGTCTATTAGTTTTTCGTGATCTAATCTCCAATTTAATTGATGTTCAGATTTTTGTAATTTGTATTATTATGTTGCTCATAAAATCAAATTATTAAAATAAACATTAATTTCAAGAAAAATATTTCTTTCTTTTTTCATCATCATATTGTTTTTATCACCAACGATGCTTCATTGATCTCTTCTGCTTCTTCATTATCATCCTCTTCTACTTCATCAATTCTTCATTATCATTGTGTTAATCCAAACAAATTCTAATCAATTTGATTCTCTAAGATTTTGTAGTGTTCATCAAGTTTGTTGACGATTATGTTAACTGATTATAGTTTCAAATAAGATTCCTATCAAGTAATGTTTACATTGGTATTTGTTTATTCAATTTTCACCTGTTGAAATCTATTTGATTTATTTTCTTGTTCTTTGTTTGGGTTTGAATGTTTTAAAAGGTCGTAAATACATAAATTTTATAAATTAAATGGCAATCACTAACGATAGTAATAATATAATTTAAAAAAAAATTTAAAAAAATAAATAATAATAGAAAATGTAAAACTAAAATTTTATTATAAAATTTCATAAGCAATTTTGAAACTTAAATTGGGTTCATTTTTTGTGTTAATAAAATCTTGAAAAAACTTGAAATTAAATATGAATTGATTTTAATTTGATATATTACTGTTATTGATAAAAATATGAAAAGATTTGTTTGATTTCATTGAATTATCGGTTCTCGGAGTTTTAACTTTTAGTTTAAGAGAATGGTGGTCAAACCAAAAAAATTTTGGAAGTTCGGGTCAGTGTCGGTCCTATCATTTTTTAGGCCCAGGGCATATTCTTAAAAAAGGGCCCTTTATATATATAAGCAATATTCGTATAAAAAAGTTACAATTAAATAATATTGATTTTGTTGCACTATTGTCAATGGCATGTTTTTAAAAACTTTACAATCTGTCATTGTGTAATGGTTTCACGATGCTTCTCTGAATTTTTCCTCAATCCAAAAAACCGCAAAAAAAAATATTATTAACATCGTATGATTATATATTGGGTAAAAATTACATACAATATTAAATTATATTTTTATTAGTAAACTGAAATAAAAAGTTTAAATTATATATAATATAAATAGTAACATATGTGTAAAAAATAAATAACATCTCAAGAAATAAATACATATCTGATTAGTATTTTTAATAATCGTATAATAAATAACACAAACCGCGTGATAAACAAAAATAAAAAAATCAAACTCATTGAAAAAAAGTATGAATATTGAATTTGATGGATTGTATATTGATTTAAAGCAAATAGACGATATTTGTAGATAAAAATTCAAGTGATAGTGATGAGATATAAAATAAAATAAAATAAATGCATACAATAGGAATCGAACACATGCCATTAGAGTTCCAAAGTAAGATAAATACCGGTTGAACCAACACATTATTTGTGGTTTTTAGCGCTCAAAATAAAAATAACCTAATACTGGACTGCTGGGCTCTATTAACATATTAAATTTTTTTGGACCCCTTAGAGTGAATTGGGCCCTGGGCGGTGGCCCAGGTGGACCAGGCCCAGGGCCGGCCCTGGTTCGGGTAATTTTTTCAATGATAAAAAACGTCACGTAATTGTCACGTCACCAAATCACCTGTGATAACAGGTAAACCGGTCAAACCAATAAAAAAATGAAAATTTAGTTTTTTGATTAGTTGGAAAAAAATTTGAGTGATTAAACCGAAAAAATCATAAAGTTCGGATGGTTTTTTCGATAATACCCGTTGCATCACAGAGCGCAGACAGAAGTAGGGTGATTTGATTGGATATGGTTGTACAAAGACAGGTGTTTTGATTGAACAATTGGATTTAATTTATTTTTATTTTTATTTTATATATTTATAAAATATGAGGGCAATTAAAATGCAAGAAAACGTGTCAAAGACGAAAGTGCTAAAAAGAAGAAAAAGAAGAAGAAAAGAGACAACCAAACATGCATACATGAATGAATGAATCATTGATTTCATTTCACTTTAAAATTATATAAACATAGTGATTGAGACATAAATTTATTTAAATAATTGTCTTGAATTTATTCCTACAAGTTTTAACTCACTAAAATTATTCACATTTAAAAAAAGAAAAATAACAGAATATAACCACCTAAATTATAAAATAAGTTATTGTTATCTTTTTGTTTTTTACGTAAGATGAGAACATGATATCTCTATCTTTGAAGTTATGAAAATTTATCAATCTATATAATATAGAAAAACACAAATTACTTCGTAACATCATCATATTTCACCAAAACAATAAATACATGTTATAATAAAATAAAATAAAAAATTGCAATTTATTATTTTTAATATTTATAAACAATAATAAATAATTAACTCTATCCACTATTTGACATTATCCAATAATGGTATTCGTCATCATTCTCTATTTTTAAATTATATCAATTAAAATATAAAAATATATTATGAAAATTTTAATATAAAATATTTGAAAAATAAGATTATATTTTAAAAGAAAAAATACATTATTTATAAAGAACGTGTGTGTGTGTATCATAACATTTTTTTATTTATTGTAATAAGATAAGCATTATATGTTAAATATGTCAATTAAAAATATTGAGGGAATTACCAAAAAAAAGTAATATGAAATACGAAATTTGATAATAAATGTATTGTAAATTTTTATAGACCGAGAAAGATAACGTAAAATTTTAGTTTAATCGAGAAAGGACATGAAATTTAAATTTGAAGCCAATAAAAATAATCAAATATTATTATTTTACCAAAAAAGAATCATGAAATTAGAATTTTACCTTTTTTTATTAATTATCAATGAATAATTTAACCACACAAATTTAATTTGTGTGGTTAAATTATGGTGCTTTAATTTTTTTGTTTATGTTTATTTCTAACTTATAAATTTATTATAAAATTTGCAAAACAAAACACTTTACTAACAAAAAAATAAAAGAACAAACGTTTATGTTTTTTTCGGAATTAAACATAAAAGATAAAAGCATGATTATAAAAAATTAAAAAACTATAATTTAATAATAAAAAAAATCAAAAGATAACCAATATAAAATCAAAAATAAAATAAAAAAACCGAAACTTATAAAGAATTTAAAAACACAAAAAAAAAAAATGATAAAAGAAAATAAAACAAAGTTGGGGCGGCTATAACCCACACCATTCATATTGTAGAGAGGCTCAACAACCAGATTATTAAGTAAATGTCATATGAAATATGCAAACACGTTCACATTTATCTACAAAACAAATGAATTGTCTAGCATTATTCAATTTAAAAATAAATATATTGCTAATGTTTCATAAAAAATTATTTAGAAGAAAAATGGCACGTACCAAAAGATGTTACTTACAAACGTATTAGAGGGTGTTTGGTTTTGCGTTATAAACGTGATTATTAGCTTATTACGTTACAATAACGCAAATAATTGGTTTAAAGTGTTTGGATTGCATACGTTAATAAGTGATTATTTGCGTTTAGCGTTTGTCCTACCACACTTTTTCATAAGTTAAAATTTGTAGCTTATTTGCTTAATAAGTGATTATTTGGTCATTTTACAAGTAAAAACGCAAATCCAAACACTTTAAAAACTGATTATTTGATAATTATGATATCAAACAGCAGAAGATAAACCAAACACTAGATTTCCTGCAGCACTTTTTGTTACAACAATTATCTGATTATTAGTTTCCAAAACGCCACAGCACTTTCTCAAACGCAAATCCAAACACCCTCTTAGTAGAACTCATTTAAATAAGTGTTGTTATATTTCTTTTTGAGCCATACAAATGGATGGATATCGATCAATACATCATTATACGTGGTAATTTGAGAAGGAACTAGCTTATAATAAGATGCACATGTAAATAAATGTGACAAAAGTTATTATAATCAGAGTTGATATTTATTAGAGTTTGAAGATAAATAGATTATAGGTAATAGAATTCACTATTCATTAGAGTTTTTAATTAAGGATATATTTAATAAAAAGAACCAGATTTTTGGAAATGCTTTGCATATGATGCAATAATAAAAGAAGAACTGTTTTTTACAATTTATCTTTACCTTTTCTTAATTTTACTTTAGATAAAGGCAAAGAATATTGTTGAAACTTAATTGGCCCTTTGGAGAAACCAAAAGTTGCAAGTAGCTGGGAATAGCAACCATCAATTTACACTTTAGGACGACAAGCCCTATATATACTTTATATCTAATATATAAGTGTGGGTTATAAACTCAGAAACAACGTTGATATGATGATAATGAATCTTCAGTTAATAGATAGTTGCGATTTGCGAATGAAAAGTGAAATGTTTTGGAAATTAACTAAAAACTAAAATCAAGAATTATATTACAGCAATACACAATAAAACACTTAAATGAAGAGGGATTTTTTATATACAAATAAACAAGATTAATCAAATGAGAATGCTTTCACTAAACATTGGATGATTAAACAGAAAGCACAGTTGGAATAAATATCATACAAATTAATTAGCCAATAAACAAGAGTAATTAAATGAGAATGCTTCCCCTAATTTGTCAATTCATATGAAACATGATGAGACGTCCTCATTACATATAATTATATAAATAGATTTATCTTTGGGTGCTACTATTCTCAAACTATAAATGTATATTTCTACCATATCATTATTACTATATTATTAGAAATCAGTTTTTTATAATTAATTAGCCAATAAAAAAATTACAAATTTTAAAATTTCATTTTTCAAAGTCAACCTACACTTTTTCTATCTCATCATGGGATGTAAATAGACTACCCTTCTATCTTTTGACCATCACGACATGGTCATACCAAAGCAAGTTAAGCATGGATAAACACAAAATTGGCAAATAACTTTTTTTAAGTTAGTTAAGTCAATTCGGATAACGAAAAATCAACAACAAAAAGATAGTGAAGTGTAAATAAAATTAACAAAGGTAAATATTCATATCCAAAAAAACATCCATGAAAAAACAAATTCGAATAATTGAAAATAGATTCTGAAACCAATAGAAAGAGTTAATATGATTAATTAAAGGTAAATATTGAATTTAGATTCGGAAACCAATAAATCCATGAAAAAATACTGAAGTATAAATAAAATTAACAAAGGTAAATATTCTGAAACCATCACGACATGGTCATACTAAAGAATATTTATAAACACTAAAATAGCAATAACAAAAAGATTGATATTAGTAAAAAAAATATCCTAATTTTTAAGTTAAAATAACATTAATATCGTTAATTTTTAAATAAAAAATAATAATACCTTAAAAACGAAAATTTTATATTCTTTAAAACGAGACCGACCATGATATATTTGTTTAAAAAAAATTTACGTGTTTATTTTCGTAAAAAAATTACCTTGACAATCATTCAATAATCAATATATCATATCAAGATCATTTAATATCAAAGTAACAGTTTATATTATATATTCAACGTCGGAGTTGTACTATATATCATATATGCAACACTTCATATACACTCAATATTATAAAAGTCAAGATAATGTCTAAAATTATTAGCCAAACTTGTTGGACTATCTTAATTTAATGTTAATTGCATATGTTTCATCTTATCACTAGTGTTATATTATATCATATGGTGTAGATTGGTTCTATAGTTTTGCACTAAATTAATGTTTAACAATGATCCTATCACTACACACACATATATAATCGTTTAAAAAAGTTAAAATAATAAAAAAAAAATTTAGTTATAGGGATTAAACTAATAAAATCATGAAAAGTTGGGGTTTCTAAGACCATCTTTATTGGTGACCTTTTACATAGGTGGGTTGGGGATTAATATTTAAAAAAAAAAAAGTCACCAAAAAACCCCAACCTGGTGGATACACCAACCCAAGGTTGGCTTCTTTGTTTTTGTTTTGATTGCCACATGGCATAAGTTTATTGGTGGTCAAAAGTCACCAAAAATTATATTTTTATAATAAAATAGATTTAAGGTGGGTTGTTATTGTGAGTTAAAGGTTGAGTTGGATTGGGTTGTGCAGGTTGAAGAAAGAGAAAATAGTTTTTTATTAAAAGGTTGGGTTGGAGAAGGTTGTGGATAAAGATGGTCTAAGAGATATTTGTTCTAAAAACTTTTAAATTGGACCAATTTTGTGATTAAATCCCAAACCATTTTTCATTGCACAAGAGAACTCCAACTGATAATCTCAAGGAAATGGAATATTATTGGTTGTAACTGTTTCAAAGTCTAATGCCACCGTCGACAAGTCACCATTGACGATCGAAGTTTGCCAAAAAAAAAAATTTAATTCCAACAGTAAAACACATATTATAACAAAAAAATCATCAAATAAATGTCGATTTAAATAACAAAACAAAAACAACTGAGTTCGTTGGGAGGATGTTTGTTGGTGACAAATGATTGTTCAGCATATTCCAACCGATCCATCAGGCTGCAAGTTATTTATTTGTTAAAAAAATCATTTTGATAGGTTTTAGTCAGTTGGGGTTTTTTGTGCTATAAAAAATGGTTGGAGTTTTAATCGTAAAAAATGATCCGACTTGAATGTATTTTGCGCACAGTTTCCTTTTTTTGAAGGGAAATGATTTGTACACAACAAAAATTTATCATACACAACAATTTCATAAAAAAGACTATTATATCCTTACTTTTAGGGGGTAAAAAAAATAACGATGACAAATGTGTTAGTAAGGGTAATATAGTCACTTTATATGAAATTATTGTGTATGTCAAAATTTGTTGTGTACAAATCATTAAGGTGTTATTTGTTTTTTAAGAGGTTAAATGTCTGAAATCCGAAAACCACATCTGAAATTAAGAGGTGATCTTAAGATCTGAAATATGAGATTATATACATACACATATATATATATATTGCCGACGGAGCAGAGAGAAAAAATGCTCGCGTGGCGCGATATAGTGGTAAAAATTCAGAAATTTAAGACTTATTTGGCGCAATATAATAGGTTAAAATTCAAAAAATTAAGGCTATTAATTTGACGCAATATAATTGGTTAAAATTCAGAAATTAATGAGATTCTTCCCACTATTTTAGCTCGATGAGATTCCACATAATAATCCAGATTTGTCTACATATTTTAATGTTTCTGCAATTAAAATATGTAGATTTTCCGGAAAGAAATAAAAAATGACAATAAAATTTCAAAGTTTCACGGTTTGAAATAGTTGCAATCTGATTATTAAGTTAAATAAAAATAACAAATCAGATTTAACCCGCTAGAAAATTCAAATTTACACTGCTGGAAATAGATGCAGTCGGATTTATAAAGTTAAATAAAAATTAAAAAAAATCAAATTTAATCGACTATAGTATAACTGAAATATTAAGAT
This sequence comes from Centrapalus pauciflorus, assembly GCA_020465985.1. Lineage (NCBI taxonomy): Eukaryota > Viridiplantae > Streptophyta > Magnoliopsida > Asterales > Asteraceae > Centrapalus > Centrapalus pauciflorus. The sequence goes on along the minus strand of JAANYP010008978.1, from coordinate 319,870 downwards.
ATGTGGAAAAACACTGGATAATATCATAACTGAATATGCAGGAAAAAAGATTCAAATATGAATAATAAATATTCCCAGCTGCATATTCATCAAGTTATAAATTCTTTATATAATTTGAAACCTGATAATTATTAGATGTTTATATAACGAGTTAAATGTAACCAACTATGATATAAAACATGCTTTATTGAAGTTGCGTAATATATATATATATATATATATATATATATATATATATATATATATATATGTGTGTGTGTGTGTGTGTGTGTGTGTGTGTGTGTGTATAGATGTGTGTGTGTATATATATAGGGATGAGTTCAATGGAAAACCACTATGCACGTGAAAAGCATGGAAACCTACGCATACCGTCCGATTTGGTGCATTTCATGAAAAACGCGGTGGCATGATCGTAAATAAGGTGATGCATCACGCGAGATTTTGATGCATCACGCGGGAAATTTGATGCATCACGCAAGATTTTGATGCATCACGTGGGGAATTTGATACATTTGTAGTGGTGCAGTGCGGTTTTCACAAGTTTTCAGGTGCACTGTGGTTTTCCATTGAACCTCCCTCTATATATATATATATATATACATATATATATATATATATCTATATATATACATATATATATATATATATATATATATATATATATATATATATATATATATATATATATGTATGTATATACATACAGACATACACACACAGAGTCGGTATGCATAATCAATATTGATAAAAAATCTGTATCAACAGTGTATGCGTGAAAAAAACTATATCGTATCAAGATGAACTTCACGTATGGTAATCAACCAGATGAAGAGTCGAAGACGTTTTCAACTCCTGCAGAAAAAAATTGTCAATATCTTCTTTAATATTCTTTCAAGATTTTGAAAATGATGTACATATATACTATAATACACATAGCATATACATGTTTGATATTTATGTTGCTGTTGTTTCTTCCTTTAATTCTGTATCAATTCAATGAACACACAGAGGTTACGAGACACACACAACACTCTGAGACTATTTAGTCTCGGAGCCTGACATTAACACACAGATTCAAACACATAATCGCACACTGCACACACTTACAACTCATATCTTTCTATTTTTAACTTTTTCAGCAGCAACATAAGTTAGGATATATGACGATTGATACAACAAAATTGATCAATAAAGATCCTTGCTAATTAAGTTGCCAAGGCCGAAGGCTATTTGACATTCTTGCCCATTTTACAGACAGAACTTATGCTAAAGACACTTGGACAACACACTAATACTGCACTTATTTTCTGTTTTGATCTTATTTTCCAGTAGTAGAAATGCAAGGATTAATGACAAATAAAACTTGCATTTGAGTCAACAAACCACATAGAAATCAAGCAAAGGTTAGGCCGAAGGCCAATTGGGCTTCTTGGCCAGACATTCTCAACAAAAACAGGAACTAACATACACATGTGTAATTCACGCACAACACAAAGACTTAAACATTCTGTCTTTTATCTAATTTAAGGAGCAAAATCAAATAAATAAATGGTGATTTAGACACAAATATGGTCAACAAACACACCAAGATAATTATGAATTCCAGATTGGCCATAAGCAATGATTTAAAATGATTAAAAAAAGTGAGAAAAACATTTAATAAAATAGCAAGGTCAACAACTTGGCAAACCTTTAAAGAAAATTAAATTGAAATTAAAAACATGATATACGAGTAGTTGAGTAATAAAAGTTACATAGTTTTGTTCATGTAATAAGTGTCTATCTTGTATTTGAATTGCATGTTTTTTTTATGTTTTAAATTAATTTGATGTATACTCTTAATTTTAAACATAGAAAGGAGATTTCATAACGATATGTTGACTTTTACCGAACATAATATAACAGTTTCAATAAAATATAATGTAAGGATTAAAATGATAAAAAATTAATATTAACAGACCAAAATTATATAACATGAAAATATAATGATTTTTCTCAATATTAACCCTAATATTTACGATAGATGACACTAGGTTTAGATATAACAAGTACAATATGAATTATATTTGATGTTGTATTAAAACTATTACTGGAATGTTAATAAAATAAACTGACAACCAAAATATATGCGTGATTATAATGCATTTTTATTAAAATATATAAAAAATAAAAGCGATCTTAACGATATCTTTAGATTTTCCAACATAAAATTTAAAAAAAAAAATTAAAATAGAAAACTTATAATCTTTTATACCAATAAAACTAACAATAATGGAGATTATAAAATTTTAAACAAACCTTAAATGTAATAGCGTGTAGTAATTTTCATGATAAAGTTAAGTATTTTTTTCTTAACAAACAATGTATAAGAGTATATATGTATAGTTCTTTCAAAATTAAATATGTTTTTTTTGTGTAATTGTTTAATTAAAAAAGTATTAATTTTAGAATAAATCACCCGAGCAACGCACATGTATTCAACTAGTTAAAATGTGATCTTAAGATTGTTTGTTTCGTAACATGAAATATCTGAAAAATATTACTTTAAAATATTATATCTAATTAATTTTATTATAATTAATTATAATAATTAATATGATAAACATTTTTAAATTAGAATTATCTGAACTTATATTTTTATCAACACCTCAATCAAGATAACTGAAATGATAATAATTAATATGAGAAATTGTTTTAGGGTTTGTAAACTAAAAATAAAAAAAGATTTCTTAATTTTTTTTTCAGACCCAATCCTCCATTTTAGAATTAAGAGGTCAATTCAGAGGTTGTACCATCTTAACTCTGAAAGTAAACAAACAATCTTAATTTATACTAGATTCGAAGTTTAGATTTCAGATCCTTTTAAGAATCTTTTAATGAAAAACAAACAAAGCCCAATGTGCTATTTGTTTTATAAGATGTTAAATTTCTGAAGTCTGAAAACCACATCTAAAATTAAAAAGTGACATTAAGATCTGAAATTAAGTGGTGATCTCAAGATTGATTGTTTCGTAATACGATAAATTTGAAAACTATTACATCTATTGAATTATATATTATAATTAATTAATTTATATAAACAAAATTAAATTATAATAATTAATATGATAAATATTTTAAAATTAGAAATAACTGAGCTTTTTTAAACGACACCATAAAAAAATAACTGTAATTATAATAATTAATCTGATATAGAGTTTTAAGGTTTGTAAACTAAAAATAAAAGAATAGACCTATTAATTTTTTTTTTCTGACCTTCCTCATAAAATTAAGAGCTGAATTTAGAGGTTGTAATTCTTAACTCTAAGGTGTAGTTTATTTTTTAAGAGGTTAAATGTATGAAGTTTAAAAACCACGTCTGAAATTAAGCTGAAGTCTTAAGATTTGAAATTAAGAGACTCTTTATTTTATTTAAAACAACTCTCATCCTCTTAAAATTCAGATGGAAATTTAAAGGTTGAAATCTCTTAAGTCTGAAACCAAACAACCAATATTAATGTAGTTTAGACTTCAAATCTTTGTAAGAGACTCTGGTGCTATTTGTTTTTTAAGAGCTTACATGTCTGAAATTAAGAGATGATCTTAAGATCTAAAATATGGAATTAAGAGGTGATCTTAAGATTGTTTGTTTCGTAATATGAAACACCTAAAAATATTACTTTAAAATATTATATCTAATTAATTATATATTATAATTAATTAAATTATACAAACAAAATTAAATTATAATAATTAATAAATTTTTTTAAATTAACTGAACTTATATTTTAATCAATATCTCAAAAAAGATAATTGAATTTATAATAATTATTATGGTAAATAGTTATATACTTTTAGGATTTGTAAACTAAAAATAAAAAAAATGACCTCTTAATTTGTTTTCAACATAAGTCACCCTCTTAAATTTAAGAGATAAATTTAGATGTTACAATTTCTTAACCCTGAAACTAAACAAACAAATCAAAATTTATTTTAGATCCGAAGTTTAGACTTTAGAACTTTTTAAGAGTCTCTTTAATGTATCAAACAGGATCTAATGAAAAACAAATAAGACCTCAAACTAAACAATCTTAATCGAAAAACAATTTTGTTTGAATACTTGGGCATGGGCAATATCGTCTTTGCAACTCCACCTGGAATATCACATTGTTGTTGACAGAGCGCACCACCACCAACACCAAACAGAGGCGTCTCCTTTCGCAGATTCTGAAATCTCCATGCGAATGCCCGACTGACTTTGGGTTCCAATTTGAGGTTCGGAGAATTTAATATCTTCCATAGATTTTACCTTAACTGATGTCGTGTAAGTCTATCCCCATCCCTTCTTTTACTTGATATCAAGCTTCACATCACACTAGATCTTCCTCTCTTCTCTCTCATCAAGATGGTTTCATCCTGCTCTTTGATCTTTATCGGCCTAGCGTTTAGATTACGATATTTTCTGGTGACCGCGTCGGTTCTTGTTCGTGCCTTATGACTTTGTAATTTATATATATATGTATGTTGTTTTAATTCCAACCATCTCCTTGTGCTTTCGGTCTCGAGCCTAATTGATCAGCTAGAAGCCTATAACTATGGAATTCTTTTTATTTAATGGCAGTGATGGAGTTTATTGATATATCGCATCAATTTTTTTTAGGGTTTCTGTCTTGGTCAATGGGGTGCCCCCTTTTTAGGGTTCCACGTCACAGAATTATACTTTACACAGCCCACTTTGTCTTTTAATGTTACAAAACACTTCAACTTCGACCCTGTAAGTAATAGAAATGACCTATTGCAATATAAGTGATGGGGGTTGTCGAAATTTAGGTCCTTGTGTAAGATAGCAGTAGGGACTGTTTGTAGTTTGAAACCACAATTGTGTGGAGCCTTTAATTTGCCACGATAAGATCTTTGATTTATGGGAATGATAAGGCTGGAGTGTGATTAGTATCATAATGCCTATAGGTAAACATCAGAGATCTGGTAGGATTGTTGTTCTACTTGGAGACATTAAAAAAAAATCCTACAAATATATGCAATTTGGTTTACAATTTTACATAACAGCGTATATGTAGAAGCACAGAGTCCATAACGTGACATTCATTTTGGGTCTTTATGGATTTGTAGGTTTTATAAAGTGATATCAAACTGTTAATCTACCAAGATTTTGCTTACTCGTACCTTTCTGAATTCTTTGATATCTTCTAAAAATCTTTGCCTTCATCCTAATTCGCTTTATCAGTACTGAAAACAACTTTCTTTAAGCTGCTCTGTTTTCTGACTAAAATCTATATCTGTTTTCATAAACATTGTTATTAATTTACTTAGTTGTGAGTGTTTTAAATCTGGGCTCATTTAAATTGTCCAGGAGACCTCTAAAGCCTTTCATTTAAAAAGGATTTTTGACTCTGCCTGTAAAATGACTAGATTTTGTGACTTTTAAAGCTCGTGGATTGCTGGCACAGCAGCCTCTTTGTTAAGTGTTTTTTTTTTTTTTTTTTGCTTTGATGAAAAATCATCCTTCTCACAAAATGCCAACACCTTTTAAAAGTTTTAGATCATGAAAATTTATTGCCATGATGGTGGCTTCAGGGTCGCTTGACACCCCCGATGGTGTGTTACGAAGTAGGATAATTTCATAGACTAGTGTTATGTATTTTAAGGATTAGGAAAAAGCAACCTAATGAGCTTGATAGTTGATACTATACTAAGTATAGACGTTCTTGTGATATCATATGTATCTATCGAACCCATATGCAGTTACTTCATGTTTTTTTAACAACTTCCTGACATGCTTTGTTCGTGTTTCAGTTGTTCTAATGAAAACATGGATAATTCTCCAAGTGTGGATAATTTGTATGCATTTTAACATTTGTGAAATCTAAGATCGTATTTGGAGCTGCATCACAGGCGTTAGTTTTTCTGTTTTCTGATGTAAAGGGAATGTAAATAGTTTGGAACTTCTGATTTACTGAGATATGGAGTGTGTTTCAGTAACTTAATAACTGACGTATTATGGATCTTTGGGTTATATATATGAACCTGTATTTTTTAGTAGATGATTTGTTTTTTCTTTTATGTACTTATTCTATAAATAGTCAAGTTTTGAAAATCGTTTCTTAAAATATTGCACATTTGCACAATCTTGAAAGATCGGATAGTTGATACTTGGTGGCATTTGTCACCCATTTAGAATTATCTATTTTTTCAGGTTTGTTCTTTAAGTTGTTGGCATCAGGAATATTGTAGGTATCAAAACTGGAGCACACTTATTACTTAGTTTCTTAGTCTTTATGATTTCTTTTTATTGAGCTGTGTCTTTGGTGTATTTCAATTAAGTTCTTATGACATCTTGGGCGTGACTGTTAATGATTTTTGAGATTTATTGAGTACTAATTTGAAGATTTTAATAATTTTTTAACATTCCTAATGCATATATTCAGCAGTGTTACAATGATATTTTTATGGATATGTTTTGTATTTGTGTCTTTTGCATTCTAATTATGCCTTGCTATCCCTAAAATTAAGAGAAGGCTGTAATCTTTCCAAAATTTTAATGGCAACTAATGTTTTCATGTAATAATTTTAATATCTTCGATGGTTGGCAGGCAATAACATTTTCTTGAGGTGACTACCAAAGTAAAGGACAACCCACGGGTTCTTTTCGTCGGTCATTGAAATCTGTGAGATGGCTGAGAAAGCATGTGTAAAGCGCCTTCAAAAGGAATATAGAGCAATTTGTAAAGTATGCCTTCCTTTTGTTCCATCATTATTTTTGTATCCATTTTGTTTGCATGTCCACCTGCCATTGTTGCCCGTTTGTTCATACATGTATCATTCCTCGATTGTATTTCTTCTCTGAAACAATAAAACGTGTCACTGAATTGAGGATTCGAGTCTCATTTTCTGCATAGCTCTTACTGTTATTGTTTTTTACGATATGCGTGTGTAACTGTGTCTTATCATTACGTATCTTTTACTCAACTTTGCTTATGTTAGATACATTGTCATCTTGTAGTTGTATGAAGCACTAAGCATGCAAACACATGGGTTCATGAATGGCCTAGACCTTTTTACCCATAAAATATTGACAGTTCACATGATATCTATCTAGCTTTTAAAGGAATTTTTGATGAAAGACCAATGGGCTATATCATAGTAAATTTGATGTAAAATGGCAAGGAATTTAAATTTGGATGTGTAGCTCCAGCAGATCAGACCAAGTCTGATGAAAATAATATTCTGTCCGGAAATTTTCAACCAAGGAAAGTTGTTGATTACAAACTTGTTTTGAAGCTTTTCCATGATCTATCTGTTCTGGGGTAGGTTAGCCATTTTTCCACCGACGCATCTAAATTTGAAGTCTAATATCACCATTTAGGGTTCTTTGCATGACCTGCAGCTCCATGGGACTATTTTACTTATTAATTTTAATTTTTCAAGGAAGACATATTTAAATCTTAAGCAGTGTTGTATGTTTCAACTATGAATACATTAGACTAATGTTTTCTGTAATTGTGTCATCTAACTGTTAATAACTAATATCTCTGATTTTCTCCTATTCATATTGTAGGAACCTGTTTCCCATGTGGTTGCTCGGCCTTCCCCAAATGACATCCTCGAGTGGCGTAAGTTGCTTATCTAAGAAAATTTCTATCATTAGTCTTTTCTTTATGTCATCCTCATCCTGGTGCTCATCACCTCCTTTTCACATGTAGTTTGTCGTTTTCATGTGTTTGCATAGATGAGACCTGGCAAATGGGTTAATGACAAGTTAATATGTGATCGTGGGAGTTCTGTCTGATGATATTTTTTTTTTTGTGAAATTCAACTCCACATTTATGGATCTTGTGCTCAATGAATTTGTAATCTAACTTTTCCAATTGATTGATTTGAGTGGTGGTGTCACTATATAGTTTAGGAAGAAATATCAACTGCTCATCTGCAATTGTTAAGTACCTGTGCCGTGAACCAAGACTTTTGCATATTATATTGGGTATATTACTTATTTATGCAACAATGTCACTATTTGACCGACTTATTCAGCAATGTATTTTTTGACACGATTTGTATCCGATTTACGTGACATGAAACGTGTTCCGATAATGTATTTTTCATGACATCACTCCGGTTTTCACCTACTCCACACACAATGTCCCTACGGCTCACTTAATGTTGAATCCCAAAATCTATAGTGTGTGTGTGTGTGTGTGTGTGTGTGTTAACAAGATGCATAAATTGGTTCTTTTTTGAAATGTGGTTGCATAAATCGTGTCAAGTCAACTTTGTTGCATAAATTGGTAAATATATGAAACATTGTTGCATAGAAAAGCATAAGCATGTATATGCTACATGGTTGCTATGAAACCTCTGCCGCCATTCTATCCCCTCTTCAGCACGATAGTCTTTACATGTTTGTATGTTATATAACTTCTTGATTTCTATCAGATTATGTATTGGAGGGAAGCCAGGGAACGCCTTTTGCAGGTTGGTTCCCTCTCATCTTCTCTCATGTCTCACTCTCACTGTACTGTGTGCTTAAACCAATGTTGACCAGAATTTTGTTGTAATCTTACTTAGGTGGATACTACTATGGCAAAATCAAGTTTCCTCCAGAATATCCATTTAAACCTCCAGGAATAAGGTATTCAATGGACATGACATCAGATTCCATAATTAATATTAGTTGTTTGCTTGAATGTCCTGACTCTTCTACTTTGATTACTTTCTTGTAGCATGACCACTCCCAATGGCCGATTTATGACACAAAAGAAAATCTGCTTGTCAATGAGCGATTGTAAGTGGTTGAACTCAATTGAATAAACAAAGTTACATTTATAATATATCTGCATTGAGTAAAATTTATTTTTTCTATCCTGTCCAGTTCATCCAGAAAGTTGGAACCCAATGTGGTCAGTGTCAAGGTAGTGTTTATTTAACCCAAGAAGTCACCTGCATATCCTACACTATGCTTATTTTTTTTTTATCATTGACATTATTTGTATTATTATTATTTCAATTTCTTCTTTATTCTGTTTTTTGCTGCAGTATCCTTACGGGGCTCCTCTCCTTCATGGTGAGTTCACTGTGACTCTTCTATCAATTAAGGGGAACTACAGATTTTTTTAAGAAATTTCACTTGTTATGCACAGTTTTTCTCTAACACCCGTCAGCTTGCTCGAATATTCGTTTACGAGAAAAACCCTGTTCTCGTTTTTTTATAAAGTTCCTCAACCAGTTGTTTGCCTTGTAAACCCCAAAGTCATTAAAATGGTGTTGTTTTATTTTTTTTTGACCTTTAGGCGTTTGTAACCGGGTAAAAAATCCTACGTGGCATCTATGTTAAACAAAATAACCGAATAGAAGTCCTACGTGACATTTATGTTAAACAAAATAACCAGTTAGAAGTCCTACGGTGACGTCTATGTTAAACAAAATAAGCGGTTAGAAGTCCTGCGTGGCTGTGTGACATTTGTGTTAAACAAAATAACCAGCTAGACGTCCTACGTGACATCTATGTTAAACTTAGGCATAATATTCTTATCCTCCAAATCCAATGAATTTCACGTAAGAATTCTAATTGGTTATTTTGTTTAATATAGTTGTCATGTAAGGCTCTTATTCGATCATAACCAATTAAAGGCCAATTTTTTTATTTAAAAAACACAATTTTTAATGATTTTTAGTTGGTTGGAGGATTTATGACGCAAAAAAAAATAGACAAGGGACTTGATAAAAAAAAGGAGAACTTCTGGGTTTTTAATGCAGAAATCGCTATATTATTTGTGGACTTTTTTGAAATTTTTAACTACACCAGCTATCCTGTACTAGTTGTGGTGGCATACATATTGAGTAGCAATTTTTTTGCACTAATGTTAGTTCGTTGTGCCCCTAAAAGCTAGCATTACGATCCTGGCATACAAATATTGGATCTGAATTCTAAAACTTGGTAAAACTTAACGATTACAAATGCAACCCCCATCTCATCATCGATTCCACAATAACAAATTCTTATCATGTGGAGGCAGACTATTTTTGTAGCAGTGATCATATATTGTTGGAACTTGGAAACCATGTTGTGGTGAAAGTGTAGAATGATGAATCTTGTTCTTTGGTATTGGTTACACATTCCTCTCCTTTGCATCATCATAATAATATATCCTTTTTATCCCATTTATTGATATAGATGGACGACAGTCCTACCACTGGTAGTGTAAATACTACTGTTGCAGAGAAGCAACGTCTTGCGAAGGCATCACTGGCCTTCAATTGTAAAAAGTGAGTTCATTATTTCGTAAAGCATCATGATACTCTTGCACCTTTAATGACTCAAGTCAACAATACTTGTGTGTATTTCTGGACAGCACAACATTCAGGAAATTGTTCCCGGAGTATGTGGAGAAGTATGAAGAGCAGAGGCTCTCGGAGCAGCCTGTTATAGAAGAGCAGCAGGCGTCATCTGTTGTTGCAAGGCAGGAAGAGCATTCACAAGCTTTGCTGGACAAGAATGGCAAGGGAGAGGAGATAAAGAGAGTAGAAGCCCAAAAGGAGGACATGAAACAAGTCAAAAAACAGTCTTTCCCGACATGGATGCTGCTGCTGCTAGTTTCGTTTGTTGGTCTTGTAATGGCTTTGCCTCTGCTGCAACTCTGATGTTTCAATAAAAAAAAAAGAAAAAAAAGTGAAAAGAAAACGAAGTTGGGGTCCTGCTGACATTACGAACTTAAGTGGGTCTGTTTAAAATGGTATCGATGATCCCTAGCGTGCTTGGATCTTTAATCCTTGTAGATGTTATTGTTGGGATTTTGGCTGTCTATATTATGGTAATGGTATGCATGCTTGAAATGTTGTCCCAATACAAGTGGATGATGGATTCCCAAACAGCAGCAAATGTAACCAACTAAATATTAAAAATGAAGCAAGAGCAATTATTACTAATTTAATTAATTGCATTATAATTCTCTTGCAATAACAAACTTATCATCATTATACAAACAAAGAAACAAACGAACCCACACCAAATGGTTGAAATATTGCTATTAAAATACGAAATTTGAATTGGAACCTTGCTGTCAAGATCGAAAGGTTTGGATACTTGGGTTATCCGTTTATTCTCCCACACCCAAAATAAAAATAAAAATAATAATGATGTTGGTATGCGACTAAAATGAATTAAAAAAAGAAAGTTTTAAAAAGGATGGCTCCTGAAAACGCGGCGCATAAAATGATGGTTTTTGACTAATCAAATTCTTTACTCAGGCTGCAAATGCAATAATAACGGTCGGTATCAATTAATTAGTTGTTAATAGTGTAATAATTTGGGCATGAATTCCAGTAGGGAAGCTGATTGGTTAGCCAGACGGTCACTTTTTTCTTTATGCCCAGACGCCAAACATTTGTTCAGTTTGTTGCATTATTCTCGACCAAATCATCAAGCAATCCGAATAACTTGAGTGTCTCCAGGCTGAAAATGGAAAACTCTCCTCTACATCTGCCTACGGATGAGTTTCAGGTATTTCTCATCAAGGTTTTTTTTTTCTTTTTCTTTTTGTTAATATATAATAATAACAATAATAAAACTTCTGATGTTGGTAGTTCTTGAAGGAAGCTAAAACACATGCAAGTCAAGACAATTCTGTGGTAGCAGAGGCTGGAAGAACAAAGCCTAAAAAGTCATGGAAAACTTGTGTTTTTGCATGGCTGAAAGCCGCCGATAAGAAGTCGAACCTTCTAAAGGAACAACCACCTCCATTAAGAAAAACCACATACAACAAGTCAAAGTCACAACAAGGTCATTTCTCTGGCCCGATCCACAGACCCAAGCCGAAACGACCAACGTCAGGACCCTTATTCAACCAAAGAAATACAACCGAGGAGTTTCAGATGCCATATATTTCAATTCGACAGTTTAATAGTCCTCAGCATCTTCATTCATATGGTCCTGTTTACTTTGTAACATAGTGACATCATGATTAAGGGCAAGGCTGGTGGCTATTTCTTATCTTGTTTCTCTATTGTTTGAATGATATTGAGATGGCAAAAGGTTAGTTTTAGAAATTTATAGTTTGTTAACAATGTAACCGTTACTTGCAAACAGTTCAAAACCTATGCTTTTTCTTGATTTCCACAAATGTAATTGATCAAGTGTTTAAACTATTGCTTCAACATAATTCTTGATTGTCTTCAAGGTCGCAATAAAGAGATCAAGAACATAAAACTTTTAACAATTCTCGGATTTGATGATACTCTTCTGCAAGAGATGGTGCATGATTTGCTTCAACACATGCCCAGACAGAGAACCCAAACTAATTACAATTTCCCATTATACAACATATGGTTTCTAAGCTAAAAAAGTCTCCAATGTGTGTTGATATACAGATTGATAATCGAACAAATAAACGATGCAGGTGAGGTGAGGTTCCATTGTCTTGAAACTCTTCATCCGCAGCTGATTCGGCACAAAACATTAATTTAACAAAAAGAAATTTTGATCAAAGATGGCCTCTGGCCCCTTGTTCGAGATTAGTCGTGGCAGGACTAAAGGGGTTAATGAACCTTGTACCGCTGCTCAAAATCCTTCTTAATGATGTCATTCGAGATGAAACAGGTGATTTATGATCTTCATAACAATCATCATCATCAATCTGTGTGGGTATGTCAATCACTAAATGTGGTCTTGCTTGATTGCCATTCGTGAGTGATGATGAAGCCGGTTCACAAGTTACAACAGGCGGTTGATGAAGACTATTGGCCTCTTCCAATTGAGATGTTAATGTGCTAACTTCTGTTTCATCTCCCCAAAACAAAACATTTGTTGGGAAATCCCCACTGTCTGTTAATGATTCTTCTTCTTGTGTCTGACGACCCTCCAATAAATTCTCCACTGAGATTTCAGTCTGATCTGAAACAGGGCCTCTGCAAATTGGACAAGTGGAATGTGAATGAAACCACATATCAATGCATTCCACATGAAACCCATGATTACATCTGGGCAAGATTCGAGTTTTTTCTCCTTGTGCGAGCTCTGATAAACAAACAGCACACTCTAATCCTTGTTTGAAGTCTAGTGGGTCGAAGGGTATAACGGGTATCGTTTTCAAGAATGAGGGATTAAGGCCACGCCGGAGGACGGTGACGCCAGACTGCTGTTCCTGGTATCCCGCTGAAAAATCTGGACGGCGATGGCGACGGCGAGTGTTGTGGGCGTCCCGGTCTCCTTCTCGGCGGTACCAGAACCACTTGGCGTAGAGATGGACAAAGCAAACGAAGATGACGATGACGGACAAGACCACGATTGAGACTATCAAAATTTTTCCGGCGACCTCCACTACATGAGAAGTGGTCATCTTGGATCAAGATCTTGTTCTTGTATATATATAATCACAAAAAAAGAAAGAAAAAAGAAAAAAAAAAAAAAAAAAAGGGATGGGCTGCGAAACGCAAAAGAAAGAAAGGCGTTTTAGGGGGATTATGAAATTGAAGATAAGATAAGCTTGCAAGTGTTTGTATTTAAGAAGGAAGAAGAAGAAGAAGAAACAAAAACAAGTGTGTGTGAAGAACAAAAATAGGTCAGCGGAAAGACTAAAAGAGTGGAGCCATTGTAGGTGACCAAAGAGGGGACGACGGTGACGGAGGAGGATTCAACGGTCTATCCTTGGTTCGGTTTTTACCTTTTGACTTGACTCCTGTTTTTCCAGCCAATTACCTACTTACACGTGTGGGGTGTTGGATGGTTTGGTAAGTAACTTACTAACTAACTGCGTTTAACTTTCTACATTTGCTTATTCCTCCTTCATAATTCCGATGTTTGTCCTTCCCAATTCCTTCTTCATCTCTTTCGTTTCCTTAATTAGTTTGCAGGGATTTTTCCACGATTAACTTTAACAGTTAGTCTTGTACTCTTGTATCATTAACAAAAAGAGATATGATTATAAGGATAAAGACTAAAATAACCAAAAGAAAATTGTGAAAGTAAATAACAAAAAAATAATAGGTATATTTCAAAATAATCACCTATTATACAAAACCGTTACACAAAATACTTACCCGTTAATGATAGGTAATTTAATAATCAAATAGTGGTAGGTAATCTACCAAACAACCATACATATAACATATAACAAACACACTCAACTATGTTTATAGATTATAACACAAACAGACACACACACACACACTATATATATATATATATATATATATATATATATATATATATATATATATATATATATATATATATATATATATATATATATATATATATATATATATATATAGGGTCAGGTTATATGGGGAACCTGTATGCATTGTGCAACTTGGGGACCTCCATACACCGTTAGATCTATAATTTCAATGGATCAGATTTTAGTGGCAAAAAGGTAATTAAGTTGAACTTTGTTGCACCGGTGCACAACATATCACGCGCGGAGGGACAAAATTGGAAGAAGGTTCCCTTAGCTAAAATTCACCATCCTTCGTTGTATACCGCGATTCTAGCCCTCCTTCGCCCTCCTTCCATAATCGGTATTTGCTCCGGATTTCCACCCTCCATCTTTATCCTGAAAATCGCTCATGCATACTCAAATAGATTAAGCTTTGTTCTTCAAGTACACATATACAATGCATACGATTCAAGAGTTTTCAAAAAAAAGGGGAAAAGCAAACATTCACATGCAAACAACGGGTTTTTTTCGCCGTTGCAACTTCGATTATTTTGTTAAATGGAAATGCATTGTTGCATATTTCGTGTTCATTGAGGTGTTTAGTTCATAATCGAAGTGCGTATTTCGTATTTGGGGGTTTTTTATGCCCTAGTTAGTTTTGGGTTCAATCGGTAGGGTGTTTAGTTCATAATCGAAGTATGTGTTTATGAATGTTTGAGTTGCATCTCTTCTGAAACGTATTATGCGTCGACTTTAAGACTTAGCGGCCGCAGATTAATTGTAGTTCACAAATGCATATTTCAGTATGCATATATATTCAATTTCAATAATGTTTATGCATTGAAGATATGCATATAAATTCAATTTCAATCGGATATCTAGCTACATGTGTGGAGATGAAAACCGTATGAAGACATGCATGGATAGAAAGTCAAAACATATGCAATATATCCTAACTAAAGACTCTACAATTTTAGCAATTACCATAATATATATCCGGTTATTTAAATATTGAATATTGTAAATATTTTAATCTAACTAAATAATTGTTTAAACTTCCAATTATGCCATTATTGCATCCTTATTTAAAATATTGTGCATTTTTGGTTCCTCCGGTTCACAATGCATCGTGGTGCCCCATAGAACCTCAATATATATATATATATATATATATATACACACACACACACACACCATTAGTTTTGCGTAGTACTGTGGGTAACTCGCTTAAATCATATATATTTTTTTCATAATTATGTTTAAATTAATAATACAATACTACTCGTAAAAATCACACATAAACACACACACTAAAACTATGTGAAACATGCATGTTCACATTAACTGCATTGTTATGAACGTATTTTCACAATAAGTAATTTGGGTATGTTGAGAATTAATTAGGTTGTTTTGAATATTAAAGGTTAAAATTTATTAAATTAGTGGGTATTACATAGTATATTCTGTCTTTTAACTCGTTACAAAGGAAACGTATGCATATGTTAGGTGTTTGCTCATTCCTTCATCAAATAGTAACTTGTGTGTGTGTTTGTCAATTCAGAGAGGGTGTTGAGAATGAGTAATTCAGGAACAACCATAACAAGGATTCATCTCTTTCAAGGCTCATCTTTAATAATCAATCATTTTTTTCATCTTTAATTTCTTCATAATTGTTATGTGATTTGTGAACTGATTAGGAATTAGTTGTATAAAGATAGTAGTAAATTTGTTGTATAATCCACCTGAGATCATTGAGTTATAATCTAGTAATTTGGAGGTGAACTATGCACTCCTGAGCAACAGAAAACAGAGCAAGTTATTATTCTGTCTCGTCGTGACCGCGAGTACGATCCCTAGTCACGCCCACAATCAAGGTAAAACGGTTAGGTGCTCATGGTCTAGGTGAATGGTCACGACCAAATGGTCGTGCCCGCAATGGGGGGATCGTGGCGTGTGATGAGACTGCCTACGATGGCAGTCGTGTCCAGTTTTCCACACACACACAACTTAAATATATGTGAGAAGCTAAGAACCATTTGTGGCCATTAGATCAAGAAGATCAATGGCTGAAAATGGTCAAATCACATTTTTGTAATTATTTAGAAGTTTGATAGTGAGGATTTTGAAAATGTGTACAATTGGTATTTTTGGAAGGAAAAAAAATCTTATTTTTCCTTTTCTCTCTCTTCATTTTTTTTAAATTTTTTTCTCATTTTCTTTAAACCGGACTACATATGTAGTTTGTTTCCCTAGTTACTCGTTAGTACACACATAATCGAGTCTTTGCGGGACGTGCATAAACAAGAGGTGAAAGTGGAAGGGTCAGATTGGGAAATAATGGGATTTAAGGGGGGCATCCATGTAACATTCATAAATTTACAGTCTATAAATACTATTAAATGTGTAACAATTTGACACTTGTCATGTTGTCCTTTAGTTATCACTTGCCTTTTTTTTTTTTTTTTTGTTTTTTAAATTTTCTATGTCATTTACTACAATTTAATTTAAATATAAATAAATCCACTCTATTAGATTTAACTTAATTAATTAACCAAAATTATATAAACTCTACTTTATTGTTATTATTTTATAATATATTATAAATATTTATTTTTATCTATGAATAATATTAAAAAAGTAACTAAATTGTTATTTGTCATTTTTACATGATGTCAAGTAATTCTATAAACTCTACTTTATTGTTATTATTTTAGTATTTCAAGGTTAAATAAAATTTTTTAAATCTTAATGGTTAGTTTTTTGTTAAATAATTACTACATAAATTAAGTATAATAAAATATATTAAATATTATTAATAATAAAATTTTGAATATTAATTTTTAATTTTGAGCTTATATAATTTTACAAAAACAAATTTATTTAATTTATTCATGTATGGGTTATAAACTAGTATTATTATATTAACCCCGTGTAATATATACTTCAAATCAGGCTCTCACTCTCCCTGACTCGGTTTATTTGTTTCGCAAGTTAAGTTTTATTCTACCGGAGATTGGGGCAAAAGGCATTATTTCCGGCGAGAAGAAAAGAAGGGATGCCGACTGACATAGAAGACGAGATCAAGGACGAGAAGAACCCTCGGCCTCTTGATGAAGACGACATCGCGCTCCTCAAGACTTATGTGAGTAAAATTTCATTTCTTCAAGAGAAGACCTACTTTTTCTTTGACGAGATACATAGACGAGTGATCATTTATATATCGATCAATGTTATGTACTGGTTGTTAAAATAGTTCTTTAACGAAATGCTGCTATCATGGCATTAGGGGTTTGGAACTTCTTTACCCAAGCATTCAAAGTGATTGTTTTTAATCGTATCAAAATTACAACAGAGTGGATGGAGAATTAGTTCTTTGAGGGGTTGTTGCAGTCTGATATTAGTTCTTGAATCTAAGATAAAATTATCTACTGTTAGCAATATAAAAAATTAATTTAAGTTAGTTTGTTCCATTTTTACATGTATTCGATGGATTTGTTACGGGTATTGTTTATATACGTCATTTTTTTGTTAAGAGAAATTTTCTAAGCAAATAGCAGCCAGGTTTTATAGTTCTCCACATCTGTGTCTTTTTTATTAGAATTTTCCATTATTCCTGTAAATTTTCTCCCATATGACTGAGTTAGTCTGCATTCTATAAGAAATTTAAGGTAAAGGATGAATGTATTGAGGATTCAGTCGTGTTGAGGCACCTTGTTTTTTTCATTTTACCTCGTTGAATTTGTGTATCATATCGACATATGATTCAAATTCCTATTTGGAAAACATAGCCGTATTAGGAACCAAGCCACTAGTTCTTACTGAAATTTGAAAGTGACTGAATTCACCCCTACCCCCGGCCACCAGCAGGGGAATCTAGTGTCCTTTTCTCATACTGCTTCTTTTTGGTTATATGTGTTATGGCGCCTAGTCAATTCCACAAATCTCGTAGGTGTGTTTTGGGACTATTTCTCTCTTTTTTTTTTTTTTTTTTTTACCTTTGTGATTTCACCATGTCAAGTTTGTTATTGGTCATTTAAAATGTAACCATATTTCTCCTTTTTAAGCTTTCTTATTCACAAATTCAGAATTGTTCAGGGCCAGGTCGTTATTTCTCCGTACTAGATTGATTGCGGATCCCATTTAGACCTTAATTTTTTTAAACATATTTTTCTGACTGGGATTTCATGGAGATCTATATCATTCAAACAACCTCTCCATACAATGCAAGGGAAAGGATGCTTACAAATATTTTCCTTCCCCATCCTCACAAAGCCAAGCTGTCTTGGTGCATTTGGGGTCTCCTGATAGTGTTCAATAAAAAGACAACATCAAGCTTCTGAATGAGTTTTTGTGCACAATGGTCTTCTGTATGAAGCATTGACTGTTGTTAGCTCGAGATTGATAGCATCCATTTTGTTTTCCCCCCCATGAATTTTATTGATTTGTTGGTAAATTTTCAGAGAAACTTGACTAGCTCACTTAGGAATTAATGATCTTGCAGGGACTTGGGCCTTATTCCACTAGCATAAAGAAAGCAGAAAAGGATGTGAAAGAAATGTCCAAAAGGATCAATGATCTATGTGGTATGATGGCATTTCTAATACAGCTGAGCTTTATAAGTTTATATTGATTTTGTCTAGTTTCTGAATTTCATTTTTAGAGTTGCACACAAATTAAATTCCAGTCTCCCCTCCTAACCCTACCCTATAGTAAATGATTCAACCTTTATCCCATAGTGATCTATGCATAATATGCTGGTGAGAGTTTCCAGGTATCATTTTTTAATAATTTTTGTAAGAACTCATTTATAACAGAGAGTAGAAACCCTGGATAAGCGATGTTCTGGTAAGCCATGATTCGTCAATTTGTTGGGTCATGGGTGTAGAGGTTGAAGGGACCAACTAATAGATCATCACCAAGGCCTGAAACTTCTTTTATTTATGTTTTCATGCAACATAATATTTGTCCTTATATGATGTTTTATTACTACATTCATGTGGCTGTAGCAAGTAGCAAAAGATTCAGTTTTTGTGCACATGCTCGCTATAATGAGGGATTGATGAGATCATTGCAAAAGATGTAGGTCACATAGATGTAAGTGCCTGTACATGGGATGGCAAGAGAAGGCGGGAAGGAGCATATGAACCGGTACATGTCTGCAAGGGAAAGGAAGGGAAATTTCCCTTGTGATGATTTGAGAATAAAAGCTTATTGTTCTCACTGATCCTGAAAGAGTACAACCTTAAATAGAAAAATGTAATACAGGAAATAAGGAAACTATTACGGCTAGAATGGAAGATATATACCTAATTTAGATGGTAAACTAGATAACACCTTACTGAAGTCATGCAAAAAGTTTTTCTTATACATTGGATTTTACTAGGCATGAATTTCTTTAACCTCCACTCCTTCATATTTTGATCAAACCTGGCTTATATCATATCTCATCAGACGACTTTCTGTCATACAATACCTTCAGTTTAATGTAGCTTAATATGTTATTTGTATAAAATATGACATGAAAACAATTTAGAAGTGTTTTGCTTTAAGAGTGCGCCTCGCGTACGTGATGCGCGCGCCTCAGTCTCCAGGATCCTTTTCGCATCGGTGCGCCTCGCTCCTTTTAAAACCAACACACCCTGCATGCCATTTGCAATAGGTGTGCTGAGGTTATGTTACTTAGTGAGCTTTTTGGTTCTGCATGGCTGTGTGGCTGTTGTATCACTAGGTACTTAATGGCCTTGCTAGGATATGAAGAGCCTATTACCGGTACATATGATTTGATTAGATTGGATGCATAGAATTGTACTGAACCTGATTTTCTATTTAATTGTGATAGGTATTAAGGAGTCTGACACTGGTTTAGCGGCACCTAGTCAATGGGATCTTGTTTCTGATAAACAAATGATGCAAGAAGAGCAACCTCTACAGGTTCTTCAGCTGTTGTACCAATTGTTTATGAATTGTATTTTGTATTTAACTTTACTCACTGCCTCACTAAATAACAATAGCCACGTCTTGTTGCAAGCAGGTAGCAAGGTGCACTAAGATAATTAATCCAAACACTGAAGATGCCAAATATGTTATAAATGTCAAGCAAATTGCAAAGGTGTGTATTTATGCACTTTGTCATCCTCAGTGGTGGTTTGGATGCTGTTTATTCTATTAAAGCCTTCTCCCCTCATGCACTCTTAATTCTCAGATATTAAGTTGCAATATCAAGTATTATTATATTATAAAGTTAATTAATTTTTACTTTACTTACACCCTTACAATTCGGTTGCTTTTACCTTATAATTTGTTGATAATATAACATACGAATGAAAATCATATTTAAACGAAATATATCATCAGAAATATTTGGGTGATATCTTATCCTATGTTGAATAATAAATCGCGGTACATTTCTAGTTTGTTTAAAGGCCAAATGATATGAAAAAAAATTGAGTCAGATGGATCATCTGGTTGTGTCTGATTGTCATTCATTGGTGATATCCCTATTTTGTTTGAATTCTTAAACTCTATATGAGCAAGATTTAGGTTCTCTACTCATAACAGCCACAAAAACTTGTAATGATCCATTATAATTTCTTACTGCTTAGAGTCTTGATAATATTTCTTTATGGTTGTGTTCGAGATTTGATTTGAAAAACCTGCATGCGCTACTACACATGCATAACTTTTTCTTGTACCTAATTTTTATATAAACGTAGTGGAACACACATTTACCTGTGGTAATTACAAGTTTGAAATTATCTTTTCCTTTCATACTTGTAATTTGAGATTTTGAGTAAAATGATGATTGAGCCAGTTCTTCTAAGTTCTAACACATTTTTTTGGCAAATCTACAGTTTGTTGTTGGGTTGGGAGACAAAGTTTCACCTACAGATATTGAAGAAGGCATGCGGGTTGGGTAGGTTTTTTCTTCATCAAATGATGTTTGAAATTTTAATTTTTAGTTATGCTATTTTCATGCTCACAACAATTTCTTAATTCTTCTACACATCAGCACAAGGGAATAAAAGGTTGAGCTATTGTATTAAATGGAAGAGCATTACATCACTTCAGAAACATCCAAATTGGCTTGCTGTCTTGTTTTTTCCCCTGTATTTTCATTTTGTTGATGCCCATTCTTCGTTGCAGCGTTGATCGCAATAAATATCAGATTCAAATTCCCTTACCTCCCAAGATTGATCCAAGTGTAACCATGATGACAGTGGAGGAGAAGCCAGATGTGACATATAATGATGTCGGTGGATGTAAAGAACAGATCGAGAAAATGAGAGAGGTGTTTGATAATTTACTACTGTCATACAGCTGTTGCTCATTGTTTTCTCTTCCATTTTGTGTAAATTATTATCTTAAAATGATGGATACTGTAGGTTGTTGAGCTACCCATGCTCCATCCTGAGAAATTTGTAAAGCTTGGAATCGATCCTCCCAAAGGTGTCCTCTGCTATGGTCCTCCTGGAACCGGCAAAACACTTCTTGCGAGAGCAGTTGCTAATAGGACCGATGCATGTTTTATACGTGTAATTGGAAGTGAGCTTGTTCAGAAGTATGTTGGTGAGGGAGCTCGTATGGTTCGCGAACTATTTCAGGTTGCAAGCAATTATCATATTTTCTTACCACTGTTGCAGTGAAGATGAGCTAACTCTTTCATTTGTGCAGATGGCACGCTCAAAAAAGGCTTGCATTGTTTTCTTTGATGAAGTTGATGCAATTGGGGGTGCTCGGTTTGATGATGGTGTAGGTGGAGATAATGAGGTTCAACGAACCATGCTTGAAATCGTGAATCAACTCGATGGGTTTGATGCTCGTGGTAATATCAAAGTTCTGATGGCCACAAATAGGTATGTGATAATACATGGCTAATATTCTGTTAATAACAAAAGAAATACCATTGAAATACAAAATTGGTTGCTTTTGAGAGGCATCCATCTATCTCTCATAACACTCCGAAAACTAACAATCCTGTCTAATTTATTCACCTAGCCGTACTTGAATAGAACACTGAAATTAAGGAAAATAACATAATTGCACTATTACTCAAGGAAATGACATCGGTGTTAGTTGCCATGTTCTAGGCTAATGCCCCCCTTTATTTCGCACCTGGAATGTGTTGATGGGCTTGGGCTCGGGTGTGTTCTAATGTTCTATTGGTATGTCCAGGGTCAAATTTGCACTCTAAATTTTGGTCGGGCTAACTTGTTTTTGCTTAGTAGTTTGGTTTCTATCGAGTTATTTTCTCTGCAACAATGTGATACGAGATCCTAAATGATCCATTCCTTCCCCCCTCCCCCCCCCCCCCCCCCTTTTGATCATTCTGTAATATATTTTGATTTTATATTTAGCTCATCCAGACTGATTTTGGAATTACTGCTTGTCTTTGTTTCCATAAGAAAAGCTTGAATCTTAACACAGTACCTATTGCTTCTTATGTGTTGAGATGTCTTTGCTTCACTTTTCTCCCTGCTCCTGGACATGCCCATGCTCATGTGTATGTGTTGTCGTACTCCCTACATGCAGACCTGATACACTAGATCCAGCACTGTTACGTCCTGGTAGACTGGATCGCAAAGTGGAGTTTGGACTTCCAGATATGGAAAGTAGGACACAGATATTTAAGATCCATACAAGAACGATGAACTGTGAAAGGGATGTCCGTTTTGAACTTCTGGCTCGACTTTGCCCAAATTCAACTGGTATTTCTTCAACTTCTAATGTTGTCACAAACTTGTTTCCATACAAAGGTAATATGAAAATGAGTTAATGATGCTGTTGTGGTTATGCAGGAGCTGACATAAGAAGTGTGTGCACAGAGGCTGGCATGTATGCCATCCGTGCAAGGAGGAAAACAGTGACGGAGAAAGATTTCCTTGATGCAGTGAACAAAGTGATCAAGGGCTACCAGAAGTTCAGTGCCACTCCGAAATACATGGTGTACAACTGATTTGGTTGTCATCATCATCGGCAAGGCATGGGTGGGAATGTTTGTTTTACATTATCTTTGTTTTGCCCTCATTTATCTGAACTCTGTCCGAAGGTCAAGTTTCCTTGGGCCTTATGGATTATTATTTTTCAACAACACTGTCCAGACAAACCATACAAATTAGTTGTAATTGCAGTTGTGCTGAAAAGTTAGCTTTTAAACCTGGGTGTGTGTTTTATTATTAGTAATATTACATCCCTTATATTTTCTGTACAAATGCAAGGAGATAGAAAATTGAGATTGAGCCAGAACCAATAGTTTCAAAAACCAGAAACAGGCTCCTAAATACAACTTTTAACTTGTGCTGGTTCAGGTTTAAGAAAAAGGATCCTGATTCAGTCATAATTACAATTTGAATGGCTGGCTTTGCATACATACTGTCATGACTTTCGGTGCGTAACAAGTGCAAATTTATCCAAGTGACACCACAGTTGAGTTGTGAGTTGAGAGTTGAGAAACAAACAATGCAAATTCCGTAATGAATAAGTTAAGCAGTGTCGTTATAGACAATTACAGTTACAACCTTTTCTTTTCTGCTCCTGCTCCCACTATTTTACAATCACAGGCCATTCAACAACACATTATATAAATATAAATATAAAATAATAGAAGAAAAAACCGACAAAGTAGACAACACAACTTCATTTCCATCTACTCCTGATCGTTGTCAGGGCGCAAGGATGAAGCTGGTTCGTTGCCAACAGTTCTTTTGCTCATGTTTGCCCTTTGCACGAGTCGAACCAATGCCTGGACCACTTCTGACATGGGCGGCCGAAATTCAGGCTCAGGCTGAAACGCCCAACAAAGCATCAATTATCAATAACCAATGCCAACTTATTCCTCAAAACAATAACAAAATCAAAGAGCTCAAAGTATAACATTACCTGCACGCATAGAGCAATTACATCCGCGAATCGAGAGAGAGATTTAACCGGATAAAGTCCTTTCAGTGACGGATCGACCATCTTTGCAAGGGCATCAATATCATGAAGCTGAGGCGTCGCCCATCGGACCAATGACTGCTCGGATCTTGTCCTTGAGCTGTCATCAAATAAATATGTATTAAAAACAATTCTATAATGTTGCTATAGATAAAACAAGCTGATGACTTTTACCTATCAAACGGTTTTCTTCCTGTGAGCAGCTCCAACATGGTGACACCAAAGCCATATACGTCGCTTTTTATTGTGTACTGACCAGACATCGAAACCTCTGGGGCACTGTATCCAGAACCACCGTTGTTGTCTGATTCCTGCAAAAGGTTAAGAAAACAAGGAAAAGGGTTAAAAAAAACAATAGAACGAGGGGTTTTAACCTTTCAGGCTTCAGCAGACCCAAAGATTCTTACCTGATCCGCATCAGGAACAAGGCTTGCTAAACCACAGTCAGAAAGGTGAGGATTGAGCTCTGAGTCCAGCAAAATGTTGGCCGATTTAATGCTTTTATGAACGACGGATGGGGAGCACACTTCATGTAAGTATCTGGAGGAGAAAATAATATGAGCATCAACATCTATAGAATTGTCAATTATAAACAAGGACCACCAACTTACTCCAATGCACGTGCTGCCCCTAAAGCAATCTTGACCCGGCTATTCCATGTTAAGGGCTTGCTGTATTCATCAGATAGGTGCAGGAAATCATAGAGAGAACCGTTTTTAAGGAACTCATAAACCAGGAGGTGCTGCCCATGCTCTGAGCAATACCCAACCAGCTCTGTCACGTTTGGATGGCGTAACCTTGATACATCTGAAACAATATCAATGAAATCTTCTGACAAGCGTCCAGGGAGAGCAGATGAATTTATCTTCTTCACAGCAACAACCTACAATATCATGGAATGATAGTTGAGGGGTTGATTATATATACTATGTGAAGTTGTGAGCCGGAAGACTCGTTTAAAACTTCTGTAAGATGCCATGCTTTGGGGGGGACATTTGCATGCAATACTGTCAGGATTACCATATTGAAGGAGACACTTGACTCAATTAAGGTGAAGTTTAAATGATGAAGAATAAGGTAATATGATACAATTGAGCACGGTAACTACCATATTCATCATACATATTAATCAGATCAACTACCATACCTTTCCATCTTCAAATTGAGCACGGTAAACACGTCCGGTAGACCCCTCACCGACAAGGTTATCAGCGCTAAAGCTATCTGTAGCTATTTGAAGATCCGCTATCGAATATGATATGGCATTCGCTGGAGCCACACTCACTTTTTTGGGAACCACAGGTTTTGCTGAGAAGTCATCATCATCAAATGATTTGTGGCGTTCCATTGGCGGTGGTTTAAGATTTATTGCAGATGGAATTTCAAATGCTTTTGTGTTGGCCATTGAGGAAGCGTGAACAGACTTTGCTTCTACAAGAAGGATGATATTGGGATAAAGACATGCACAATAGTGAAATTGAAATAGCATATGAGGCAAGTAATATTGTAAAGTCAAAATTCCCTAACAGAACACAGCTGAAACTGGCCCAAATAAAGCAGCGACAAACCTTTTATTCCGAAGTAATTTAGGGTAGGAGGAAACAACCTTGCTGTAACCTTATGGCCTATAGGCTATAGTAATAGGAAGAAACCTGCATCACCTCACATACTTCCATGCCTTTTACCAAATGGTCACAAGTATTGTAATTACTTCCTTTTGTCATCATCCCATGAGCCACTCATATGATAACCGCTACTGACACCCTATAATAAAGCATTGGATGCGAAATCATCCATGTCCCAAACATCCGTCTATCAATGAGTAGTCTCCAACAAGAGAATATAATCTTTGTTTGTGCATCTCATCGACACAAAAACAAATTGATTTTCTCACAACTTACCTTCTACTCTCAAATCATTATATAAGTTATAGCGGTCATCTCTTTTTTTTTTTTCCATATTGTTACCAATTGCTCTGTTCATCGAGCAGTCTCTTAGTCTAATGGATGACATCAGAAAAATCATATACACATACAATGCCTACCTACCCCATTGGCTTTCCACAATCTTAGGAGCTTTAACCACTTACATCATTTTAGCACCTCCTTCACCTTCAATACTATGTTCTTCTATGTGCAAGTAGACTGACTGAAAAGAGTCAACAAGTTCCCTTATGCACCCTCAATAGTTCCATTGAACAATATACCAAAACAATCCATTTGACCTTTTCCTCTTCACCTCTATTCTAAAACCAGCCTTTGATTCTTATCCTTGTGCTTTCGGTTTATAATGATGATGCATCATGCCATTTGATCCCCTTTCTATATAGAGACAATGTTTATCTGTGCTTAGGTGAGAGTCATGTTTCCATTGAAGGAACTGTTACAATAAAATTCTTCTTTCTTGAAAAAATTAATAACACATATGAATCCGAAAATACACTCCTCAGGGACATATATTGGTACCTTGAACTCCCTGTGGCTGTGAGGCAAGAGGAGCAAAAGGCTGGTTCTCAATCTTCTCAATGTCGGTAGATGGTGACTTTCTGGATCTTTTCTTTAACAAAAAGAATGCAATAATTGCACCAACAACCAAAATGGATATCACAATGCCTGCTATAGCTCCACCGCCGACCCCCGATTTCTTCCCATCACTAGAATTGCCTGTAGATGGGCTCCTATTCCCACTTGGTTGGTGATTTCGACTGCCCCCTCCAGCTGCAGGTGTACCCGGGGGAGGTGGGGGCGCAGGCCCTGAGTTCCATGAGTTACCATCCTTTCTGCCATGCAAGTTATTTCAAAATTCAAGTAGGATATTACAGATATATAATATTTGACTGAAAAGAAGATGCTTACTGCAGATTTATGCTTTTTAACTGACTAGGAACCCAACCACTGAATTTGTTATTGGCAACATTCCTGAGAAAACAAAAGTGAAAACCAGTGTTATTACCCACATGATATGTTTCTTCTACAGAAACTATATGACCAGTTTCCAAAGTGGAGAATAATACTCACAGATTCTTAAGAGGGAGATCAGCAAGGACATCAATAGTTCCGGTGAACTGGTTATTTTGCAAGTACCTGCACATCAACACCAAAATTGGAGGAATTTCTGAATAAAAGCCCCAGTATCATAGACCCTTTTACTTACATATCGGTTGCACTGGACAGTGAGCTGAAGCTCTCAGGAAGATCACCAGTGAACTGATTAAAAGATAGATCCCTGAAGCATACGAAACTGTTAATTGCTGTTTCGCCTCACAGAGATTCACACACACATAAATCACAACAGTTTAGAACTCCTTTGATATATAGACTTGAGAAAATGGGGAAAAAAGTATCAAGCTTGGGATCTGGGGGCTTTACAACGTGGATAGAGCAGAAAGTTTTCCGAACATGTCTGACAATTGGCCATTCATACTATTGCGAGCAACATTTCTGGTAAAAGAAATAAGAAGAAAGATAAATATGAATACTTGTCTATTTGATATAAGAAGATAGGGGAATGTAAAAAATCCCTCCTCCCACTCACAAGTATTTTAGAGAGGTCATTAGTGATATGGAATATGGAAGGCTGCCAGTGAAGCCACATCCAGCAAAATTCCTGCATTACAAGACAGGATATATGACAAGTAGAACCAAAATTAATTGGAAGGGACAAAAATAATAAATAAGAGCATACAATCTCTGCAAGTTTGGAGGAAGATTATAAGGTATATCATTGCCAAGATTATTGTTGCTCATATCGCTGCAGTACCACACATAAACACAACATCAGGTTTATGAAGAATTCCATGAAGAAAATGAACACCATTTATTTTTTAGAACGTGAACACTCTTACAAGTTTGTTAGTGATGTCAAACTTGTAAGCTGGTATCCCATATTACCAGATAGCCCAAGACTTGATAAGTCGCTGAAACAATACAATACAAAGAAGTTAAGGATTTGCAACATGCAAGACCGAAACACATGAATGCACACACATCTGCAGCATACATTTCTGTGACTCTTGAACCTGAACACTTAACGCCTTTCCACTTCTCTCCACAGGGATCGCCACCATTTGAGGTCCATTTGGTCAACTGTCCTGGGGAGTTCAAGCCTTGGTACATGACCCTGAGAGCAGCGGCTGCACATACAAAACTCAAACATATAATAAGATCACCACCGCCCGAACTATGATATTAAAACAATATCTGGTTGATTAATGGTCAGGTTTGTTTTCATTCAGCTAATGGGCAGCTAAAGATAATCAGATTTGCATCTAGAATTGCAAAAGATAAAGAGGGACATAGCAAAGGACTTAGTACTAACAGCCTCCATTACATATGAAGCATACATGATTAAAGAAATAGCATTCCAGCAAACATGGTGACCTTCTTACAAAGATGATCATTAAAGCTGAAACACATATCAAGTGTTAAATCAAAATTCTTAATTAGGATCATCCGATATGTTTAGTGATCACCCATGTGCAAAACTAGGATGGCGATCTAGAGAAAGAAAAGCATCTGCCTTTGGACTGAAATCTTAAACTACTTGATCTCTCTCTCTCGTTTTTTTTCCTCACCAACCAAATTACAGTTAAAAATGTCCAGATTAATATCCTCTGGGCATTAAATTATGCCAATCCCTTGTTGGTAAGTGGAAGGTTGTAAAAGTTGGAAAGAAGGCATCAGATATGCATATCCATGACTTGGTGTTTAAAGAAGAGAAAAAATGCCTAAATTTGGAGTAAATCAGAGACTTTGGCAATGTCAAAGAAAGAAAGAAAAGAAAAGGAACTTTTTAGATGCATCGTAAAGGGTAAGATAAAGATAAAGAGAGTGGGGAAAATACAAACCATCAGCTTGATCTGTGTCACCATTGATGGATGTTGGAGGCAAGAGAAGAAAGATGAAGAGCAATGGTGTTATTACTTCCCTCATCTGTATGTGTTTCTCTTCCTTCCCTCAGAGAAAAAACAAAACTTTTCAGAGAGCTTGAGAACCCAGAAGAGCCTCTCAAATGTTTTTTATTACTACTTCCTCCAGTCCTGGGATTGATTTGTCTTTCTTTTTTCCTGGTAATCTTGTAGAAAGTAAATTATTATTTTTTTTTCTAAAAAAAAAAAAAAAAAAAAAAAAAGAACTGAAAGAGGATGGATGATGGGACCTAATTTTCTAGTAATTCTTCTTCATTCTTGGGAAAAGCTGGCAGGCACGATGTTCCCAAGAATCCAAAGCAACAGAAGTCACCACCAGCCCCAGCCATTTAATTAAAATCACTCTCATTTTCATATCATACATACGTGTACTAGCGTATAAGTAGGTAAAAAATAATAAAATAATAAAAAGAAATATGATGGTAGGAGGGATAGCAATAGCATCTTCAACTTAAATGTATGAATGAACAAGACAACAGACATTGTTTAATTAGCTTCTTCACACATACTTTCACGTTTTCTTTTTTAGTGCATTTGCATTTTAAATTTCTAAAAAATAAAAATTAATAATAATAATAATAGAGAGATGGAGGTGAATTTGTGCAGTCCAAAAATTCACTGCAGGCCGGGAGAGAGAGCTGTTTGTCACGGGAATCCTGTAAAGAAAATGGAGTTTTTGTTTGACTACTCATGAAAAGACGAATATGCCCTTTCCCTTTTCTTCTTTCGGTTTTTTTTTCCCATTCGGTCATTGACAAATTTCATTCATCATCTCCACGCCACACCGACAGTTGTTGTCCCGTTGCCAACGGCCCATTTTGGTTCGAGGGTAATATATAAATGAGAGGTTACGTAATATATAAATGAGAGGTTACGGACCTACGGGTTCGACTCCCGTCAAACAAGTTGAAATTTAAGTTGCGAGAGTAAGTCTGAAGTCTTCACTTGGGGCAATATAAGTAGTTTAATAGTAGGAGTAAGTTAGTTTACCGTAAAAAAACTTGTTGCCATGTCTTTAATAATTAAATCAATTATGTATGTATATATGTATGTATATAGGGATTGATTCAATGGATAACAAGTTAACAACAATGCATCTCTAGGGCATCACGATGAGTTGACACACCATGCTGGGAAGATGATGCATCACGATCACTTAATGCATCATGTAGCCGGTCCGAGCCGGAGGTCCAATAGTCCAAACCGTTTTCGTTTTTGAGTTCGTTCAGTGGAAGTCAGTCCATCGTTCTTATGTATTTTCACAAAAATAAAATAATAAATTTTTTCACAAAAATAAAATAATAAACCTCTAATTCCATAAAACAATGTTTTAAGGGATAATTACTAAAATAGTCACATATCACAACACTTTATCACTTTTTAGCCATTAAAATTTCATTTTACCAAAATAGCCACACTTTATGTTATCACATTTACGTGATAGTCACCATTTACGTGATATGTACTTTTTATTCATATTTTAATGCATTACGTTACAAAAGGTGTTTGGTAACGTAAATGTTTGTACTTTACGTGACCACTTTTAATCATTACATTTTTATGGGGAATGAGCATATATTTAAAAGTGGTCACGTAAAGTACAATTATTTACGTTACCAAACACCTTTTGTAACGTAATGCATTAAAATATGTATAAAAAGTACATATCACGTAAATGGTGGCTATCACGTAAATGTGGTAACGTAAAGTGTGGCTATTTTGGTAAAATGTAAATTTAATGGCTAAAAAGTGATAAAAGGATGTGATATGTGGCTATTTTAGTAATTAACCCATGTTTTAATCATTAAGTTACAAGTTCCCTTGTTATTAAATTTATTGACTTACATATTTTAATAACAAAGAACTCTTTAATATATTAACTCAAAACATTAGACTTTACTTGTGATAAAATGCAAGATCTCTAGTTGCAAAGATCAACATCAAATTTTATTTATCATTATAATGCATTATGGTTTTTCTTGTGACACATTATTAAATTAATATATTAAAGATGAAGTTTGTTATTAAAAAAATAAGCCAATAAATTTAATAGAAAATGGAGTTTGAGTTTAATGGATAAAACTTTGATTTCTTAGCCAATAGGTTTTAAATTGGATTTCCTAGCTAGGTAATTAAATAATTTATTTTGTGGAGAAGCATAAAAACGATGGATTGACTTCGGCTGAAATACCATAATATAACATTAAAATTACCTTTAATATTTAAATTCATTAAATTATACACTAAATGCACAAATTCGAACATTAAATGTACAAATTTTTGTCAAATGCACAAAGTCGTACATAAAGTTAACAAATTTATCATGATATGCGTAACTAATTATATGAAATGCATAAATTTATCAAATGTATAAATTTTAGTATCAAATGCATAACTTTATGCAATAAAAATTCACAAATTTTTAAGTGGTTCTCATGTTCTTACGAAACTAAGGCGTTTTTACCCGAACCCAACCATGTGTATATATATATATATATATATATATATATATATATATATATATATATATATATAGTCGGGATCAATGGGGTACCATGTTAGACTGGGGAACCAGAGTCCACCCATGTTTGGTTATAAGTAAAAAAAGAGTAATACAGTCAATTAAGTTTATCTTAATAAAAGATGACAACTAATGAAATAATAAATCCCTTAATTATAGGATTTACTTCCATAACAACACCATTAATAAATTTCAATATGGGTTTTAGTGAACATGTTCAATCAGATTCGACAATGGGTTTCAGTAAACATGTTCAATCGTATTCGACAATGGGTTTTAGTGAACATGTTCAACCGAAGGTTTCAAATAAATGTATTTATTCTTTTCATCAAATTCTTCGTGAAGGTTCAATTTCATATACACGTTATTGAACATGTGCAATTAGGGTTTATTGTTATAACAAAAGTGCTGTCGGAAATATAGTGTTTGGTTTAGCTTATGTTGTTTGCTATCATAATTATCAAATAATCAGTTTTTAAAGTGTTTGGATTTGCGTTTTAACTTGTAAAATGACCAATAATCACTTATCAAGCAAACAAATTACATTTTTTAACTTATGAAAAAATGTGGTAGGATTAACTCTAAACGCAAATAATCACTTATTAACGTATGCAATCGAAACACTTTAAACCAGTTATTTGCGTTATTATAACGTAATAAGCTAATAATCTCGTTCATAATGCAAACCAAAACACTTTCTATATTATGTAATTTTAACCTCTTAAAATTCAGGAACGTTACATTAATGTAATTGTATTTTATGTTTTCACAAGTTAGAAATTTATATGGGCCTATGAGGCATTGTTATATGTACACCCCTTCTCTCTTTGATTTTTACTAATCACACACATCCTTACTCACATGTTTTTGTTGATGAAATGAGAATTTATCTTACATTAAGAAGATGATATGTATGAGTAATTGAAAGAGTGTGAATATGGGTATCCCATTTATATATGTTTTTATAATATAGGTAAAATTTATTTAAAAAAAAAAAGAAAAAGATACAAGTGGAGGTGTGAATCGTGGCACGCACACCCCGTCATCAGATGCCAGCTCACACAATTTGGCTTGCAAACGCAGGTTGATGTTTGTGTGTGGTGCATGACACGTCCCCTTCCCAACACCAAACCTACATCCACTCCACATTATTATATCATATATTATTAATTTACTATATCAGAAATCATACATTATACGAGATTAATGTATAAAATAAACAATAACTATATTATAAATACTTATAAAGGAGATAGCTGATTAAATTTAAAAATAATCCATTATATATACACACACAGTGACGGGTTCGATAAAAAACCAGCATGCATCATAAAATCTCAGGAAACCAATATGCATCACAAGGACCATCAACGCATCATAAAGGATCATTAAAGACATTTTTGGAATAACATTCTTATTAATTCTAGAATGTAAATTAGGAATTAATTTATTCTCATTAAAGTAGGAATTAAAATATTATATTAACTATCTTCTATGTTACCCTTTCTAATCTCTCTCTCCCCCTCTCTCAACGAACCTCTAAAGACCACTAACATCCACCAGCACACCATCCTTTATCTCTTGGCACACCTCCAAAGACCATCGGTTCGAACAACGATGCATAGCAGCAGCAACAGCGATGCATCGACATTCAAAGATGAAGAGTCATGCATAGATGACGAAGATGAACAACAATGACAATGACAATGACAAACACGCAGGTGATGAACGAATGTGAGCATCACCGATTTGAAGAAGATGAACGAAGATGTGCATCTCGTCAACCAGTAAATTAATATTGAGTTTAAAATTGAAGATGGTGCATGGTCGGAAATATTAGAATCCGAATGAACATCATGATGCTTAGTTTTAAATCCGGATGAACATGAAGGTAAATAATGATGCATGACTGGTAATGTTCGAACCGACGACAAACATGAAGAACACGAAGATGAACATGATGATGCTTGTGTGGTGCAGTGTCGAATCCGGATGAAGATTTATGAAGATGAACAAAGATGCATCTTTTTTTAAATTGTATAAATTTTGTTAAATTTAGAAGTGTATTAATTACATTTTTTTAACATTTATTATTTAATTATTTGATGGAATATTCAATTAATATAAAATTTAATTGATATGACTAATTATATTATTTACCCAAACCACCCTTCACTAAATGCACACGTTGCACAACCAGATGCATGAGGTACAGAGCATATAGTTTCTTGAGGGTTTTCGATCCATGTGGTTTTCCATTAAACCCATCGTTACACACACACACACACTTTTTTAAGAACCTCAAAAATGGTGAAACCTCTGGGAATTCATTATAACCCTTAGATCAAGATAGTATTTTTGGCAGAATTTTTTTTTTCACTTTCTCTCTCCACATTTTTCATACCCGATCTTTCTTTCCTCCTCTCAGTTTTCTCTTTCGGTTATTTAGGGTTTTGTCATTCTTTATTTTTCTCTCAAGACCAGTTGTCGTCGCCACTGTCACCACCAACCACCACTAGTACACCCTCTTCATTATTCATCTTTTTCTCGAGATTTAAAAGATACGATGGTCAAAACTAGATTCTTTAAGATCTAGATCTGAAACGAAGGAAAATTCGGATCTGAAACAGAACCATGTATGTTGTTTATAACATTTAGAAGTGTTATCTTTTCATTTTTTGTACTCTGATTTGAAGGTTTTTGTTATTTAAATCTGTGCTTTGGTGAATTTTTGTATAAGTTTCACACCAAGTGTTTGATGAAATGTCAAAAGTGAGATCTTATTTTTTTTTTGTTTCAGTTAGTATATTATATTCTATATAGATTACACGATATTTTACATAGAATAAGCGATATTCTACATAAGAAAAACGACATTCTACATAGAATACATTATTTCTTCGTCGGGGTCTTAACGCTGTGTGCTTTAAAAATCTCATTAAAGGAAAGGAAATGAAAGGAGGAAGAATGGGTGAAAGAAAAGGAAATCAATACAAAAAGGAGAGAGGAGGCAACAAAAGAAGAACACGATTTTGATTCTCCTTTATAATCTTCTCTATCAGCCTATATTTGGAAGGATTGAAATTAGGCATAAATTCCATCATTTTCCATCCATTTCCTTATTTAAAAATTTTAAAGAACACACTTAAATCTTTCAATTCTCTTATTTTCCATCCATTCTTTCCATTTCCATCCATTCCTTCTTTTCAAGAATAGTGTAAGAGTTTTGTGTTTTGTTTGTTCTGCGTTTTTATGTATTCTTCTAGAATTATTTTGTATTTTTATGTAAAATATATGATACGTTATATAGAAATAAGTAATCAATACAAAATTGATTGTAACTAGTTTGTATCTACATACAATATATGACATTTTATAAAATACATAACATTGTATAGAAAAATATTGTTATTGTTGTACCAGTTAATTAACTTTTATATATAATATTGTTATTGTTGTACCAATTAATTTTAGTTATAATTGTTAACATTTGAAGTTAGTATACTTTTAAATATCGTCTCATTTGTGGTCAAAATGCATACAATATCCTTGAATAAACCATGGCGCTCTTCTTTTTGTTAAAAAAACTTTTAAAGATTTTTAAATCCTTTTATAATTCTTTATAAGATAGAAAAATATAAAAAAACCACAAATAAAAAAGAACCGTTCTCTTTCCATCCCTTATATCAATAATTTATCCTTCTTCATGATCTTCGGGAGCAATCCCTGTTCAAATCCTCACCTCTGATCTAGCCAATCATTCTATATATATATATATATATATATATATATATATATATATATATATATCATGAATTGATTAAATGCTTTAAGTTTTTAATGTTTAACACGTTGAAAATGACTAGATAACCAAAATGTAAATGTTCGATTGGAACGTCTAGAAATTAATCTTAATTAGGTTTCGAAATTAAAGATGTCATGTGAAGTAGTGAACTTGTGAAAACGTAAGTAACATAATTAAACCATCAAAGTAATTATATTATTTAGAAAGTGTGCAAAAATAAAAATCTAAGGGAGACAAATTATTAAATTATGATGTAAAATCCTTAGGTAGCGTTTGGATTACAGGATTTTGATATACCAGGATTTAAAAATGACAGAATTTGAAAATGACAGGATTTGAATCATGTCATGTGTTTGGTTTGTCAAATTCAATTATTTGTAAAATCTTGTTTATTTGCAAATGTATCAAATGATATGGGTAAAGCAGGTAAGTGTACAAGATGTAAGGTAAGGTATGTTAAAAGGTGGACAATGTGTCGATAGGTAGGGGGTAGGGTGGTAGGTAGGTAGAGGGGTGGGCGGGGTGTGCTGGGATGTGAATGGGTAGTGCGGGGTGAGTGCGTATATGTAGATGTGGGTAAGGTAGGATGGGCGAGGATAGGATACGATGTATATTTGGTGGGGGTAAGGTAGGTGGGTAGGTAAGGGTGGGGTCGGTAGGGTTGGGTGAGAATGGATAGTATGGGGTGGGTATGTATATGTAGATATATGTAAGGTAGGATGAGTGAGAGTAAGATACGATGTCTTGTTGGGTTGGGTTGGGGTGGGGATGGGTAGGGTGGGTAGGTATGGTATGTAGGTAGGGGTAGGGTGGAGAGGTACGGTAGAGTATGGTACAATGGATTGGTGTAGGTAGGTAATGTTAGATAGTTATCATTGTTTGGTATATGTAGTTAGGGTAGGGTAGGATAGAATGAGGTGGGGTGGGGTGGGGTGGGATAGTGTGGGTGTTGGTAGGGTAGGGTAGGATCAATAGGTTTAGGTAGGTGGTGGTTAAGTTGAGGATAAAAGTATTATTGTCATTTGGTTTGGATTTCGAAATATAAAGATATGAGATTTTGAAATAATAGGGGGTATGGAAGAATTCTAAAATCTTAAAATGGAGGATTGTGAAATGTTAAAGGAAATTGAAATCCCTCTTTTTTTTTTTTTTTGCCAAACATGAGAGAGATTGATTTTCAAATGAAAATCACATCAGTTTCCCTGAAATCCCACAAACCAAACGACACCTTAGAGTTGTGTCTAAATTTAAGGAAAAGAATGTTGAAAAAATGAAAAGGAAAATTAAAGTGTGGATATTAATAATAAGACAATACAGAGGGAGGCGCCAACACAACATGGCATTGTACTTTGACCATAAATAAAATGGTTTGCTCTATCTGTCAATCAACCTTAGCTTCCAAAACCAAACCATTGATTAATTAGTCGATTATTCCAGCTGTTTGGTACACCTGCAAATTAAAACAATGTCATCCTCAATTTTATTTATTTATTTATTTATATTTATTTCATCATCAACAACATGATTCAACCCATTGATTTTTTTATATCAATAACTAGTATAATTTTATAAAAAATAAAAGTTTTTCTAACAGATAAATGATAATACAAAAGAATGTATTTAGTCTTTTGAGTTTAAAATAATAGAATAATTAAATTAAACCTATACATAATACGTTTATACATATTACTATTTATACATGGGTTTTACTAAATTCCATTTTATATTATTATTTAAGTACAAACTTGTTAATCTATACCA
The DNA here is from genome assembly GCA_020465985.1 of Centrapalus pauciflorus. Taxonomy (NCBI): domain Eukaryota; kingdom Viridiplantae; phylum Streptophyta; class Magnoliopsida; order Asterales; family Asteraceae; genus Centrapalus; species Centrapalus pauciflorus. The sequence continues at coordinate 282,776 of JAANYP010008978.1, read as the reverse complement.
TTTTATTACTACCGTCAATTTTTTTTATATTAAATTATCTTTATTAGTTTAACATAATATTCAATATCATCATTAATATCGATTACTAATTTCTAGCAAATATGACGTAAGTTGACCTATATACTATAACGAGGTATTGACACCCGCACGTTGTTGCGGGGTTTAAAATATTAATTACAAAAATAAATAAATAAAAATATTTTTCAAACAATTTAAACAAAAAGTGAAATTGGAAAGCTGATATTTCAAAAAGCAAGACAAATGATACAATTAGTTGGTTCTTATGATTGACTCTGTAGATTTTGCAATACTAAAATTACAAACAATGTCTTATTCAATCGGATCAGAACCAGAATTAACTAATTAAATATTCATAATCATAATATGAAAATTTGACATTGATTAACTTTAATCGTCAATTTAATTTGTTGCTTTTACGATCAAATAAAAAAAATTATAACGGTAGTGTCTCTAATACATGGATTAGGGTTTGTCAACGTTATAATAATAATTTTCAATGTTATACATGATCATATTTAATAAAAAAAATGTAAATATTAAATAGTTACATTTTAATTATAAAACATTTGCATTAGAATTTGTATCGTGCATTTGAATAATAAAGTCTTTTTCATACAATTAAACATATCATAGTATTTTCAAAAGACAACTCCAAAAATAAGTACAATTAAAATCATAAATTTAAGTGTGTAAGAAAAATAGTTGTAATAATAAATGTTAAAAGAGTACTAAATGAAAATTTATTAAAATAAAATAGCTAAATAAAAGATAACACTAAGATAATGGTGTGTTATGAAAAATTTAAATTTAAAATTAACAAAAAAAAGAGAAAAAACGTGGTTGGTTGATCCCAACCGTTACAAATTTTTTTGATTTGGTTGGAAAACCAACAAATTACATTGACGAATCAATGTCAAAATTTCATATTATGGTTATGAATATTTAATTAGTTAATTATGTTTCTGATCCGATTTAATAAGACATTGTTTGTAATTTTAGCATTGCAAAATCTAGAAAACCAATCATATGACAATATCATTTGTCTTGTTTTTTGAAATATCAGCTTTCCAATTTCAATCTTTGTTTGAATTGTTTGAACGTCCAATGTTATACATGATCATATTTACTAAAAAAAATTTAAATGCTAAATAGTTCCGTTTTAATTATAAAACAATTGTATTAGAATTTTGTATCGTGCATTTGAATTAATAAAGTCCTTTTCATACAATTAAACATAACATAACAGTTTCAAATGAGAACTCCAAACATAAGTACAATTAAAATCATAAATTTAAGTGCGCAAAAAAATGTTGTAATAATAAATGTTAAAAGAGCACTAAACGAAAATTTATTAATAAAAGGGTTAATAAAAGATAACACTAAGATAATGGTGTGTTATGAAAATCTTAAATATAAAAAAAATGTGGTTGGTTGATCCTATTTGATAAATGTATATATACAAGTTGTTGAATACCCGCGCGTTACTGCGGAATTTAAAATACTAATTGCAAAAATAAATATAAAAAATAATAGAATAAATATTTTTCAAACAATTCAAATAACGAAACCCAAATAAATCAGAATCGAAGAGTGAAACTGGAAAGCTGATATAGTAATATATATATATTCAATAAGCAAGCCAAATGATACTATTAGTTAATTCATGTAATTGGTTTGCTAGATTTTGCAATGCTAAACTTACAAAGCATGCCTTATTAAATCGGGTCGGAACCAGAATTGAATAATTAAATATTCATAATCATATTTCGAAATTCTGACATTGATTAAGTTTAATCGCCAATTTTATTTGTTGGTTTTACGACCAAATCAATAAAGTTATAATGGTAATGTTTCCAATACATCGATTAGGACTTACCAACGTTATATAATAATGTTCAATGTTAAACATGATCATATTTAATACAAAATCTGAATGTCAGTTAGTTACATTTTAATTATAAATTAATTTCATTAGAATCATGTATTTTGTATTTGAATAATAAAGTCTTTTTTATATAATTAAACAAAACATAATAGTTTAAAAAGATAACTTCAAACATATGTATAAATAAAATCATAATTTTAAATGTGTAAGAAAATTTTGTAATAATAAATGTTAAAAGATGACTTAATAAAAAATTATTAAATAATGGAATAAAACAAAATATAACACAAAGAAAATGATGTATTATGAAAAGTTTAAAATTAAAAAAAATAAAAATATCTTATAATTAAAAAAACCAAAATAAAAAAAAAAGAATAAAAAGAATATGAAAACTTTTTAAATTAAAAAAAAACCAAAACAAAAAAAAAAAGAATTAGGAAGAGTTTAAATTAAAAAAAAAAACCCAACAACCAATGATGGTTGGTCAAGTGGGAGGCTTCCATTGGTTTAGGAGATATGAAAAATGTATGTATATATAATACGTAAAATTTAACAATAAATAAAAAATGATGTAATAAGTTTGTAATTATATTTTCTCTAATTAATAGAAAACTAGTACGATACAAATTTAAATGGATGATGAGTTAATTAAAAATAATTAATTTTTAGATCGTAATAAAAAAGACACCATTAACGGGATAAGATTTTAATGTTAGTAACAAGCATCGTCTTTTTATTACACATTTAAATAACTAGTTTTAAAAAGTTGTATATTTTTACTTTTTAAATCCGTCATAACATGGTGATGAAAAAAAATCTAACTATATATCATAGAACAATTTATTACAAAAAGTAGATAACTAAAAATAAGAAAATAAAAATTATCTTGAGGGACCATACATAATTTACGGATCAAATGTATAAGTATGAAAAAGATATAGTTCTCATTTTTAAAATTTTTTAATGGTGTCAAAGTTAAAATTAACAATTCAAATGATTAAAAAGTTGAAACAAAATAGTAACCTGTTTATATAAATTTTGAAGTTTAGAAACTATTTTCATAAGGGGAATTTGCACAAAAAATCGTTTAGTTGAATCATTTTTGCGATTAAAAACCCTCAGCCATTTTTTATTGCACAAAAAAGCCTCCAACCGACTAAAACTTTTTAAATTTAGGTTTTTTTTCTTCTTCGAAATATATGACTTACAACCGGTTTAGCCGGTTGCAACTTGATTACATGTAAATTTTTTTAAAGAGATTTTTGTGTAAAAAAAACCCCAACTTGTTTAGATTTTTCAATTAAAATCTCAAACAATTTTTCATCACACAAAAAACCCCCCAACCAACAAAAATCATCAAATTGATTTTTTTTTTCATCGATTGCATTTTGATGATATGGAAATTTGTTAACATTTTATTTACTAAACAAAGAATCCGTTCTTTGATGAAACCCTCAATCTCTAGCGAAACTCACTGGTCATTTTCAAAAGCTAAAATGGAAACTAGATAAACAAAACCGAACATAAAATTGAACCTAAAAATACAACTCCCGTGAACACAAAATGAAGTTGATTCCATCGACACAAATGAAGTTGAAATTCAATATAAATGGATAAAAGTCAATCGAACATGTATACATAAAATAAACAACCTTGAACACAAAGAAGGGATGGAATCATCGGAGTTGCCAAAGGTTGAGAAGGAGATATGAGGTGAATGTGACTGTTGGTTAGAGATGGAAAAAAAAGTTATGGGTTTTAATCGAAAATGTCACCAACTTCGGGTTTTTTAAGCAGAAATTCAGTTTTAAAAGTTACACATGTAATACCACGTAGGCGCCACGTAAGTCAAGTTTGTCATGTGGACGCCACGTATGTGCCATGTAAGCATATCAAATTATTATAACTGGTAACATCCTCATTTTATAAGATTTTACCGGTTGGAGATTTTTTTATGAAAAAATGGTTAGAGGTTTTAATCACAAGAATAATCTAACTTTAAGATTTTTTGTGCAAATTTTCTTTTCCATAATGTTAAACAAACCAAAAGAACATTTTTGTAATTTAAACTATCAATATTAGTCTTTTTAGAATCCATCCTTCTCCTTCTCTCTAATCTCTCTAGTTCTTTTTCAAAAACAATATTTGAATATTGCTACAAAATGTTGTTAAATCAATATTTCATTAAAAAAAATTCAGGAGGAGTTTGATTTTGAGTAAATTACATGAATAGTCCCTGTAATATTATACAAGTTATGTGTATGGTTCTTACTGCAAACTAATTACACAAAATGTCTCTAAAAATGAATTTTTGTAATGTTTTGTACCTTAAACGGTTAAACCTGTTGAAGATAACCTAACTCTGTTAAATCTTGGTAAATGACAACTTTACCTTTCAAAATATACATATTTGGTCCTTGGAATAATTATTTGTTTTTTAGTTTATAATTATTAATTATCTTTATGTATTGTTATCATCTTAATAAACCTAAAACCATTGAAAAATATCCAAATCTTGATGAACCATGCTTAACAAATTTTCAATCTGAAAATTAAATAAAAACACCAAATTGAAACCATTGTATGTTAGATAGATACTTGCATTATTGGTTAGCATCATGAAGACAACGAAAGAATTCATATTCAACAAAGAACACATACATATATAGTATAATATAATGAATCAACAACTAATACATCCAAAACACATTTGATTTCCAGATCCATGTATGATTCAAAAGAAACGAGACAATAATTGGAAATCAATTTCATTGTTTGCATTTTTAAGGGAGAGAGAGAGAGAGAGTTCGTTCATGGCTTCAGATTCCAAATATGATTTCAATGAGGGCGTTCATGATTTGATGGTAGTGGGAGGCATTCGATATATCTCATTTAGGACAACATACATATCAAAAATCCAGAACGATGAGCGAAGATGTGGAACGATGACAAAGGTAACAAACATCTGGAATACATCTGAAACTAATTAACATTGCTACATCACAATGGAAGCAACCCAACTTTGAATATCACAAGTCATGATGAGTTAGGGTCTACTCATGGACACACACAACACAACCTTCCACCATGTTATGCTTAATTCTCAAGATCATGACAAAGGTTGAAGACCAAACTTTAATATTTTTCATAACAAACTTATATTCAGAAATTCTTATATAATATGTAATTGTAAACCCAAACCCTAAATTTACATAAAATTCATTTAATAGTTTAGGCAATCTTAAAATCTTTGGGACGTGCAGAGGTCCAAAACCGAACCAGACTAAATTGAAAACTGAAAGATTGAAAATTAAAGCCAAGAACCGAATCTAAGTGTATCGGTTCGATTTTGGTCTAGTTCGGTGGTTTGGTCCCAATTTTTCCTGACATTTTCGATAAAAAAAAAAGCAAAACCAAACCTGACCAGATGGAGAACCGATTTTGGTAAATATCATGGACAGATACTGACTTGGTTCGGTTTACAGGTTTGGACCATTGAATGATATCAGGGATGTGCGGCGGTCAAACTCGGACCAGACCAAAAAATTGAAAAATTAAAATCGAAAACCAAACCAAATGTACTAGTTCGGTCTCGATTTTCTTGAAATTTTCAATGAAAAATGCAAAATCAGACTGGATCAAACTGAACCGAAAACCAATTATTGTATATATTTTGGGTTGAGAACCGAACCGAATACGACTGGTCCGGTTCGATTTCACCAGTTTAAACTGTTGAATGTTCACCCCTACAAATCCTTCTTCCAGGATTTTTGTGACCACGATGTCAAATCATGGGTTACATGATTTACTTCCTCCACGTTGGCCGTAAGATCGGTTAGTATGGATGAGCTACCCCTTTTTCATGTATGCTGGCAACTGACATTTTATATTTTATAGTAAACAACAATGTTGTTCTTGGTTTCCTTGTTGACGATGATGAAAAGAACGAAACATTACTGCTCTTAAATTTAAAGTGAACATCCGTAATTCAACGACTCCAAAACTGAAACTATTTATTTTTTATTTTTTTTCTTTGTGTTTAATAGGTTATAGGTGTGAAGTTACGTGTTGTAACTTGTAACAAACGACTTGCATCATTTGATATAAAATGGTTAGATTGTTGTATTAAATGACAATAAAAAATTGATGATTCTGTAACTTATGAAAAAAATATATAGATAGTCACATAAATATATAATTATCTTTTTTTTAATTTACTTTTCAATTCTTTAAAAAAAATAATATCTAATAAACAAATTAAAACTACAATATCTTTGGAAATTTAAAAAACACTTATTCAAAATAAATCTAAGAAAATAGCATTATGGATCTTATTATGTAACAAGATATTTTTTACCCACGAGTTGCATCGGGATAAAAAGTAAAATATTATATCTACATAAAGTGTAAAATATTTGAAAAAAAAGATAGTTGACTTTATTGAATAGGTTTAGTATATAGATGAACCTAAAACGATTATTATAAATATTTATGTTTGTAACCTATAAGTTGTAGTTTTTCTATTTGTGATATTATAGTTAATTATAAAAAATAACAGTGATCGTTTTGTTTTGCTTATTATAAGCATCTCTAATTATTTTTTTAGGCTTAAACTTGTCATCTGTTTTTATATCGATCATAAAACTAAAATGATACCCTACCATTAAATTTTTCTTTACTAACTATAACCATTTAGCCGAGTTTAAAATGTTTTCACTTGAATTTTATGTTACACGCAAAACTAGTTTTGAAATTCATATAATTTTAGTCTGAAAATTTAAGTTATGTGTTTTTGTTCTTTTAAAATTGGATTTATAATTATTTTAAAGTAATGATCATGGGTTGATGGTATAAAGTTCATTCGTTAACAAAAGAAAAATATTAAGTAATAATTAATTAAAAATAATCCTAAGAAATAATATGATTTAATAATATATCATAAAATAATATAAAATATAGAGATTAAATATTTTTATTATAGGATCATATGATAAATTTTAAGTGAATAATGATAATTTAGTTTGGTGTAGACAAAGTAAGTAGAAGATAAAGAAAAGGGAAGATAGAAATCAATAGTTGGTTGCTAAAAATAGGAGGGGTATATTCGTAGCCATGGATGACAAAGAAAGAAGCCAAAACTTTCCATCTTCTTCGTTACCGCAGCAGCTGTGCCTCTGGTCTAAGTTATTACGCCTGTTTCTCCCTTAGTTTTGGACCAAGGTAATGTTTATTTCTTCCGTCACCATAATAGTACGTTTAATCTACACCATAATTCTTTATCTTTCACTATTGAGCTTCCCTTCCACTGTTTCGTTGTTTTGCAATTCAGCTGTTCTTGTTTCTCCACCTTTCAATTTCAAACTTCTCTTTTAACCTCGAGTTTGTTTATTTTACATTTTGATTCCTTTAATATCTTTTATAAAAAAAGAAACAAATTTAGAAGTGAAAGCAGCTTGCTTGATGATCAAAGCAGGACTCGGAATTTTTCCTGCATTTCTATGTCAGCAAAGCTAGTTTAGTTTGATCATTAAACCCTAGTCGACCTGGGGGTTTATTTTAAGTATCCAGTATTACGTAATCTATCTCTATTATCTAAGATCTTCCATTTGGCGATGTAAATGTTTAGTGGAAATGAATTTGAGTTACAGTGATTTGAGTTTATTGCTTTGAATTTTGTATTAAATAATTCAATTAGACAATTTATTTGGATAAAACAAACAGTATTGTTATTGCACCTTGCAGACTTTTTAGACATGGGAAAGACAGTTAATCTGTTGCATACCTTTTTTCTAAATGCAAAAAATTACAAGTTGTCTTGCAGTCTGTCTGATGATGCATCTAAACCTTTCTTACCCCTCAATTTCCAAACTAAAAAACGTACATGCTGATTTTGTGGTTCAAAAGTTAACTTTTTAAACCTTTATAATTGAATATTGATGCTAAACTTATGATAACCTGATCAAATTATACATGGAAGCTATTAAAAATAGAAACATGTTGATAGTTTGCCAACTTTTGTTCATTGTTATTCTTGCCGAACTAAATGCATCATCACTTATGCATTTTTCAAAGTATGATTAGACGTCAAACTGTAGGCTTATAGCTCCTGTTATAGTGGACAGGGAAGTATGACTTATAGAATGCATTTGTATTTGAAGTAATGTGCAACTCTTTGTATGACTTGTTTTGTGGTTTTTCAGAAAGGGAGTTTTTAGTTAGCTATAGTTTTTAAAGTTTGATGTGTATATGTGGAGTTTTAAAATGGCAGGGCTGTTTCTGTTGAGCTGTCTAGACCTTCTGATCCTAAAAATTTGTGGGGGGAGGACCTACTTTGAATATCTAGTGAGGTGATATGTCTCTGCTTGGAAATATCTCTGCCATTAACTCAAGTGGAAAGTGCATAGTAATGAATCTTTCAAGCACGCAGGCGACTTCAAGAGATTGTTTTAATGTTGCTTCAGGGCAAACCAATGTATTGTCATTTGGATGCAGTGATACTATGGGTCATCGATTGCAATTCCCTGGTGCCCGTTCTTTTATTACAAGAGCAAAGAAGAATGTCTCCCCTTTGAAGGTGACTCTATACAAAAACATGGTTTTGATTATTGATCACAGTATCAAGCTGAGTAACAGAGCTTGAGAACACATCTAATTTCTTGAGAATAGCTCTGGAGTTGATTCTTATTCACAATATATGCTCTAATAATCTGCGTTGAATAGGTAGTTTGTGTTGACTATCCAAGGCCAGAGCTTGAGAATACAACTAATTTCCTGGAAGCTGCTTACTTGTCTTCAACCTTTCGAGCTTCCCCCCGTCCAGCTAAGCCACTGAAAATTGTAATTGCTGGTGCAGGTATAACTCTTATATATATACTACTGATTATATAATGTTCTTTAAGTTTTTGGTTTGGAGATATCTGTACTGGCACAGCTGATCCTGTAGCCACATGATAGTGCCCTTAGTCTCCAACTCTCCATTATACCATTAAGATGTTACTTTCCACACTTGCACATATATTCGAATGTTATCTCAGATTAACCTTTTTAAGTTTGATGGTCTCTACTACCATGTAGTAGACTAGTAGTTATCCAACTAATTTTAGCTCGTTTTGCATATGCAGGTCTGGCTGGTTTATCAACTGCAAAGTATTTGGCTGATGCGGGTCACAAGCCAATTTTGCTAGAAGCAAGAGACGTTCTTGGCGGAAAGGTTTACTGAGTTTCTATCTTTATTTTCATTTTCACCTCAAATGTGTCTTCTCTTATTCTCACTTTCCATTTATCTTATGTATTTCTGCTCATTGTTGTGCTTTTGCCTTTCAAATGATGGGTAGAAATTTAGTCTCATCCCTTCTGCATGTGATTGCTTTTGCTCTTACATCTATCTTTCCGTCTATCCTTTGTCCACATACAATAACTAAGGTGGCATGGTTGTGTTTCTCAGTGAGTCTCATCTGGTGAAGGTAATCCTTTTAAGGGACTATACACAACAGTTCAACATGATATATAGCGAGTAGTTGTTAGTTGTTTACTTTAATTTGAAAGTTTTGTATGTTGCTACACATTGTGACTGCTTATATCACTAAGCATTAGTTGTTCTTCCCACATAGGTGGCCGCTTGGAAAGATGATGATGGAGATTGGTACGAGACAGGTTTACACATATTCTGTAAGTTTTAACCTTTTTCATTAGAGTATTACCCTTCAAGTAGTTAATACATACTTCTTAAACTATCTGTAGTGTAAACCCGCTTTCTTGCTTTCTTTCTTTTTGGATATACGTAACTAGACATCTAATACTTGATGAACTCCTTTATTTGCTTAAAGTTGGAGCTTACCCAAACATACAGAACCTGTTTGGAGAGTTAGGCATTGATGATAGATTGCAGTGGAAGGAGCATTCTATGATATTTGCTATGCCAAACAAGCCTGGAGAATTTAGTCGGTTTGACTTCCCAGATGTTCTGCCTGCACCATTGAACGGCAAGTATGCTATTATCTACCCTGTTATTTTAAAGCATAGGTACTTCATTCAAATGCCAAAAGTTGGTTTTGGAGTTGCATAGTCGGCAGCTGCAACATGACAGGAAGTTCATTGACCTAGAACAAGATTAGTCCAGGCATGCTATTGCTAAAAGGCTTAATTTTGCCATGCTATTTCAGGAATTTGGGCTATCTTGAGTAACAATGAAATGCTGACATGGGCTGAGAAAGTAAAATTTGCAATTGGGCTCTTGCCTGCAATGTTAGGTGGACAGGCTTACGTTGAGGCTCAAGATGGTCTGAGTGTTCAAGACTGGATGAGAAAGCAGGTATGTAATTATTTAAGTAGTAATTTGCTCTAGCCTGTTTCAGTTAATAAATTGTGAAACAGTGGTCAGATTCCTAGAAGATTTTAATTTAACTAACAATTCAAAGTGGATGATCAAAAATCAAGCCTTAGCACGGGCTATCTTGTGGGGGGATTTTGGTTTAAGTAATACCCTCATTTAAGAAGTATCGAGTTTTTCTGTTCTTTTATTAGGAAAAATATTAGATAACGAATTTATATTTCTCATTTCTCCAGGGCATACCAGATCGAGTTACTACTGAGGTGTTTATTGCCATGTCAAAGGCATTAAACTTCATAAATCCAGATGAACTTTCAATGCAATGTATTCTCATTGCTCTGAACCGGTTTCTTCAGGTAAAATGATTGATATTCATTATCGTTAAGCTTACTGATCAAGTATTTTGAAAGAAATAAATTGCTTGACATTTATTTTCATTTTCTGTGTTCCATATATAATAAGTGAGTCATCCACTCAAGTCACCAAAAGCGCTTTGGATGCGACAACATATGTGGGACACCACAATTATATTATGATTGTGATTGGTCAACTACCCAAGTCATTCAAGGTTAAACAGGTCTTGTAGCATAGTTAGTATCTGCCGCATAGTCACCAGCATGTTTCCCTGAAAGTAGCTTCATATCCTTTTCCAGGATCAACCGTCATTAGTACATACACAAGAGGGTGTGTTTTTAGATACGGAGATTTGAATTTATTTTGTTGGTTCTGAACCGAAAGAAATACATCTATAGTTAACCAAAAAATGTTTGTTACACACCTGAATGAGTATTTGTGCAACTTTCACTACTTTTAATAATGATTATTGTCAACGACTAAAGTAGTATAAAAATGATTAACAGGAGAAGCATGGTTCTAAGATGGCATTCTTAGATGGAAGTCCACCTGAGAGACTTTGCATGCCTATTGTTGAGCATATTGAGTCACTAGGTGGCCAGGTTAGGCTTAACTCACGAATACAGAAGATTGAGTTAAACAAAGACGGAACCGTTAGGAACTTTCTACTGAATGATGGGAATGTTATTGAAGGTGATGCTTATGTATTTGCTACTCCAGGTATGTTTATATTCAGCTCTGTAGCATCCTCATATATCTATTCTGGGGTCTAACAAGTTTTATTGATTGTAATGTATCAAGCAGTTGACATTCTGAAGCTTCTTTTGCCTGAAGATTGGAAAGCGATTCCTTACTTCAAAAAGTTGGAGAAATTAGTTGGTGTTCCAGTTATAAATGTTCATATATGGTTAGTTGGATCGTTCAATATATTGCTAACCACAATACAATAATATCTCAGCTTACATGACACAGAATTTGGCTTTTGGGGCTTGTCACAACCAAATTGAAAAGTATATTCAAGTTCAAGTTGTAGAGTGCAAAAAGGCTCATATATCAATAGGATGAATTTGCTCAGAGACTATCCCTCTTAACCTGCTTTTGGATTTCATTAGATGGTGGTTTTGTTTTCAAATGATATTCTCCTGTATTGACAAGGGTTTCATATTCTATTATGGCAGATGGTCATGTGCTATTTCACTGAAAATATATGGTTCTTGACTTGCATCAAGACTTTTTTACTTCAACCTTTTCATATTTTTTATTGTTAACACCTTTTTCAGGTTTGACAGGAAACTCCGAAACACCTACGATCACCTACTCTTCAGCAGGTCACATCTTATTTCTTGCAAATTATCATTTACTTATATTTACAGAAACAAAGATGTTGAGCTATTGCTTTTACGTGTCACTGTTTTATATCATTTGTTTGTGGTGTCTTCTCTTCTGTGCTTAAAATTTGGTGCAATTCCTTGAGTAACTTAAGTAATATTACACCCTGGACCGTATGTTACAAGTTAAAAGTAAAAATAGTCAAGTTCACACACCATATGCTACAATTTAGAGATGCCAGTTTTGTAGCGTATGGTCATTTGACGATTGGTTTAATAAACAGTACTGATTTCTTAGCATCCTATTTTTAATACTTAATTTTTACTTCACATGCAGGAGTGCTCTTCTCAGTGTATATGCTGACATGTCTGTAACATGCAAGGTAAGTACTGCATGAACATTCTGCCTCCAGAGTCTAAGGTGGCCTTCGGTTCACAGAATGTTTTAGACGAAATTGGAATGTGTAGGAATTAGAATTAATATCCTAAGCATGTTTGGTTGGCTAAAATGGAATTGGAATCCAATTCCATATGTTTGTTTGGTTCTTAAACCTGTCAAATGAAATATAGTTATATAATATCAAATGACAAAACTGTCTTTTTCAAATTTCAATTATCATTTTCTTCTTGCTTTATATAGGTGGGTGGGGCTGGGTGGGGTATAGGTATTATGGGTATAGTAAGGTGGGGTGGGGTCCCTGGGAAATTTCAATTTTGAAGGAATCCAATTCCTTTTAATAGTTGAATTAAACACATGAATTGACTACGATTAGATTCCTTCCCCTCCAATTTCCTTGGATTCCTGCAAACCAAACGCCACCTAAGTAGAACCTGTTTGATGCTCTTATATGCTTTTTCTTCATGAGAATAATGACGAGAAGCCAATAAATAATAGACACTAGTAACATGGAGATGAATGTCTATTGGTCACTTCACCCCCTTCCAGCGCCCTCCAAATCTCTCCTTTTTTATTGAAAGATACAAGTGTCTTGGTATGCATGAACGGGAATGATGACTTCTCATGATGCAAAAAGTTGAACCAGATTTGACAATTCTGAACCTCCACCATTTATGGTAGGGGCTATATCTCTCTATATGAGTTGTAAACACATGATGCGACCATGCTCGTTGTATGCAGGAATATTACGATCCTGATCATTCCATGTTGGAATTGGTTTTTGCACCTGCAGAAGAATGGATTTCACGTAGTGATTCAGATATCATTGATGCCACGATGAGTGAACTATCAAGACTCTTTCCAGATGAAATTGCTACAGATCAGAGCAAAGCTAAAATATTGAAATACCATGTTGTTAAAACACCAAGGTTAGAACATGTATTCTTTCTGATAAGTACTTTGCATGCATGGACATATGTAGCAAACTTGCCTCCGAGTTGAACATTTATTATACATACATGTGTGTGAGCCTGTAGACATATTACTCTGTACAAATTTTTGTAAGAATCCAAGTACCTCTATGGCTCTATAGTCTTGGGCTAAACATATGTGATCCACCCTGTTGGTAACTAACAAGTACTTTGTTTCAGGTCCGTTTACAAAACGGTACCAGACTGTGAACCTTGCCGTCCCTTACAAAGATCTCCAATAGAGGGATTCTATTTAGCTGGTGACTACACGAAACAGAAATATTTGGCTTCAATGGAGGGCGCAGTTTTATCTGGAAAACTTTGTGCACAAGCTATTGTACAGGTAATGTTGAAGTTACCTAAAGTATCTTAAAAATTATTTACCGACAAACAATCGTCTAATCCCCTCCCTTGTTTTTGGAGTGGTGCAAATTGCACTAGAAAACATGATTAGTTTATATCCTAGATGATTGTCTGTTTCTCTCGGTAGATAAATTATGGACCTTGCCAGTTGCCAGTATGTTAGGCTTGCTAATACAAGCATAAGTTGAGTAGCCCACGTTTTCTGTTGCTCATGGATGATGTTATGCAGGATTATGAGTTGCTTGCTGCTCGGGCGGAAGTTGTTGCTGAGGCAACCCTTGTCTAACTCAAGATGACTTGGTAACATTGAAAACATAATTGACTTTCTTTGTTGAAGTCGTAAGCATTGAAGTTACAGGAGGAGCCCTTACAAGTTCCACAACAGCTAAATATAAACACATCCAAAGCAATTCAGTATTCAAGTGAAACGTGTCTTGTGTATGTTAAGAAGAAGAAATGCATAATCTTATTAAGTTTACACACAATCATTTGTAGCATAAAAGATGTATTATTGATGAATCGAAAAACTTGCTTTTAATTGTTTTAGTGGAAAACAATATGAATATGGTAATTGGTAAATGGACATATATTATCCGGTTTGTATGAGATACGGTGAGGTGGTGAGATGTGTAATGTTGGTGCCTCTAAATGCAGTCTAAATCAGCTGGCTTTTTCAAGTGTGAGATGAGTTATTTCTCTTATAGAAGAAAACTTTGAACATCGTAAAGTAGATGGATGCTTAGAGAGGAAGGTGGGTTCCTTTCCTTGATTAGTGAGTGATTCATTGAATTTGAGCATGCCTTTCAGTTCTTTTTACTCCCAATATCCATCTATTCCAAGAATCCTGAGGTTTTGGTCATTTTATCAAAGGAAGGTGTATTATTATTATTATTTTAAGATAATACATATTTTTGGTAATAGGCAGATGATGATGATGTGAGAAGATCTAGGTGTTGAGGCAAATTAAAAAGTCATACCAAATCCCATTACTCACATGTCCAAATTTTGTAGAATCTTTTAAAATGCAGTTGTTGGCCACATTCAACTTCCAAGTAGATCTTGCAAATACTATCCATAATCAAATTTCTATTAGGATGCGTTTGGTACGAGGAAATGGAAAGAAATGAATTGTTTTGGTTTTCAAGTTTTATCGACAAATAATTATAATACATAAATTAAGATTGACATAAAATAAAAAGATGATGAAATCTCAAATCTATTTCCATGATTTTATTCTTTCAATTTTAAATGAGGAAACAAAAAAAAAAAAAAAAAGATAGTTACACTAAACATCAATTCTTCAACATTCTCTTAAGAATGAATGATAAGATGCTATGATAAAAAAAAAAAAAAAAAAGTTGAATAGTGTTATTGAATGTGGTTTTTTGAAATGAAGAAGAAATAGATCTAAAGATGTTAGTAAATTGTTGGTGATTTGAATTTCCAAGATTGTGTTTGTGATGCAGAAGAAGATGTTGGAAATGCAAAGATGTAATAAAGTAATAACTTGTGAAGGCAAATAAGCCGACACCATGTTCCTGATACGCATCCCCTTGACAACATTCAATACTTGCACTTTACTCTCCCTCCCACACCCACTTGATGCCTTGTACCATACAATACAACTCATTTTCAGCTTCTGGTTTCACGGGATTCACCCCCTCCTCCCCCTCCCTTTGGCCTTAAAAAAACAATTCAATCAATGCATTGCTGACTTCTTTCCATGCAAATCAGTGATCGAATATCGATGCTGACCATGTTACTTCACCTCACCCCCACCACCTCTATATAAACATCCTTGGCCCCTGATCGAACTCTCAGACAGATTCACAAAGTCCATTTCAAACACAGAATGAAAATGGCAGCTCAAGAAATAAGAAGAAAAAGCATTACAACAAAGTGTGCCACTTTAGTCAAGAAACAACGTGCTCGTATTTACATCCTCCGTCGTTGTGCTTCTATGCTTCTCTGCTGGTACATTCATGGAGATGATTGACTGACTATCCTTTTCTTTTTTCCCATCAAACTCTTCTTCTTCTTCTTCTTCTTTCCTCCTTACACTTTGGCACATATATAGATATATATATCTACATATGCATGGTATGGTATGGTGCTAAATAATATATCTCATCTTTTTTGCTACCAACAGTAGCATGGAAAGCCCTGTTGACTCTAAACATAAACATCATCGATCTTCTTTCTTCTTGCTGTTTTTGTCTTGTTGACCTCTCTCTTCATTTGCCCTTTTCATCTATCTGTTGTTTTTATCCAAATGGTGAGTTGGTGAAACACTTGTTCCATTTGGGTCTTTTTGGGCATCTGCATTATTCAGAGGATAACAATCTACTTTTGACACAGAAGACCGGAAGAAAATGTTGGCTGCTTCATCGAAAATGATGGTTCTATGTGTATGTGTATTGAGATCGAATAAATGTAGAGAGCACTCTGATCAAGTGATTAAATAACCTATAGCAATAATGTAATCAAACTTTTAATGTAATGTAATCCTTGGCAGTTGGCAAACTTCTCTTTCTTTCTTCTTCTAACCAATTACACGCATACCCAACTTGACTGTTTGATTTGTCAGCTTTACAACTCAGATTCTACAAAAACAAAATTGATCACAGATAATTTATGTAACACTAGAAAGTTTGTTTTAACAGAAGAAGGTGATAGAAGTTGTTCATTATCAAACACTTGAGTAAAACCCTTTTTCCCCCATCTAGAAAGTTTGAATCACAAATGCTGTTGTTGCCACATCTGGGTTAATGGACAGACAGTTGAGTAAATCCTACGAACAGGATGTATACATTGCTTTCGAAACATGACTGATATTGTATGAGCAAGATTGAGAGATGTTTGTTTCCCTTTATACATTAATGCACTCTCCTCAGGTATCCACAAATAAAACCCAAAAAAAAAAAAAAAAAAAAAAAAACCAAAGTGGGAAAACAAAACAAAATTAAGGGAGATTGTCTGCACAGACGACTAATTACAACAGGTACATTGACAAACACAATTTGCAATCTGATTTCTTCAAGGCTATATATATATATATAGGTGTGTGTATGTGTTATTAATTAATTAATTACATTTTCCTGCCTTTATTTCGGTATCCGGTGATCAGACCCAACGTTATGGAGCCAATCAACGACTTCGTTTATAGTTGGCCTCTTGACAGGGTTTACATTGACACACATGCAGGCAACATCAAGAACCTGCAGCATCTCTTCTTCGAAACCCTTGCCTCTCAATAGAGGATCAAAAACTTCATCCTGTTTCCCTTCTCTTCTCAGTTGCTGCACCCACACAACCAATTCTCTAGACGCCTTTGGCCTGAATACCTCCATGGGTCTCTTTCCTGTAAGTAGCTCAAGCATGACAACCCCAAAACTATACATGTCCCCTCTCAAGGTGGCTATCCATGACTGGCTGTATTCTGGTGGGATATACCCCAGGGTACCCACCAACTCAGTCGTCACATGTGTATTATACGGTTGAATCAATCTAGACAATCCGAAATCAGCCACATATGCTTCAAAGTGTTCGTCAAGAAGGATGTTGCTTGACTTTATGTCACGATGCACGATATGTGGTTCGCATACCTGGTGCATGTAAGCCAGTCCACAACTTGCTCCCTGAGCGATCTTCAATCTGGTAGGCCAATCGAGCCTCAACGCTCCATCAGTCTTCTCATGCAGCCAGTAGTCCAGGCTTCCGTTTTCCATATATGAATATATCAGCAGCTGACACCCATCATGCACACAGTAACCTTGTAAAGAAACCAGATTCTTATGCTGGGCTGTCGATAATGCCTCTACTTCTGCTTTAAATTCCCTTGCAATGAGTCCCATGTCTCCTGAAAGCTTCTTAACAGCCAGTTTTGTTCCGTTTGCCAATGTTGCTTTATAAACCAAGCCGAAACCCCCACAACCGATGATGTTTGCCTGACTGAAATCGTCTGTTGCTTTCAAGATATCAGTTATTGTGAGATTCTTGATGTCTTTTGCATTGTTTGGGAACAATATGACTCCACTCGTATCCTTGGGAACCTCCACACCCGATGTTGTAGAATTGAACGATACCATGTCCATATGAAATATCTCAGGGTCACCTCTAGGGAGAATCCTTCTTTTGGACAATATCCATAATGCTAGACAAGTCAGGGTGATGCCAACGCCAAAACAGATCCCGAGGATGAGTCCCACGATCATTTTCTTGTTTGGGCCTTTCTTATGTCTCCCTGAAGGTGAAGGGCCTGTTGGGGCTGATCTACTTCCACAAGGGTTGTGCAAGGGAGGCCCGCACAACCCTGGATTGCCTTCATAGCTCTGGCTCAAGAAGGTGTCAAACTGGCCTCCACTTGGAATGATGCCTTGTAGATTGTTCTCTGCCACGTTGAAGTAAGACAAGAAGTACAAGGTCTTAAGCGACACGGGGATCTCACCAGATAGAAGATTATCAGAGAGGTCCAGCTTTTCCAAGTTTGTGAGATTAGATATTTGACTGGGAATGCTGCCAGAGAAATTGTTTCGGCTGAGATCAAGAACGTGAATCGACTGCAGATGACCAATCTCGATGGGGATCTCGCCGCTCAGCTGATTGCTTGCTAGGTACAGCGCTGGAGGAAGGGTGGCCAGCTGATTGTATTGCAAGTAGGACGCATTTTGAGGCTGAACAAATACAGGCAGTTCCAAGTAACTACTGTTAACATGATCCAGGACTTGTTGTGATCCAAGTGCAGGAAGTCTAGTAAGCTCTACAGGGAAACCTCCAGAAAGCGAATTATTAGATAAGTCGAGATAGAAAAGGTTTGCAAGTGTCTGTAGCCAGCCTGGAATGGTGCCATTGATATTATTCTGAGAGAGGTCGATTACCTCCAAATTCTTTAACCCTGTCAGCCAAGTTGGGATCTGACCAAACAATTTGCAACCACCCAGCCCCATAATCTTAAGGTCATGGAACCCGGAAATCCCACCGTCAGGAAGGGTTTCATTGAAGAAGTTCTTGGAGAGGATGAGGGTGGTGAGGTTCTCATGACTGCTCAGGATACCAAATGCGCTGGCGATGTTCTTGAGGGTATTGTTTGAAAGCGAGAGAAAGGACAAGGATGGCAGATTAAGGACGTCAGGCAAGACCTCCCCCTCGAGCCTATTGGTGGCCAGCCGAATTGCGGTTAGTGATTTGCAGGAGAAGAGGGTTGTCGGCAGCAACCCCGTGAATTGGTTTTCACCAAGGTCAACTATGGTCAGTTGACTGAAGCTGGAGAAATCAAAGTCCGCCAGCCTTCCTGATAATGCGTTGACCCTCAAATTCAGCAACCGAAGCTTTGTGCAATTGATCAAGGACAGAGGCAGGGTTCCGTTGAGAAGATTAATGTGTAGTTCCAATCTCTCCAACAAGAACAGCCTCCCAATATTACGAGGGATTGAACCGGAAAGGGAATTACCGAACAAGGTGAGGGTCCTGAGGTTGGTGAGGTTGGTGATGGCTTCATGAATGGGTCCCGTGAGAGAGTTTCCAGGCAAGGATAAGTGGTGCAGGGATGTGATATGAAGGGGGATGGGACCGGTGAGATTGTTAAAACCCAAACTCAAGACGCGGAGTCTAGAACAGGAGGCCAAGGCAGAGGGTATGTTTCCGGTGAGGTCGTTAAGAGAGAAATCAAGAATGGTTAGAGCAGGTGAAGAGGTGCAGATGGAGGATGGAATGGGGCCGGAGAAGCTGTTGTTGCTAAAATTGAGAGCGATCAAGGATTGAGGGAAGGAGGAAGGAGGGATAGTCCCATTGAAATGATTGCTGGAGAGATTGAGTGATTGGAATTGGATGGTGGGAAGGAAGGAAGAGAGAGGTAGCTGTCCAGAAAGGCGATTGTAGCTCAAGTCAATGGTTAGAAGGGTGGAGGAGTTGAAAAGACCGTCGGGGAGGGGACCAGACAACAAGTTACAAGAGAGGTTAAGTAGAGAAAGAGAGGTGAGATTTACAAGGGAAGAAGGGATGGAACCACGAAGGCCTCTGTTGGGTAAGGATAATTGGAGTCGTGAATCATGGCAGGTGATTCCATCCCAGGAGCAGCAATCGGCGTCAGAAGCAGAAGACCAATTGAGGCTGGGAAAGGCGGAGGCGAAGGACAAGAGAGAAGCATGATCAAGAGGGTCGCAAGCAGCATAGGAAAGTGTTGGGAAGAGGAATAGTAACAGAAGAAAACACAGATGGTTGTGAGAAGAAGAAGAAGAAGGGGGTTTTGGAAGCATGGTGATAGTGTAAGATTAGTTAGAAATTGGAGGGATCCATTAATGAAGAAGAAGAAGAAGAAGAAGGAATGGATATGAATATGAATAAGAGGAATAGAGGATCCATTGATGATGATGATGATGAGGAAGTGGATGTTGACGCACGCGGAGCAATAAGCAAATTAATATTAAAAAAGGAGGAGAAGGAAAGGCATCGGAGTGAGTCAGAGTGGTGATCATGGGAAGCGTTTACTTTTTGTTGATAGTCTGGTGGATGACGATGGTGGTGGTGGCCATGGTGGCTTTTTCTGTTTCCTCAATGCCTTATTGGGTTATCAAATCACACCATCCATCGTCACAATTCAACAACTTCAACCCCACTCACTCCCTCCCTCCCTCTATAGTGCATTTCTTTCTTCTTCTTTTTTTATTTTCTAATTTGTTTTTTTTATTTTTTTTTTTCCTGAAATAAAGAAAGAAAGAAAGAAAGTTGATGCGAAAAAGAGAATGAAAAGATATTTTAAATAATTAAATGTTTTAAAGAAAGGGGTGGTGGGAGAAACGCATTATTACCCAATCACAAACTCTCTCTCTCCCACACACCACCACCCAAATTAAACCAAGTGGACATAAAAGATGCTCACCTCCTTTCTAAATTTAAACCACTTTACATTTTACTTTTTTTTTTTTTAATTTATAAAGAATACTATTGACAATTATGAAAAGATACGGTGAGATTTTCTTAGAAATTTAAAAAAATAGTCCACTAACATTATTTATTAGGCATGTTTTAAGCTTGTTTTATGAAAATATTTAAATTGGAATTACAAGTTTTTGTTAGGTTTAATTAAAAGAATATATATACATGAAATGTGCATTGGATTTGTAGAGAAGAGACGTGCACTGCACATGATCTAATGATCCATCCATCCATCCATCCAAATTGAATGGGTTGTTTTTGGACATATTAAATAGGAGGAAAAGCAAAATTGCAATATTTTGATACAGTTGACTCACTACACATATATATTTAAATAAGGCCCTGTTGCTTCTTTCTTTCATCATCTGCCTTTCCAAACTTTCTTTATTTTTATTTTTATTTTTTCTCAAGGAAAGTCAACTGTTGTTTTGATGCTCCCAAGTCCCAAGCTATCAATATGAATGAATGAATTTCATATTTATATTATATCTTTTACTGTAGAAATATGTAAACCAAATTTAATTTTTAAATTATTTGTCTTGTTTTCATTATCATACGTCACTTAAATTCATTCATTAATTATGTCAACTTTGTTATGGACCTTCATTTTATATTACATATTTCTACCCCCAAATTTAGACTACAACCTCTCAAAACAGGTCAATAACATCTCTTTCTTGTTTGTATTACCAATTTTGTTTTATATATATATATACGAGTTAGTTTTACCCGCGCGTTGCAGCGAGATCATAACCAAACAATATATATTTTTCGTTTTAAATATAGTTTTATCCGCGCGTTGAAGCGGGATCATAAATTATATTTTTATAAATATATTACTTAAAAATAATAAAATAACATTTGTCATTTGTAAGCCGGCCAGTTAGAATGTAGATAAATATTAAAATTTTGTCATTTTAAAATACCCTGAGACGAAATACAATTTTATGTTAAAATGTAGATAAAAGTGATCATAATTATATATTTGAATTTTTATAAACACAATACATCAAACGTTTCAATAGAACAACAAAACAATTATATATTACATATAAATTAAAATATTTAGGCAGTTGCATGTCTGCCTAACGAAAATCGTTCCGACGACGATAAATTTTATATCAGAATGTAGACAAAAATAATGCAATCGTAATGATATACTCAAATTTTAATAGAATACAATATATCAAAAGTTATCACAGAAAAATAGAAATGATATATAATATATATAAAATAATAAAATAATTTAGCTGCTTACCTGCCTGCTTGAGCTGCCTGGCAGCTTGCTTAACTGTTCCGACGACGATAAATTTTATATCGGAATGTAGACAAAAATAATGCGATCGTAATGATATATTCAAATTTTAATAAAATACAACATATCAAAAGTTATCACAGGAAAAACAGAAATGTTGTATAATATATATAAAGTAATAAAATAAGTCAGCTGCTTACCTGCCTGCTTCAGCTGCCTGGCAGCTAGCTTCACTGTTCGATGAACAGTGAAATGAAGTTTGCAAATAGTATAATTGTTAATATATATATATATATATATAGGGGTGGGTTCAATGGAAAACCACTATGCACCGGAAAACTGTGGAAACCTACGCATACCGTCCGATTTGATGCATTTCATGAAAAACGCGGTGGCATGATCGCAAATAAAGTGATGCATCACACGGGATTTTGCTGCATCACGCGGAAAATTTGATGCATCACGCGGGATTTTGATGCATCATGCGGGAAATTTGATGCATTTGTGGTGGTGCAGTGCGGTTTTCACAAGTTTTCAGGTGCATTATGCAAAAAGACGGTGCATCACGCGGGAATTCGATGCATCACGCGGGAATTGTGATGCATTTGTGGTGGTGCATGGAGGTTTTCCAAAGTTTTCCGATGCATGTTGGTTTTCCATTGAACCCCCCTCTATATATACATATATATATATATATATATAGAGGTTCAATTGAGAACTTTTATGCACCGAGGTACAAAAGAACTCATATCATCCATTAGATCAAAAAATTGTATGGATTAGATTAATGGCAAAAGGGTAAATAGTTGGACAATTTGATGCATCTTGTGCATTATAGAATAAAACAAAGAATGACATTTTGGGGAATGTGCACACCTCATTAAATTTAATATTCAACAAATAATCAAATAATAAATGCTAAATAAATTCAATTGATACATTTCCAAGTTTAACAAAAATTACACAAATTCAAAAAAAAGATGAAAGAGATCGATGCATTTCATCGTAATCGTGTTTATTTATGCATCGTGTTCAAAAAAGATGCATTTAACAAAAAAAGATACACAAATTCATTATGCATCGTGTTCAACTTGTTCATCATTCATCTATGCATCGTGTTCGTCGTTCATATTTTTTCATTCATGTATGCATCGTGTTCAACTTGTTCATCATTCATCTATGCATCGTCATTGTTCATCATCCATTTATGCATCATCATTTTTCGTTGTTCATCGTTCATCATCCATCTATGCATCTTCATTGTTCATCATCCATCTATGCATCATCATTATTAATCGTTCATCATCCATCTATGCATCGTGTTCTTCATAATCATCTTCGGTTGCATCTCTTGTTCATGTTCATCATCATCGTTGTTCATCGTTAATCTTCGTCTTCAAATCATCATCACCATCAAAATCATGAAAAACACGATTAGAGAGAAAATGAGAGGGGAGAGAGAGAGAGAGAGAGAGAGAGAGAGAGAGAGAGAGAGAAATTGGGAGGAAAATGAGGAATTTAGTTACTAAGAGATTTTAATTCAAAATGTAACTCCTAAGTATCTTTTAATGATTTTTAAAAATAAATTAATTACCATATCTTTAGTTTTCCCTAAATGCCCTTTGTGCACCCTTGTTAGATTATCTTATGCACAAAAGTGCCTCGAGGTGCCCCGATGCACAAAAGTTCTCAATTGAACCTCAATCTATATATATATATATATATATATATATATATATATATATATATATATATATATATATATATATATATATATATATATATATATATATATATATTGAAACAACCTTCCATATAATCATAGTACATTATCCAGGATCAACGTACAAACTCATGATTAACATTATCACTGATCCAAGCATTTAACAAGTGGCAATTATATTAACACTTAAACATAAAGTAATTAAAAGTCTACAATGACAATATTTGTCTATAACAACATCATTTTATTACAACATCAAACATGGTTCTCAACTCCAAAGATACATAATCCTCATAGTTACCAATAGCCGGGGCCGACCCATATGGGGAGGGGAAGCGGGCTTCGGCCCAGGGCATCATAATTTATAGGCCCAGTAGTATTAGGGATGATTTATTTCTAGGCACTGATCCATTCTGTTGTTTGATATTGATAAGGACCATGAATCAAGAAAGGAGAATGAAAACCATACTCATTCAACCCTTCTGATTCTTTGTTGGAAACTGGAGGCAAAAAAAACCCCTCAACAATTGAAAAGTTGAAACCCTAGCCTCACAAACTTACAAACAGTGCTCCTTCTTCTCTATCGATTTCTCTCTCCCTGATCGAACGTGGCTCCTTCACCCCTGATCGACGTTGCTTCTTCTCTAGCTAGTAAAATATCACGTAGAATGTCAAGTATGATATAATCTACGTAGGGTATCGCAGACGAACTGAGACAAAAAATTTTCATTTAGACATGTTATCAAACTTTTTTAACTAAAACACACACACATATAAATAGGAAAGATAAATTTTTGTTTTTCCAAAACTACCCTATGGTTCTCAAGTTCTCACAAATATTTAGGTATATATATATATATATTGGTGGAATTGCACCCATTGGAATTTGGGTACTAAAGAAATCGATAGAAAAGCAGAAGCTGATGTTGTTGGCTTGGGTTTATTATTATTAACAAATAATTACAGTTGATGAATGGATGATTGGTATGAAGAATCTTATGTGCTGTGTTATGGGCAAAACGGTAAATTAACAGTGAATATTAATCAGCACTCTAAAGTCTAAACCATAGGAAAAACACAAGAATATTAACAGAATGATTGCAAGACTGACTAACCGTCAACTGCTCAACAAATAGTTTAGGTGAACAGAATTGAAATAGGAAATTTACTAAAATATGCAGTTGGTGGGAGCTGAGGGGGTTTGGTGAGACAGACAGTCCTTTCTAATTGTAATATAGTCCAACTCCAAGAAGAAACCATCATGTTAAGCACATTTTTTTTAATTAATGGTATTCATGTTTTTTTTTTTTTAAATATTTATGATTTTTATCATACAGAAAGCAATGCCATGGAGATGGAGGATCAATTAACAACCAAGTAAAAAGATTATGCCTTCCTGGATATGGACAACAAACATAACATACCTGTAAATGCTTCATTTCTCATGTCTTCTTTTTCAAATAGTCAAACACCAAAACGTTTCCCCTCTCGACCCAAATGGAAAATGCTGCTGATCGATGCTGGAAATCCTAAAGTAATCTTTTTCTTGAATATGTGTGTACATGACCTGCACTTCTAATCATCTGCATTTTTTGTCCACGTGCATTAGTATTCATGCGCTGCTGGTTATAGCAACAGACACGGCTTTGACAAACCTCAAATACAAAAACACTCGAATCAACCTAGCGGTGTAAGTGAGCTGAGCACTGCTTTGACAAACCTCAAATACAGAAACACTCAAATCAACTTAGCGGTGTAAGTGAGCTGAGCTATTTGTGAGCTATTCGAGCTCGACTTGTTTAAAGTTTGATTTAAACGAGCCGAGCCAAGCTCAAGCTTGAATTCAAGCTCATTTAATAAACGAGCCCGAGCTCGCGAGAACGAGCCTTGAATAAATATATAAAAAGTAATAATATATGATATATGATTAAATTATACAATAAAATTAACTAAAAATTAATATTTATAATAAATGAGTTGAGCTCGAGCATATGAAATCTTTCACGAGCCAATCTCGAGATTTGCACATAAAGTTCGAAACTTCGAAACAAGCCGAGCTCGAGCTCGAGCCTGATACTTTTAAACGAGTTGAGCTCTTGGCTCGGCCCCTAAATCAACCCAAAGAGAGGTCTCCATGATTTACCCAAGCCTCAACAACAACAAAAATTGAGTTTCCACCCCCTTTCTCTTCCACTCACACCATCTTTACCACTATATAAAGCATTTAACAATTAGGAATATTCAAGACAGAATTTATATATTGATCACTCCTCCCTCTGGTTTTCCGGTTTAAAAATATTCCGGATTTCTTTTTTAAGGAGTTGCATCATTATTCATTACTTGTCAAATATATCTTACCATATAAATTTTATGTAATGTTGCCTAGCCCAGGTTCACTTTTAGTGCTTTAAATATACATCAACTGTCAAGTGACCCTGTGTTGCAGAAATTAACATCTTGAGATTTCCGTAATGATGTTTGAAGCTTAGCATATGCAAAGAAGCAGACGGGAATTAAGAATCCAAAACATATCTCCGACAATTTAAAAAGAAACTGGGGATATCATGGTTAGATTATATAGTAAAAAATACACGATGCTCCAGGTTGAGTTGTCCTGCAGCAAACTCTCTATTCATAATTGCAATGTATCCAGACATTTTGTACATGATGGTCTGGTGATAAAATAGAGCAACAGTTTCAAAAAAATATATTTTCAGTCAAAAAGGCTCTCTGCTGCCATATTGTCCAGGACTTCAAACATGTACCATGATGAATTCAACATTTCAACCAATACAAGGATGCTTGATGCAACCAAGGAGCAATAAAAGAGAGGGCAATTGCTCAGCACACTCACCAGATTTATCGTCAACATGTATAAAGAAGCTTGCTGCAACAATAAGATAGCAGAGAATTAGCATCAGACCTTTGAAGTAATTTGATATTCCTTTCTGTATCCAGTAAAGTAATGCTTACAAAAGTTGCTGAATGCACTCTTAGGGAGAGGAGAGGGGAGGAAGAGAGAGAGACCTGCAGCATGAATGCCATCACTAACACTGGGTAGTAGTTCAAGTCCATGGGATGCACCATGACCCAACCAACAACCACACAAAAGGGGATCTGAAAATGTAAAAAAAGACCATATCATCTGAGAAGCTCATGTAAACATCATATGAAAACCTTTTACAAACCAAATCCATAAAGGCAGTCAAGAAAGTGAAGCAATCAATTAGGGAAATATATCAGTGAGAATGAACCATGAGTTTCTTGACCCAAATCACAATTAAAAAAAAATCATCATCCTTTTTACCAAGTTAAACCCATCCGAAAGCTATTAGAGCAGCACACAATCAACCAATGATCAAAAGCCTTGCCACAAACATTGATATTTGAGTTGATGATCCAATTGCCACCCCAAGTGAGATGTCCTATAAATAATTAAGGATTGGGACGGTAGTTAGCGAGTCTCATGCAAAGTTTTTCTAAAGAAATTTGGTGTATGCTTTCAAGCTTTTCTTTCATGACAAACAGTATGGCACTTGCATGTTCAACAGATGCTACTAAAAGCCACAGGAATATTCCATGAGTCTGATGCTCCCTGAACAAATGTGAGGAAGACAACCAGTATTGAACGTTGTCAAAAACATACAAGGGTTTCTATTGTAGAATATCAAAACACTTTTATATGTCACATTTTTAGTCATTGAACTTTTTTCATACCAGACAGGTTACTATACTCTCAAATTCTGTCACGCTGTAGTCACAAGTTCGTTGGATGTTGGTTTCACATGTTAAACTTTAACCTAACATCACGTGTCATGTCAATAAATGATGTATCAATTAATTAGATAAATATCAACATTATTTTAGAGCATGCCTTTGCTAAAACATAGACTAATAGAACTCTCAAGATGCATCTAAAGAAAGATCAAAGTGACAAAATTGTGAGAAAATTAGACATTTTCATCTAAAAAATTGACAGTCATTTATATAGATGTGACATATAGGGCGGTAAACGAATGAACAAATATGAACAGAAGCTTGTTCATGACTTCATGTTCATTCATTTAAGTTTAAGCGAACAAACTTGAATGCCTAAATGAACAAATTTTCTTGTTCGTGTTTGTTCATTTAAGATTAATTGAACAAATGAACGAACATGGACTATCAATGAAGCAATTTCCTCATTCATGTTAATTCGTTTATGAATTTAACTTGTTTAGTAAACAAACACAAACCCAAATAAATCGAGAAAAGTCGTCTATAAAGATAATGTAGTAACGGAAGCCTTCAAAATGACGTAATTGGTGCAGGACCCCAAATATCACAGTGAATAAGATCTAATACATGTGATGCTTGTTTTTCATTCAATGCAAAAGGCATTGCATGACTTTTAGCCAATTGACATGGCTGACAAAGTTGTGGAGATGGTAAAATGGAAGAAACAGTAATATGTCCTTTATTGTTCAAAGTAGAAATAACATGATGGATGTACATGTCCAAGTCATGAGTGCCATAATTCGAATGATCCAGTGAAAGCTTTTCTATGTATGGTGGCTAGAAACGATGTGTTAATCTTCTGTAGGCGATAAAGACCATCATCACGGAGCCCGGTGGCTATCCTTGCGCCGTCCCGTAGATTCTGAATGATGAAATAATTTTCAAAGAATGTTACGGTGACAATATAATCTTTTGTGATACGACTAATAGATAGTAGATTCCGTGTTAATTGTGGAACAATGAGAACGTCGTGCAAGGTGAAATTCGAAGTAATGTGACGTGAACCCGTGTGAGTAATTTGTAGAGGGTGACCATTCCCAATAATAACAGAGGTTTCACCTTGGTAAGGGACATCACTTCCGGACGTAGATGGAGTCATATGTGTGGAGGCGCCAATGTCAAGATACCAATTGGAGATGTCGGTCCCGAAAAGAGAGCAAGCGGTGTTGAAATTTTCGGCAAGATTTACACTAGCATTGCGAGGAGTGAGCAAGTCAGAACATTGGTTTGCACGGTGTCCATCGATTCCGCACAGTTGGCAGCGAGGAATATGAGAACAACGACGAGAGGAGTTTCGGTTTGATCCTCGGTGTGACCAGACCCACGGCGAGAGGATGAACCACGATCAGAGGAAGTCCCGCGGTTTGTCCAGCGGGATGATTGATTTCGACCAGTGGTGGTTGTTGAGTATGCTGCCATTGCTGTCAGAGATAGAGTTTTGTGAAAAATCTCATGCACTTCCGCACAGTGAACCAAATCGGAGAAAGAAGGAACAGGAGATAGTGCCAATTAAGCCGTGGAGAATTGGGCAAATTCAAGACCGGGCCCTCGCAAGAACCATTGAGATTGATAGGAAGATGCCACAGGTTTGCCTATTGCCATGAGTTGATCACAGAGGTGCTTGAATTTTCGAGCATACTCTGAAAGAGTACATGTATTCTTCGTAAGGGATTGAAGATCGGCCTGAAGGCTTAATTCCCGAGACTCCGAGACGTAGGCACGTGGCTATAAGTAGCTTCCAGTGTGGCCGATATTTGTTGTGCGGTTTTGCGCCCGATGATGGTGGCCATGGCTTCTTCCGATAAAGAAGATTGAAGAAGCATTCTTAGGGTTTGATCAATATGGAGAGGGGGAGAACAAGAACCATCAAAATATTGAAGATAATCTTGAGATTTAAGAATTGGTAATAATTGGCGTTTCCATACAAGAAAATTTGTGGAGGTAAGTTTAATTGTAATCATATGAAGAAGGGTGGCAAGGGGAAGAGTGGGGGGTGGGGGTAGAGGATTCCGGTGACATTGTTGCGAATGAAATAAGGAACCTGGAACTTTCAGGATCGAATGAGGTTGATCCAAAAAGGAGGCTTCTGATACCATGAGAGGAATTGTTTCTCTCTTAAATTTCTACCTCGCCTTTTGGGTTGGTATAAGATTTTATTTATAGAGAGAGAGTTTTACATACATGGAAACAAAAGATAAACAAGGAAATAAATAATATTCATAGTGTTTCCTAATTGTTGACTAATAGACAGATGCACCCAACATAAGGAAACAAATTCCAAGAACTCATCAAGGACCGAAAAGATTGAATAGACATGGACCACATATAACTTACATAGAGGTATTTATACCTAAATATTTTGAGAATCCTAATGACTATTACCAAGCATATAGACACAATAGATATGGCAAGAAGAAACTACTCTGCAGGAAGTATGTGAGCTTCATTCAATAAACAACCAACCTCATCAAGAATTGTAAAAGATTAGAGTAGCTTTTATGCTGAAAGAACAGAGCTTGCATATGCCACCAACACTATACAGCTGCTAAATCTTGAAAGTGCCAATTCTGACTTTCCATAATGGACTTCAGTGTGTGTAAAGTGAAGAACAGATGGAAATAAGATACCCATTACAGCCATCAACAGCAGTCCCGAACTAATGATGGCAGCTGCCTATAAATATGAGGAGACACAAATGAGGTTTGTCATGCTTTCTTCTTTTGGCTACATACAGTGATGTGAATTGAACCTTATTTCTAGCACAGAAGAGTGAAAAAAAATCATATTCCATATAGAAAGCACATTTGGGTAATGCGCAATGCCACCAGTAAAGAAAGCACAACCAAGCACCGACAGCATGTTAGATAAGATGGATCCCAATAATGATTGCTGAACAACCCTAATCATCCCATTCTTTAATACATATATCTAAATATCATTTCTGTGGCATTGCCAAATGTGGCTTTTAGAAGACCACCAACTGCAGATTGAACAAAAATCTCCTTTGTAAGATGGTTTTCATGAAGTCATGATTCCCTTATATGGCTCCAGCCTGAATAATGAACATTCCAGAGCCATAAATACAAAGGTTTTGGTAGACAATTGTATTATAAGAGTTTGTAGAAGTGATATGCATACTTAGGACAGAAAATAATTATGTGCTGCCAGGTGTTTCATTTCTTAGACAAGTCACAGGAACATGGCACAGCAATAATGTTTCTTGTTCGAAACAAACCATGAAAATGAAATAATAATATATACATGTATGCCTTGTATAACATGCAAGCTGCCTGCACCAAGCCCCAATGGTTGAAAATTTGTATAATTCACAAGTTAGAGGCTTAAAAAACAAAAAATAAATGCTCACTCGGTTGCATAACCCATCAACCCTAAACATAGAATCAACCAAAAAAAATAATTATGAGATAAAATACATGGTTACAAAACAGGTTCCTCATATACTTGTTTCTAGAGATCATGCTGAAGAGACACCAAGAGCATATTCTTACATGCTGCCTCGTTAGCTAGTGTAAAAATATTGCCAAAGGTCCAAAAGGAAGCAAAATATTGATCTTCGCTTTATGCAAGACAATATGGATAATACGGAATGGGGTGAACTGTAACCTTCTGAGGACATTGGCATTGGCATTGGAGGAATGCAATAAAGTTAAGGTGATTCCTTCAAGCCTCCATATGGACATATGGTTGGTATAGAGTAAGTTTCACAACCAATTAAAAAATGCAATGCATCTACTCCTATCGGGGAATAACTTCAGATTGAGAATTTGAGATACATGATTATCTCTTATTATCATTCTTATGTTCTTTAGACATCCGTCTTCAAAGCATCATTACTATACACTCTGAAAACGCTAATTCCTATGTGGCCCCCAATCCGTACATTAGGCAAAGCTGGTCAAATGGCAAACTATAGGATTCTACACTAAGCTTTTAACCTATAAGTTCTAACAATTTCTCAATTAGTAATTCGAATTCCATAGGCAAGTCTAGAAAAACATCACTCTACTTTCACACTTTTTCCAATTGCACATTTTGAACAAAGTTATTTTAGCCGGTCACATAATCTTACACTCGCAATCATATCAATGACGATTTAATGGTCAATACTCAATTTTGGAGAAGGAAGACGAGATTTATAAAAACAGACACAGATAACCTTAAACCCAACCAATTATTGTAGTTAATTTGATTAAAAATGGAGGGAAATGATAGTATTGGTATGATTATGACTTATGAGAGCATGGGTATGTAAAGAAATAAATCTTATTTACATGTATGCAACTGAAAATGGTGTCATAGGCATTTTTATCCATTTTACCTTAACCAAAAGCCCTACTCCAGGAATAGGATGATGTGTGAGTCCTTGAAACTCTAGTTAGTAATTTCCCCAACTTTTATGCTCCAATGCATCACAGATCATCTATGGTAGGCATCATCTTCAAGCAAAACTTCCCCAGCCTTATCTACCTGGTATGCTTCCATTTCTTTCCCTGCCCTTCCATTTCCTCCCTTTTCTTCCTTTAGACAACACAGCGTTGCGCTAACACCATGCTGCCATATTTGCAACAATATAACATGAGAAAATCCAAATGATAAAAATTGATAAAACATGAGCCAAATTGACAAGGATCAAACGATTGTGATGCAAGACTAGAATTTAACTTAGTAACATATGACTGGTAGATGACTAAAATTTGTGTGAGGTAACTGAAAATTAAGCAAAGCACCTTTGTTAATCAAAGTAGATTGAAAAATGGTGGATGTGAAGTACGAGTCGGCGTTAATTATAGAAGCAGATCACTTCATCAGTGCAGATCGAAGCATAGAAGCCATATCAAAGTTCCGACAAATATAGTGCGATCGTCGTGCACGATAATCTGATTACTGGGAATAGGAGAAAGGGGAAGTGAGGTACGGCCATGGTGTTCCTGTTTACTATTATTATTATTATTTTTTTTTTTTTTAAAACAAAGGATGATTTCCGGTTCCGGTCTTCCGGTTGCTAATTTTGACGGTTTACAACCTTCACACCGGAAGAGCCATCTAGCATGGTTCTGAAAATCGGACCGAACCGGCTGGTCTAACTAGGAACTGGTTGTGGTCCCATTTTCTTACTCCAGTTTGGTTTATGGAATTCTTTGACTGGCCGGTTTAGTGGAAAACCGCTAAAATTAGTATGCATTAAACGGGTTGAACCAGATTTGAAATAATAATATTTTTTTTGTTTTCTTCTGACGTGAGCATTTCATACTTCCACCTACCTTCACTTACCAAGATTGTTGTGTATGAAAATTCGTTGTTGTGTACAAATCACCTATATATATTTAGTTTTTGAGACTGGTCGAACAGTTAGACGATCTACTCGACATCTGGTCTGGTTTTAAAAACATTGGTGGTAAGTAGTCTTTGTCTTTCAAATTATGGCATAGGTGCCATTGTGCTGGATGATAATTTATATTAATTAGTGGTCGACTAGGTTTGTTTAAGCTTGTGAGTTTGATAACTAGAGCTCGAGCTCGTTTATTAAATCAACTCTAAATGGAACTTGATGTCGCTTGATCTCGTTCAACTCAACCTTTTCGACTCACTTACCCCCTAATTTGGAGATGCAATACCCTGCTCATTTGAAACATGGTTTCATTTGAGCACGCTTCTAAGAACGCACTACAATCCTCCTAAAATAAGTGTTTTGATTTGCTTATTAATTTGAAAACTCAACAACATACAAGTAGTTTTTTAGTGTATGGATTTACTTAATTATTTGATAAAATCTAAAATGGACATTTTACATATTATAACCAGATAATAATTGGAAATATTGATGGAGGAGAGGAAAAAAGCAATGTTGTATTTAAAAAAGCATATAAGGTGATGCTTTTACAAAACTATGATTTTGATGGTCAAAAAAGCAAATAAATACTTATAATTTAAATTTATCCAAACTCTCGTTTTAAGTTTTAAAACCTCAAGCAAAAAAATATCTTCAAAACTTAATCCCAATTCCCAAACTGCCATTTAATTTCTTAAAGCATTAAATGTGCGTATTGTATGAAACTGAAAAACCATTTTAAAAATTCATTTTTCATTCAATTTTTTTTTTTATTTTAATTGATTTGAACCTTTCATTGTTATCTTCTTAAAGGAATTGAATGAAAATATAAATTTTTAAAATGATCCCTAGTTTTCCATTAAAATTAAGTCCAACTTGAACCTCTCCCTGTGTATATGTATATGGTAATAAGATAACGTTTTGCAAAAAACAATGTATTGTACAGGTGTGAAAATGTGTTCTTAAGGCATTCCCAAGTAATAACATTCTCATATGATCAGCATTCAGCAGTGTGTGTGGGAAGTAAGCCATGTGACCAGGAAAAGTTGAAATCTTTCACATTACATAGACTGTACTGTAGATACATAATTTGGAATGCTCCAAAAGAAACATGTTACATGTCCAATAGATGAAGAGTAATTATGATACAAAGACACTTTCCAATGCAACAATAACCGTACTTATTTTCAATCGTTGGAATTACTTTATGTACCGATAGAAGGCCCACGAGTAGATGTCGGAGGACCATATGAGTATCTCCATTCTCCACAAGCCATGCATCTTTCTGTTGTGACTGAATTTTGTAGTGTACAGAATTTGCATGACCATATCTTCGTACTTGTCTTCTTCGCGTTGTTTTCTTTAATTCTTTGGGTTCCACAAGCTTCACATGCCAGAGCTAGTGGCTGTAACATCCATCATTCATCAGTTAGTTTATGCTGTTGACACCCTCACCAAAAGCCATGTTTATGTTTCTTTTTGCTGTAACATCTTTTTGCTGGTTTTCAACGTTACAGATGATTGGGGAATCTAGCTTTTAAAAAAGACGTTTATGCTTCTTTTCGTTTTAGTTTTAGTTTTTTATTTATTAACAAACCTTACCTGGTTTAGTAGTGTACATGTACCACATTGCCATGACGCTTTTGGTCCCCCATCTCCATGATTGCTTACAGTTATAGACGGTGAAGCAGCTTCACCAGAACTCATGTCTTGTGAGACAGAGGCTTCACAAGTTTCAGAAAGTTGGTTAATGGGAGAAGATTTAGAAGCACACCACAAATCATCATGTAGTCTTCTCTCTGCAGCCATGGCAGCAGCTTGGATTGGGCTAAGGACAGCCTTCATGCTGCTATCACCACCAACACGTCTTGGGCCAGAAGGCAGCAGAGTCCCCAGCTGAGCTCTATTTTCTGCAGCAGATAAAGCTTTCTGGCGTAGTGATGATAGAGGCGGTTGACGTGAGAACCCACCTAATCTTTTTCCACTCCCCATCATTCCTTTAGACATCAATTCTTCACATTCCTGTAACACAAAGAAGACCGACTCAGGTATCTTTCTAACATCAAGGAAAACACAAGTAAATATATTTTAGGCAGTTAGGCTGCACAATAGAACGGTTAAGGTCTTTTCATGAATAATCAGAGTCAAGTGTACTAAGAAGCTTCAACGTTTTCAACCACTAAAATGAAGCATTTCCAATGCATGGGTTAAAACTTAAAAACTAACAGCAAATTGCCCCCATGCAAAAAGTTTAAGTAGGAGATAAAGCTGGTTTTGATAAGCTTCAAACAGATAACATGTGACTGCCAGCGGATCCATCTAAACCAAGTTGGTAAGCATCCCGCATGCAATGTTTCTCTATCAAGAATCATGCAAGGTTTCTTTCTTCTATATCTTTTATAAAGGAGATAACATCAAAACACTGGTGACTTTAGCAATATAAAAGAGGGTATGCACTACCTAGTAGTAATATACGACAAGTTAATTCGATTTCAATTCACTTAAACTTTATTTGGGTTTGGTTTACTTGCAAATTAGTAGATCTGTTCAAAACCAAACAATTTTATAGCTAAAATTATAAACAACTACAACAAGAACTCCATATATACATGTGCATGATAAAAATCATATTTAACAACAAAAGTAGAAGAAATTTATAAGAAACTACAAAACAGTATTCCCAAAATTGCCCTAACATAACCACATCATCAATTCAATGTAGAATATTCAACATTCAAAAGAACTTTAAAAAATGTAAAATCGTTGATCATGTTTTTGAATATGATAAAATTCTTGTTTTCATCGTATAATTTTTATTTTTTTAAAATTATGTTATTTTAATTTTGAAAGTCGAATATGCAGTTCTACACCAAATTTAAGTTCTGCAATAATCTTCTCTCTCTCTCTCCCTCCCTCCCTCTGTACACACACACACACACACACATATAGGGTTGGGTACTTATGAAAACCGTTCTTACCGTAAGAACCCTAAATGCACAAATTTTTTGACATGAAATTTGTGATTTTTTTCATATTAAAATTATATAGAAAATGCATAAATTTTTGGACATGTAATTTATGAAAAAAAAAATTCATGTTTGTGGTTCTTTTTAAACTTTATGCATTTTTTTATATAAATTTGTGCATTTAGGGGTTCTTACCGGAGCCTAACCCGATACACACACACATATATATACGTATATAATCTGGTTCATCTATGTATCCCTCGTATTCAAGCGTACCCTGAATTATCATTCACATATATTTTTTCATAGACATATATAAGTCGACGTTATAAGACTTCTCATCAAAAGAACCACACCTTAGATTCAAAAAATAAATCTTGTGAATGGTAAAAAACAATCATGTGACTGGTGTGAATGATCATTCACATAAATTTTATGGATGTAGAAAGTGTGAATGGAGGTAAAATTCACATATCATGTGTCTAAGTGTGTAACGTTAATGTAAACATGATATTGAAAAAAAAAATTAAAAAGTTTCTCAAGGGCGGTACCCTTCGGATTCACTTGATTTTGAGAAGTACTCTTTTGAACCTGATTCTATACATACATACATAGCCATTTGTGGTTGTTCACAACGAATAAAGTGTTCTATTAAGATTCTCTCTGTGTATGTGCATCAACAAATAAAGTGTTTTTCTTTCAAAATAACAATGATGGTTTGAATTGATTTTAAAAAAATTAAATTGGTTCCCCGGTTAAAAGGTTTGCTATGAAACTCTCCCCTAGTCCCCATATATATATATATATATATATATATATATATATATATATATATATATATATATATATATATATATATATATATATATATATATATATATATATATATATATATATATATATATATATATAGAGAGAGAGAGAGAGATCAAATAAGTACCACATCTTTTGCAGGCATCAGAAGTCTGGAAGTACCACTCTAACTGATAACATTGTATTCGGTGTCTATCGGTGTATAAAGTAACATTGTAATTCAGTGCCTGAACTTATATTAATTATAATTATGTAAACCAAACATGTAAACATATGAAGCATTATTTGAATGTGTCACACATTCGCACACATAATTTTCATATATTCACATATTTTTTTGTAAAATTAGCTTGTAAAAATCCACAACACAAAATCATATACATTATATGTTATTTCATACATTGATATGTAAAAATTTTTACCATTTAATGTGGTTCTTTCGGGTACCTTATGAAAAATTAGTACTCCAGGAATTTTATATAATATATAATATGGTTCGAGAGAGTACCACTCAATATGCAGCGCACCAGAAGGTACCACCCTTAAAAAAACTTTTTTTAAATTTTTTTTCATAAACATGTTTTAATTAACATCACAAAGATAATATGTAAATTTCACATACATTCACTTTTCCTAACTCCTAAAAAATGATGTGAACGTACACTTACATAAATTTACATACATATATCTGAACGTTCATTTATGTGATGCATGAATTCATGCACTCAAAATGTGTGAATGTGCATGAAATTTGTATATTATCTGTGTAATGTTAATTAAAACATGTTCTTGAAAAAAAAATTATTTTTAAGATTGGTACCTTCAGTGGCGCTTCATAATAAGTGGTTTTCACTTGAACCTAAATCTATATGTGTGTGTGTGTGTGTGTGTGTAAAATCAAGATTTTAGCTACATAAAAGCCCTATGGACACTTGTCTCTGAATAATACATTTTACAATATATGAAAGATTGGGATATCAATAACCCAAAGCTTATACCTTTCTAATTTCATCCAATAGATTGTAGAAATCAGTATTATGTGGGCCATATTCATTGTGGCATAGCTCATGAAGCATCGTGTCAAGAATTTGCTCATAAGGGAAGAAATCCCATTCGTTATTTTGCATCCGCAATCTCAGCTTAACCTCTGCACCTCCACCTATGTTTAGGCCAAGAAGGGCAGGATTGGAAGGGCTGCATATCAAACATCTTATTCTTACAACTAGTATCACGTGATAATATTTGCAAAGGGACAAACGTCATAAGAGACTGTAAGTACCAAAATTCAGAAAGGATCTTGACTTTCCATTTACGCTTCCGCATGATGGGTTGAACCTGCTTTGCTACTTTTTCAAGAATTTCTCTTGCCTCATCTTGTCGAACCTTCTTCAGAGGCTTGACTTCCCAGACTTTGTTTAGATCATTGAGATCCATGCTGGATTGGGATGTAACTACCACAAACTTTGCAATATGGAAATACTTCTTCACACTCTTTTTAGAAGAAATCTACGATATTTTTGTAACCTGTTTTCTGCAACTTTATTATAAATAAGTTCAGAAATGTGCTCATCTTCCATGTTTCTTTATAAAACAAAGGATTGTGCAAACATTTTAGTTATCACCAGATTCAACTATTCAATTACTTTTAAAAGCAAACAAGACGAATGCACTTCTTCCCAGATTATCAAGAATTCTTATTTGTGATTATAAAATGCAATGATGGCATATATTTTCACATGTGATCAGGGAGAAGATTAGATTTAGGCCATATGAAGGTTGCATGCTAAGACAATTATAACATAGGATACCACCAGTGGAGGAGACAGCAAGGTGTCTTTTCTTCAATACATTTCTCTTGTATTAAGTCTATGAATATTACAACAAGAAATAATAATGCTCGGAGAAGGATGGGATGGGGAACAGGGTAACTTTCATTTTTCCATATACCTCTTTAAGTAATTCTTCACTCTGAAATCTGCATGTCATTGTAGTTCATTAAAAACTCAACGACAGAGTGTCTAGGGCTCAATTTTAGGGTGATTATGGCCCATGAAGTATGAACTAAAATATATGCTTAGATGGGAAATTTGCATAATTGGCATGATTGCTACCTTATGTTATCTTCCTATCGGATCATGCAACCCAAAATGGCCTAGCTCATCTAGTCATGTCTATGTAGGCAAATAACTAGACTAGGTAGAAAATCTGACGACTATCCCTCTTGGGCACTGATGATAAGCGTGAAAACTGGTGTTTGATTCCAGCAGTAGAAGTCTAAAGTCTGTTCCTTGAATGATATGTCTAAGGATTGATTGAACATCGCATTGTTATCATATTTAAAAGTTGGACAAGTACGTCTTCGAGTCAACTTCAGCAACTCCCTTGTAATGTTAGTGTTTCATCTTCTAACAAAGAAAACTAATACGAAAGGATGTTTCATATAAATCAATGCAATCAAAGCATCTATAAAGACGTATTCTAATAACAAGAACGATAACAATTTCCGATAGTTTTGTGTATCATTATATGAAAATGTAAAACCCAAAATACAAACTTAATGAAACTCCCGATTATCGCAGGAGGGCATGGTATTGGAATATACGTATAAGGAGAGAAGAAGATGATGATGATACCTGATTGATTAACGGAGTTGCTCGCCTCAAATTCGTCGATAACCTGCTTGTACTATGTATCAAAGTTGCAATTGTTGAAGGAGCATTAAAGCCCTAATTATCTTTACCCTCAAGAAACCCCTCTCCATGAACGTGTGTGTGAATTTTCTTAACCCTATTTTTTTTATCATTATATTAATTCTTCTAGCAACTCGCATTGACTTTGACCAAATGGGATAGATTCTAGATGAGGCACGTTTAAAACCCGAACAAATTTAGACCGAAGAAAGTGGGAGAAAGCGAGAGAAAGTGGAAGAAAATAAAAAAAACGTTGTGTTCTTTTATCATATTTAAGGAAGGAAAGCAGAAGAAGAAGAAATAAAATGTTTTCTTTTCAAACGTTTCCTCCCAAATATGAAAAGAAAGTGAGGGAAAGAAAGGTTGTCAATGTAAATTACAAAGAATCAAAAGCTTTTATTTCTTTTCCTTCCTCTTCAAGAAGATAAACTTTCTTTCATCATCTTTCTTTCCTATTGATTTAAAAACACAAACACAAATATTATTTCTCTTCTCTTTCTTTCTTCCATATTTCTTTCCTCCATCTTTCTTTCTTTTCTCTTCTTTTCTAATTCGAGAACAGAGTTTTAGAAATTTAATACGATGTGTCATACTATCTATCATAAGGTATATTTATGGTTTGTCATGATTCTAATTTTGCTTTTCCACATGTATCGTCACGCATTTATCCAAATTAAACTTGTATTAAAATTAGAATAACATTCTATTTAGTTTTTCTGCATTTCTCTGCTTACTAATAAATAAGCGAATATTCACTTATGTGAATATTTTTAATAAAATTATTTAAATAAATATATGTAAATTCAAATTTAAAGTTTAATATAAAAACTGAATATATTATTATGAGGTAGTTGTTTTTATAGACATTTTAATATAAAATTTAGTAAAAGTTTTTACAAAAGAAAAGGTAATCACCTATAAGGCTTTTAATGTTTAAGATAACCAACTTATTTTACCAATAAAAGAATATTAATATATCTATACTATATATAATAAGAAAACCACTTGGAGTTTCTGAACCATTGGATGGAAAGAAATCAATAGTCCAGATTAATGACAACTCATAATTATTTATGAAATGTCTCTCTTATACTCTTAGTTAAAATCAATAATTATACCTATGCCATTTTTTAATTCATTTTCCAAATTTACTACCTTAACTTAATTATATTAAATTTTGATTTTAATTTTTTCATCAATTAATTAATATTAAATTAATATTACCTAAAATAAATATGTGTCATTATTATCCTTAATGATCATAGTTAAATTCAAATGTAAACATTTGGATTTAAATATAGAAGTGTAGTAAATACAGTTAAAAATTTTTGTTAATTATTTTGCTAACAAGATTTAAAATTTAATTGATAAAACTTCAATTGTGAATATGATAAATTTTGATTGTTGATTTTCAGATATTCCATTTTTATATTTTATCATTTTCAAAATATATACACATTCACATAATTGAAGTTTTTTGTTTCTTACATTGATACTACATATTTGAAGTTAATAAAAATTAAAAGAAACATTTTTTGCAAACACATACTGTCTGTTTTTAATAATACAATATAATAATATTTTTTATTTAATATCAAACAACTAAGTATTTTTTTATCTTTAATTTAACTAGCAATTTTTTTTATTTTAATTATATATAAAATTTATAATAATTTATTAAAATATAAAAAAATATGTATTTTCTAAATCAACCCATGTAATACATGGGTTGATTAACCTATATATTATAATAAAATAAAACAATTCATGTCACATGTCACTGTACAATACAAGAAAATTTTATTTTTTCACATATTTCAAATTTAACACCTTAACTTAATTGCATTAAATTTTGTACTTTATTGTTTTTTCAATAATTAATTAGTAATAAATTAGAATTTGTAACATTTAAAATTAATGTTTACCTAAATTAAATATCTATCATTATTATCCATAATAATCATAATTAGATCCAAATGTAATAATTTGAATTAGTTGTAGAAATTATTATTATTATGTATAATAAAGGAAAACATCATATGTCACGTGTCGCCTTTATGTTCACCAAAAAGATAATTACAACTAACAAAAAATAAAAGATAAATACAATTTAATATTTTTAAGAAAGATAAATATATTATACTTTTTAATCTGTAAATAATAAAAAAAATAAACACAATTATTATTTTTGTATGTTTTTATTTTACTCATATACATTTTATATAAATAAATTTAATTAAAAATATCCACGTAATACGTGGGTTATAAACTAGTATATATATAATAAAAGAGAACACAATTTGCCACATGGTGTTACCACATTTCATCAAAAAAGATAAATACAACATTATGATTTTTATTAATTTATATATATAATAGATGAATATAATTAAATTTTATTATCGGTCAAATCAGGGTCGAGTTACGGGTTCCCAATCGGCGATGGTTTTTTTTTGTCAAGCCTAACAATCACTATAATTGAGGTGTGGACTCACGACTACGAGAAGAACCATTCCGCTCCTCTCATCTTATTGTCTTCTCCGTCACCATTCATCGTACCGTCTTTCAGACCTTATGTTCTGAGTTGGTTAATTGAAATCCTTTTTATTCCTCTTCTTATGATGAACCCATGTTTGATTTTCAATATAGTGTTCTATTTTTTATTTTCTTGTCTGGGTAACAGATTAATGGATTTTTAATGAATTTTTTTATTTGTTGTAATGAACAGATTTATGCATTGCGGTATAAACAACTTTTTTAGATCTATTTGAATTCTTAGTGAAACTAAAGTTTAAGGTTTTCATTTTTTAGGTTTTGACACCATATTTAGGGTTTCTGTTTTTTTCAATCAAACTCAAATTTAAGGGTTTTTGGTTTCCAAACAAATTCAGGGTTTTTGTTTTAAAGTTTGGGTTTTGAATCTTGTTTTTTATTTTACGGTTCTTAAGCCTAGTGGTTTGGTGGTGCCGTGGCGGTAGCCGGTAGAAGTGGATGGTCGATGGTCACTGGTGGCAATGGCGAGGGTGGTGGCAGTGGGTGGTGTTGTCTGTGATGTTGAAGAGCACTTGAATACGTGAAAAAATCATGAAGAACATCAAGTATAAATAATAAAAAAAATTTGTATATAAACTACCCATCTCAATGTCGTGACATTGCCAGTTTTATTAAAAAAAACTATGATGTGTGATGCCCCATAGACAATGACCCTGCTGACTAGATTAGTAACTTGGAATTAGAGACCATGTTGCTTTAAATAAAATTTCTTTGAAAGTTGAATCCTTTTATTCAGGCTAAAACTACGTAGTTACCTTATACGATAATAGGATCAAACTTTGTTACCTATTTTTTGAAATTTACCCTAAAATTTATAACTATTCGAAATATATTTATAATAAATTTTTATATAATTCATTAAAAATAGCATCGCGTACAGACTATAGTTTTAATTTTCTTAATCTTTTTCGTTTTGTTTTTAGATTGTGCATGTCTCTTTCCCATATCAACGGTTATATGTATCTGCGGGGGATTCAATGGAAAACCAACATGCATCGGAAAACATTGGAAAACCTCCATGCACCACCACAAAAGCATCACAATTCCCGCGTGATGCATCAAATTTCCCGTGTGATGTATCAAATTCCTGCGTGATGCATCGACTTTCTGCGTGATGCATTACCTGATCTGATGGCTATAAAGTGGTTCCCGAGTTTTCCGATGCATATAGGTTTTCCATTGAACTCACCCAATATTTATCAACTTTACCTATAAATACACATGAAAACTAGAATTACATAAATGTCTATGTAGTTTGATCATATTTATGGGTTTGACCCTTGTAGTTGGTGAATTGTAGTTTTAGTCTCTATTTTTATTGTTTTATTCGATTTTGATCTATCATTCATTAAAATTAACATACATTTCGTTATATTTTTCAAAAAATGACCAATTTACCTTTTTTAATATTACTTATTTGATCCTTTAAGTTTCTAATTTATTTTCTTTATTTTCCCTAAAATTATAATGTCTTAATGTTAAGTGTTTGTATTCTTTTTTATGGAGGATTAATATTGTTTACGGTCTCTCCCACTCTCTAATAACACTAACTAGTTAAACAATCATCATCACTCTTATCTCACACACATAACCTCAATCAAACACACACACAAACTCATTGAATCATAAAAAAAACTAAAAGCTGTTTTAGAAAACTTGATAACTTTCAACCAATACATTAATCAAAAAATGAGCAAATATTAAGATTTCTTGAGGTAAGCCGATAGTGATGGAGGGAGTCGTTGATGGTGACAATTTGAACGAAAGAAGAAATAATGAGAATTAAATGAAGGAAGAGTGATATTGTGTGAAAGATGAAGGTTTATATAAGGGTGCGTTTGGTTTGCAGAATATTTTCAGAATGAATGGAATCTGTCACAAGAATGTAAAATCAAAAGGAATTGAATTTCATTTATTGTTATTTTTCTATTTAGTTTTGTAAAGTGGGATGAGAAAATATGAGATTAGTGGGTGTACGGTA
The DNA here is from genome assembly GCA_020465985.1 of Centrapalus pauciflorus. Lineage (NCBI taxonomy): Eukaryota > Viridiplantae > Streptophyta > Magnoliopsida > Asterales > Asteraceae > Centrapalus > Centrapalus pauciflorus. The sequence continues at coordinate 239,087 of JAANYP010008978.1, read as the reverse complement.
GGTGCAAGTAGGATAGTGTTGGTGGTGTACGTGGGGTGGGGTGGTTATGGTTCGGTAGGACAAGAAATGTTAGGATGTGTAAGGTAAGGTAGTATAGGTTAGTAAGCGTGGGTGGGTTGGGATATGGTGGATGAGGGATAGGGTAGTGTTAGGTAGGGTAGGGTGGGTGGGATGAGATGGGGTATGGTTAGGTAGGGGTAGGGTGGGTGAGGGTAAGACGGAGTGGAGTAGAATGGGATGGATAAGGTGGGGTGAAGTAGGATGAGATGTGGTATGGTTAGGTAGGGTGGGGTGGTGTGGGAGGGAGTAGGCTGGGTGGGGTAGGATGAGGGTAGGTGGGGTATGGCAGGTGAGGATATGGTTGGGATGAGATGGGATGGGGTGGGATTGGGTGGCGTATGGTTAAATTGGGTAGGGTAACGTGGGTATGGTTAGATAGGGGGGGTGGGTGATGTAAGGTTGGTATAGTAGGTAACGTTCGAGAGATTCGAGATTGAAATCTCACTTCTTTGCTTATTAGGTAATAAATAGATTCCAATGTAGGAGTGAAAATCTATATCTATATATTATAATAAATCAAAACAATTTATGACACGTGTCGCTTTCACGATGAATGAAAATTTCATTTTCCCGTTTCTTTTTCCTAATTTACTACCTTAACTCAATTACATTAAAATTTGTTTTTAATTCTCATTAATGAATTAATATTAGATTAGATATTGCAACATATTAAATTAATGCTTACCTAAAATAAATATGTGTCATTATTATTCTTAATGATCATATTTAAATTCAAATGTAAAAATTTGGATTTAAATGTAGAAGTGTAGTAAATAAAGTAAAATTTTGTGTTAATTATTTTGCTAACAAAATTTATTTTAACTTAGACAACAAAAGTTAAGAATTAGATGATAAAACTTCAGTTGTGAATATGATAAATTTGATTATTGATTTTCTGAGATTTCATTTTGATATTTTATCATTATCAAAATATATATACGAATTCACGTATTTTGTTTCTTTCATTGATATTTCATATTTGAAGTTAATAAAAATTAAAAGAAACATTCTTTGCAATAACATATTATCTATTTTATTTGTTTTTAATATCAAACAACTAAGTATTTTGTATCTTTGATTTAATTAGCTTTCAATTTTTTTATTTTAATTATACATAGATTTTATAATAATTTATTTAAATATAAAAAGTTTATGTATTTTCTAAATCAACCTATGTAATACATGGGTGTCAAACCTATATTATAATAAAGCAAAACAATTCATATCATATGTCACTTCTATCATGCAAGAAAAATTTATTTTCTCACATCTTTTTCTAAATTTAACACCTTAACTTAATTGCATTAAATTTTGATTTTATTTTTTTTTCACTAATTATTTAGTAATAAATTAGATTTTGTAACATATTAAATTAATATTTACCTAAAATAAATATCTATCATTATTATCCATGATAATCATAGTTAGATCCAAATGTAGAAATTTGAACTAGTTGTAGAAATTATTATTATTATCTATATATAATAAATGAAACATCGAATGTAATTTGCACCTTTACGTTTCACCCAAAAAGATAATTACAACTTATTATTATAAAAAAATAAAAGATAAATACAATTTATTATTTTTTAAAAAGATAAATACAATCTATTTTTTAGTCTATAAATAATAAAAGATAAACACAATTATTATTTTTGTATCTTTTTATTTTTACTTATATACATTTTATATAAATAAATTTAATTAAAAATATCCACGTAATACGTGGGTCGTAAACTAGTTTTATGTATAAAGGAATTCACTTTCCTTTTCTTTTAGCAAACAAAAAATAAAATTGAATGAAATTTTATTCAAATTCCACATATATTTTCAGGATTCTTTGAAACAAATAAACCACAAAGGTTTTGGGTTTTACACTAGAAAAAGGATAAATTAGTGGCCTTTAGCCAGAAGGTTTTACTAATCGTTTAGTCACGTTAAGTGTTAACGACATAAAAAGTGGCTATTTTTTATGGGAGATGATTTGTACGCAACACAATTTTACCATACATATAATTTTATCTAAAATGATAAATTCATCCATAATTTTGGAGTTATAAGACAAATATGATAAAATTATGATTAATGATAAAATAATCATTTTAATTAAAGTTGTTGTGTATGTCAAAAATATATTGTATACAAATCACCTCTTTTTTTTATATCTTTTAAGATATCAACCTTGAGAATGATTATATCATAATTATTCATTAAAAATATGTTTTTATTTCAAGATAAACAATCAAAACCATTAACGGCAAGTAATGTTAACATTAGAAAAGATAAATATAGATTTTTTTAAACGACAAACTAACTTTTAAAACTTACATTCAATACTTAAATTTTAATTTGTCCGTAACGAGAGTCGCGTCACAAATCAGATTGGCTAAAAATATAGATACAGAAAAGTAACAGGGTGATACATTACGTGGCTAAAATACAACCAAAATTCCCACCAAAGAAGGTTTTTAATTTTTTTAACAGCTCGCGCGTCTTCTCCGATCGAAACTTCAGCAAAATTCTCTCTCTCTAAGGAGCAGGAAGAAGGTGATACGCATTTTGATCAGTTCGATACGATTAACAGAGGGAATCCAAATCTTTCTGAAACAGGCCGGTGTCATGTGTTTTCGTTTCGTTTCAAGAACCTCCATGAAAACTTAAACGTAACCACCAAAAATGGCGTCAATCCTCCTGCCGTTGAGTTTTCTCCTCACTCTGTTGGGTCTAATTTTTCCTACGTCATCCCAATCGGATCAACAAAGTAATTAAAGACTCGTGTAATCATGTTCAAGATTTTTCTGCAATCATTTTTCTTGATTCCATGCATCAAACTAACCAAAAAAAAGTATATATATATTTTTTGAAAAAAATCAGGTCCAGCTTACATGGAGTTCGTGGTTAACGCAACAGAACTTCCGTTGGAGTCAACATTCGACTACATCATAGTTGGCGGCGGCACCGCCGGTTGCCCACTGGCAGCGACATTATCCAAAGACTACCGTGTATTGGTTCTTGAAAGAGGCGGTCTTCCTTTCGCCAACCCTAACGTCATGACGCGGGAGGGTTTCCTCTCTATACTCACCCATTTTGACCAATTTGAGTCCCCCGCTCAAGCATTCACTTCCGAGGACGGCGTTCCCAACGCCCGTGGCCGCGTTCTTGGCGGCAGCAGTGCCATTAATGCCGGATTCTATAGCCGGGCGGACCAAGATTTCTACAAAAGATCAGGGATAAATTGGGATTCGCGAGTGGTGCAGCGTTCTTATGAATGGGTTGAGAGAGCTATCGTGTTCCAACCGGAAATACAGACGTGGCAATCTGCGGTCCGTGACGCATTACTGGAAGCCGGTGTGGAACCTTATAACGGTTACAGTTTAAATCACTCAATGGGTACCAAGATTGGTGGGTCGACGTTTGACGGCTCCGGTCATAGACACTCTGCCGCCGATCTTTTAAACATGGCTACGGCATCCAATATCCAGGTGGCTGTGTATGCCACCGTGGAGAGGGTTTTATTTGCACCTTCATATTCGTTGGTGTCCAGGCAGAATGCCATCGGAGTTGTGTTCCATGATCTTGTTGGCGGGTATCATCATGCAACGCTCCGGGATAACGGAGAGGTGATTGTGTGTGCTGGCGCCATTGGCAGCCCTCAGCTGCTTCTCCTGAGCGGCATTGGCCCACGCCCTTATCTTTCTTCCTGGGGAATACCCGTTGTTCGCCATTCTCCATACGTGGGGAACTATATGTATGACAACCCTCGCAACGGAATATCGATTGTGTCGCCGGTCCCACTGGAACATTCTCTCATACAGGTGGTGGGCATCACCAATTCGGGTGCTTATCTTGAAGCAGCCTCCAATGTTCTCCCTTTTTCATTACCTGCCTACTCTGTATTCCTACGCCCGTCCTCCACTCCCTTGTATCTCACAGTTGCCAGCATCATGGAGAAGATCATCGGGCCGCACTCTTCCGGGACGCTTCGGTTGGCTTCGACGGACGTGAGAACGAACCCGATGGTACGATTTAACTACTTCAGTAACCCGGTGGATCTGGAGAGGTGTGTGAACGGGACGCGGAAGATCGGGGAGGTGCTAAGAAGCCGGGCAATGGACGATTTCAAGTTCTGGGAATGGGGTGGTACGGAGTTCAGATTTGTAGGGCCGGCATTGCCGGTGGAGCAGTCGAATAACATGGTGTTGGGGGAGTTTTGTCGGCGGACGGTGAGCACGATATGGCATTACCATGGAGGGTGTGTGGTTGGGAGGGTGGTGGATCACAATCTGAAGGTGGTGGGAGTTCACTCTCTACGGGTGGTGGATGGTTCGACATTTACGGTGTCACCGGGGACGAATCCACAGGCAACTGTTTTGATGCTTGGGAGGTACATGGGGTTGAAGATATTAAGGGAGAGAATGCACAAGTGAAGTGAAGTGATAGATAGATTCATAGTTACTTACTTTAGGTAATTGTAATTGTAAATTGGGTGGGTGATTCATTCTTTGAAACGCTAATGTACAGTGCTTAATTGTAACTAGCTAGTACAGATGGAGTACTGTATGAGTATGATTTGGAATTGGAATTGGAATTAACTAGGCCTAATTAACCATCAAACTCTATATGCATATATAATGAATGCATTGAGGAATGATTCGAATGAAATACCAATTTGCCATTGTAAGTAAAGTAGCTACTTCCTTCGTTTATCCGATTCTATTGTATCGTATGAATACCTTAAAAGTGAGTTTTAGTATCAAACAAGGAAACATGTCATATAGCATGTCACGCTTTATAAAAGCATGTCAACATTTTCAGATAGCATGCTAATAAGCATGTCGTCCTCAATAAAGCATGACAGACTTTTCAATACTTACAAAAATGATCTTAAGATAAACATGATGTGCCCATAAATAAGCACGGCGTGCTTAACTAGAAATGCACTATTTTGCTACGAGTTCTAAGTTAGAAACACCCAAAACTCAATACCAAATTATATTAACACTTGGAAACATTTATATAGCATATATATACATGCATTTGAGCTTCCAAAACAATAACACTCAATCATTTGATCCTTAGGTAGGGGTGAGCATCGGTTCGGTTTTAGGTTTCTTTGGTTTCCTCGAATTGAAAATTTTTTTAGGCTAATTCGAAAACCGAACCAAACCGAATTTAAAAGGAGCCAGACCAGTTCGAAAACCGATTTACAATTCGGTTTGGTTCGGTTCGAAAACCGAATTACCGAATTCAAAAAGGGTTGTAGCACCTCACGTCTCTGTGTAGTATTATTTGGATAATTGGATTGGACTTTGGGTTGGTTGGGTAATAGTAATGGGTTATTATATCGGCCCACAATGGCACAATTACTAAATAAATAAATGATAAGCCCATTTTAAATTTGTAAGATTTATAAATTTATATATATAATATATATTTAATAAATATTTAATTTTTTTTCGGTAATTCGGTTCGGTTTGGTCTACATTTAGTGAAACCATAATTCAAACCATAAAACTAATTTAAAATTCGATTTGGTCTAAGACCAATTCGAAAACCGAATTTAATATTTGGTTTGGTCTAAATCGAATTCGGTTAGGTTTGATTTTCGGTTTCTTCGATTACAAACCAAATACTGCTCACCCCTATCCTTAAGAACTCATTTGAGCCATATTTTGGATTTCAATCAAAACTAACACAAACTACCTATGTAGTTGCATATTATGATTCCATTTTAATCATACAACAACATATATAGAGATTAAAGCCATATGCCATGAAACCCATTTAAGTTCTTGAGCTCCAAATGAAGCAAAACAAAGAAAATAGAAACAAAGAGGAGGAAGAGAGGTAGAGATGATGGGATACCTCAAGTGCAATCCAAATAACTGGATTTAGCTTCAAGAATCCACATATTGGTCACAAATCTCCAACCCTAGCACTCTCTCTTTCTTTTCTCTCTTTGCAAGAACAAAACACACACACTATGTGTTTGTGTGTGTTGGACGTTTCATCAAAAATTAGTTTATTGGTCAAACACTACATCTCACTTTCATCATCTGTTTAACTTACACTGCACCCAACATTACTTCTGTCTTACACACAGAACTACATTGCTATGGTTAGTAACTATTTAAGGTAATGGTTATAAAGCTTTAAATCCAAAAGTATATTACCCAATATTTACATGCTCATAATACCTTCCAAAATAATCCCCAAATTTCATTATCACCACATTTCTATATTTAACATTAAGGTCTCATTTGTTTTCCATTCAGAGACTCTTAAAAACGTCTGAAGTCTAAAATTCAGATATATAATAAATTAAGATTGTTTGTTTAGATTCAGACTTAAGAGGTTGAAACCTCTGAGTATTCCTCTGAATTTTAAAAGTATGAGAGTTGTCTTAATTAAAATTAAGAGTCTCTTGATTTTAGATGTTAAGGTCTCCTCTTAATTTCAGACGTGATTTTCAAACTTCAGACATTTAACCTCTTAAAAAACAAACAACACCTAAATGGACAACATTTATAAGATTCCATAAGTGTTCAATTACAAGCATTAAGCAACATTATAAGGCATCATCATCAATCTTATATTCATAATTAAATATATTAAGCCAAAATAAATTACATTATAAGTATGTTACAACTAAACCGGTTTTAATGTTTATGATTCAAATGGCCACCGTCCAGATATGACTAAACCGCTTTTAATTATTTAAACCCCTATAATAGTTGACTTAATCTTGCTTTTGAGTATCTCGGTATACATGTACTCTAATTTGAAAGGTCATTCATAAATTTTTTTTTTTCATATCTATCATTTTATAAATTAATAGTAATAAATAATTTAATCCAATAATCCATAATGATATATTAACAAATTTTAAAGTAAGGAATTAGTAATGCATGAATTGCTATCATTTTAAAACAAAACCGTGTTTCAAAATTTTGTCATAAATATTTTTTGTTCTAAAAAAAGTCGTTAAAATGTTTAAAATTTGTGTTTTCCTTTATTATATATACTAGTTTATTTTCTCGTATTATATATGGATCTGTTTGAATAATAACATTTTTAATAATATACGAATCTGTTTGTATATTAACATTTTTAATAAATTATAAATTTTAGAATAATTGTAGAATTCGATTATAAACGAGACAAACTATGAATATTATGAAGGAGATGCGACATAATATTTATTTAAACATTATACATTATATAATGAAAAAATTATTGAAATAATTTAATAAACCTCCAAATAATGAATAAAAAAATCAGAGTAAAATTCTTAATTTTATTTACAATTAATAAAACACATAATTGAGATACAATATATTTTAGCTTTATTAATAATTAATATCAACCATTAGAAATAAGAAGTTTCATTTTGCACGTGTCGTACATAAACCCTTAAAAGTGTTTCTATTAACCCAGTGTAATAAATCTCTAAAACATAGTATTATAAATGAATTGAAATTAATTATTTTAAACAAAAAAAATTATAAAGCACACATGTTAAATAAAAGCTTCACCATTTAACAGTGTAGTTAAGTGTCAAGTGACAATTTAGTTATCCTTTTGATAAAATAGGCAGATATATAAATTTTAGAAACATTTAATATGGAACTAAACTTTTAGTTTAAAGTTTAAAAAATCAATAATTCTTTTCGTAAATTAATTAGATAATTCCAAATAAAACATTTTACAGGTTAAATGCTTAAAATAAAAAGTATTTAATTATATTAAATTTTATTTATAGGGGTTAAATTAGGTAGTAATTCGTTTAAAATTTTTATATAAAATATATTTATGATAAACGGGTAACATAAGAAAGCGAACTTTATAGCACATTATTTTTATTTTAATATTAGTATTTTAGTATACATAAAAAAAAGATACAGATCTCACAGAGCGTCCAAAACAAACAGTAGCAAAACACATAAATAATGAATTTGTTTTGATACTTGGTCTGCGAATCATTGTTGTTCTTTGTCTTCTAGGGTTACCAAACCAGAAATCCACCGATCAAGACAACAACAGATGGCCGGTAACGGAATGCACCAATACCATCCACAGTGGCCACCGGTACCATCTCCTTCTGCTCCCGTCGTCGTTCCGCCTCCACCTCCACACCCGCATCATTCTCCCATGTCGATGGACAGTCGCCTTGCTAGTGACGAGGTTAGGACGATCTTCATATCTGGTTTGCCGGAGGACGTTAAGGAGAGAGAATTGCAGAATCTGCTGAGATGGTTACCCGGATACGAAGCTTCGCAGGTTAACTTCAAAGGCGAAGTCCCTATGGGTTTTGCGCTTTTCTCTGCACCGCATTTTGCTATTGCCGCTAGAGACGCCCTTCAGGTAATCTATATGCTTACTTGTTAAAGACGGACAATGGATTTGTTTATTGATCATGTTTTCTGGCCTAGGACATGGTTTTTGATGCGGAATCGAAGTCGGTCCTGCACACAGAAATGGCGAAGAAAAATCTGTTTGTGAAACGGGGTGAGTTTCCTATATCGCGTTTCGATACCTTAATTTTTGTTTGAACAAAACCACAGTGTCTGGTATATTGCTGCTCAACCTTGTGGTTGCCCCATATGTAAACCCTAAACGGTGCCTTTTACAATCTAGTGAGTAGTGACCCATAATATGGCTAAGTCCACATATATAATCCTACTTTTTTCCTCCTAACAGAATCTTTAAATTCTTACAGGGTCTTTACATTGTTTGCATTGATCAACTTGTCCTAAGACTTCAAATTGTTTCTAATACTATCATCGTTGACCTTAAATTATTGGTACTAACTGTAATTGACGGGGAGTTTTCCATCGTCTTAAGTTAATCACTCTGCGCACTTCACTATTTTTTGTTGTATTATCTAGAGTTTCCTGTATCTTTTCATATTTGCTCTACCTGCAGGTTTTTTTACTGTTCCATTAGCTTTAAACATTGCCAGTCTATATACCGGCATGCTATATAGTCTTTTTGGTTTTAGAAATGGTGTGAAGGCGCTAAGGGTCCCAGAAGCCGAGGCGCTAGGCGAACGTATGACGTATCACGGACATGAGGCACACTATTTTAAGAAAATGCATATAAATTACTTCTACATCACATTTTCAACTTTGTAATTACATAAACACAATATTGATTCACTTTACTAATACTAAAAGTACCTATTAAACAATATTTATTCACTTAACTAACCATTCATCTATTAACTACTATCAAATATTAAAAAAGCATGAGAAACAATAAATTCAATAAACCACAGCATCAGAACCAGAACCATGCGGAAAAAAAACAGAGGCCAATAGCCAATATGGCGTTGAAGCAAAGAAAGGAAAGAAAGGCATACCTAGTAGAGAAGAAATCAAAGTACGTGTAGAAGAAGTAAAAAGTCGAAGTACGAGTACCTATAGCCGATATGGCGTCGAAACAAAGGCCAATAGCCAATCAGATTGTACTAATGTAGAAGTAGAAATCGAAGAAGAAAACAAAAGAAAAACAAAGAAAAACAGATAGAGAAGGCGAACTGTCGAAGTACTTAGTACGGGCAGAGAAGAATTTGATGGTCTGATACTTTGAATTAGGTTTTAGCCGCTTGTTTTTTTCTTTGAAACTTAAAAGCAAACGTGGTATTGAGCTTAATGTTAAATGGGCTGCAGAAAAGAAACCCCCATCGTGTTTTTTGGGTTCCTGGTCATCTTCTACACATGCAAAAAGATCACAAAGCGCATGAGGCGTGTCTCCCTTAAGGCGGCCTTGATCTGCGCGCCTTGCTACACGTTATTAAATCAAATTGACGTGGTCTTCATGATGTGCAACCTTCATCGCCTCGTGCCTTAGCCGTGCTTTTTAGAACCAAGATAGCTTACATTGCCTTTTCCACGAAGTGCTTTAAGCCATGTCTACTCAATCTACTTTTTCCATTCCTCTCTTTGCTACCTTCAGAATGCATGCTACCATTTATTTGCTTGATTCTATAAGGTTTCCTTTTCATGTCTTAAGGCTTTTCTATTATCAAGCATATATCATAAGTTTTTGGTTCAATCAATAGCTGATGCTACTAATTTGCAATCACCCAACTGGCTCTCTATGCAGTGTTTTAAACGTCGCTAAGTGGTAGTCGACCGGCCGACCGGGGACTAGGGACGAATCGGCCTAGGCAGAGATTAGTCGGATTATACCTTTTTATATGTAAGTTTTGAAATTATACATAGAAATATACAATATATTTATAGATGGTCAAGTATAAATATAATTTTTATTTAATTTAATTTATAATGTATTCAATATACATATTTTCGCTTTTATATATATGTTAACTTAAATATTTATTCATAACAAAATTCTTGTTTGATTTTAAAGAAATAAAAATTTTAAATTAGAAAACTAATCACAACACCTTGTAGTCTCCATTCTTCACTTTATTTTTAACTTTATGCCAGACCCAATCACAACCCTTCATCTTATTTTTTTGATTTTCAATGTTCTTAAGGCATTCCAAGACTTATCTTCTTCCCAACCAAATTTGCAATGAAAACCCACCGGCCACCAAAAACACGCTACTGTCATTGTCTCCCCATCTCTCGCAGGTTATTGTTCCACCATCGCTTCCAGCTGTATACACACACACATCACATAGTTTGCGGATCGCTTTGGTACGGGAACGCGGTTCGCTAACTCGCTAAGTTAGGCGCATCTGGTACGGAGGGGGGTAGGTTCATCTTTGTACGTTGTACCTTACATTTTGGTACGCTGCACCGACTACCGATTATCAAAAACATTTTTGAGTTGAATTCCAGAAACTATATTTGAGTTTGAGATAGGAAGGAGAAGACTGAAGAGTATGAAATTGGACATTCTAAACAAATTAATAGGAGTTAGAATGAGAAATTTAATCATAAGATTATTGTTGAGAATTGTGAAATTGGTACAGTGAATCAGAAAACGAGGAGTCTAGGACGGTTCTTTTTTTTTTTTTTTCCAGACCTGTGAAATCAACGTTCCTTCTCTACAATTCCTTACCAACTCGTTGTTTTTTATATGGATCGATCCTAAACCCGTTCCTTTAGGCGAATGGAAGGCGATTGGATCGAATTGAGCATCTTGCCGAATTGTGATCCTACTAGCGATGTGAACGATTTCATACCACGATCGTGCCGAAGCGATCAGATCGTAGATCGTGGCATGTCGAGCAAACTATGTGACTATGTGTGCCTTGCAGACTGAGACGACGTATCAAATTTGGACCATTTCATTTGTGTTTCTACAGCCGGCTTATCCTAGCAAGCTTCTCTCCTCACCGCGAAGAGAGACAGAGAGAGAACGACAAAAGTGAAGATGAGAGACCCGAGCCCTAATCCGACTCCACAAGCTATATCATCTGTTATTTTTATATAAAAAACTTGACCATTTGACTGCCGCCTAGCCAGTGTTGTAAAAATTCTAGGCAGCCGATTAGTTGGCGCCTAGGCGCTAGTCGGCTGGTAACCGATACGAGTCGGCCCTACTCGGGGTTAATTAGTCGGAGTCGGTCAAAATTGGCCAAAAATTGGTCAAGTTGGCCAAAATCAGACAAAAATCGGTCTAGTTGGTTAAAATCGGTAATGGTCAAAATTAGCCAAAAATGGGTCAAAATCTAATAATAATATTAATGAAATTAAACATATTTCTTGGATGCTATGAACAATTATATTTATAATTGATTATTTATTAACATGTATATATATTTTTAAAATTTACATGCTATTTTCAATCCGATTATTTATTAACATGTATATATAATTGATTAATCACTACTTCCTGGACCACTGGCTGACTACCGCCTAGCGAGTTTTGCAACATTGCGCCTTGCCCGACTTTGCCTAAAGTAGATTGATTCCATGTTGTTTGTATTGTCATATGCTCGATCATCGCCTAGGCGCCGACTAGTCGGCCACCTAGCCACCTAGGCCTATTTTCACAACATTGTTCTTATGTAGCACATCACTAAGACGATTATCATGCAAGATATTTAATCGTAATCATGTAATTCTCTTTGGTCATGCTTTAGTGACTTTTTTTTCTTGACTTCATTTTTAAGGGAATAGTTGGATACAATGGATGTGCTTGGTTGGCCAACACATGCTGACATGCCTCCTATTACTTGCTTGGGATAAAGCATGCAGTATACACACATAGGTGGAGTTATGAAAGAGGGCTTAAATTTTATTTTGGGTAAATTACAAATTTCGTCCCTATGGTTTATTAGAAATTATGGATTGGATTCTTTGACTTTAAAAATTACACTGACAGTCCTTGTGGTTGAAGTTTTGTTACGGATTTGGTCTTTTGGCCATTTAAAATGACCATTTACCCTTACTTGTTTAATAATTATTATTAATGTTGTTTTTATTGATATTTCTATTATTATTAAATAATAGACTAATCTAAAAACCTAAAAATACCAGAAAAATTAATTTAATATAAAAGATATAAATTTGAATAATAAAATATTAATAAAGACAAATGAATAATAATTATTATTAGTTAAAAACTAAAACATAACCTTTTGAGTTTATATTTTTACTTTAGAAAAAAGTAAACCTTTGATAAATCAAAAAAATAAATGTATACATTGTCAAAAAGTATTAAAAACTTTTTTGATGTTTTTATAAATTTTACATAAACAAGTTTTTAACACTTTCAATAAACGTTTAAAAACATTTTTATAGTATAAACAATTTGAAAAAAAATGTTTAAAAACTTAAAACATTTTGACAAACATTAATTGTTTTGGAAAGTTTAAAAATTTTAAACATTTTTTAAAAAGTTAATTTTTTGAATGTTTATAGAAAATTTATACAAAACTATCAAAAAACTTTGAAAACTTCAAATTTTTTATTGTTCATCAAAATGTTTATTTTTTTTTGTTTTATTATTCACGAAAACGTTTTTTCAACAAAAATATCAAAAAGGAAACCTAAAGTTAAAAGACTATTTTGATTTTAGTTTTTAATTATCAAAATGATGAAATAACAATATATATGTTTTTATAGATGTTTTAATCTTTATTAAAAATCATTTAATGTAAAATGGATAAAAATGAATACTTAATAATAATAATTTATTTTATTATATACAAAAGGTTTACATTTTTATTTTAAAAAATCTAAACTCAAAACGTTATTTTTTTAGTTTTTAATTGATAATAATAATTATTCGTATGTCTTTAAAAATATTTTATTATTTATTTTTATGTGTTTTAACACTAAATTAATTTTACTGGTTTTTTAAAATTATTTTGAATTATTTTATTATTTTATACTAATAGAAATAATTACAAAAATAACATTAACAATAATTATTAAACTAGTAAGGGTAAAATGGTCATTTTAAAAGGCCAAAAGACCATATTCATAACAAAACTTCAACCACAAGGACTGTCAATGTAATTTTTAAAGTTAAAGGACCCAATCCATTATTTCTGATAAACCACAGGGACGAAATTTGTAATTTACCCTTTTATTTTTAAGACTATTTGTTTTCTCAGAATCATGGAACGTGATCTTTCAATTTACATCTAATGAACAAGGTAAATATTGAAAGAAGATGCCACTTTATATTTATTGGTCATAATCTGCATGCATTGTTTTATAATTTACTAAAATAACATCTCTTGGTGAAATTTGTGTTTATCAACTGTCAACATATTCTAGACAATGACACTTAAATACTGAGTTATCTGGCTACTTTCAGTCCCATATTCCAAAAGAACATTGGGGTAATGTTTTTTTGTTGCATAGTTTACCTTTACAATTACACATTAGCTTTTGGAATTCTACCTTCTCAAGACATTACTGTTTGCTGAATACTCCTTTTGCAAAAATCAGTTGGTTTTTGAAAATTGAGAAAAACAGGTCAATTGTGAAGTGTAGGGATGTGATATTAGGGGGTGTTTAGGATTGCATTATGAGAGTGATCTTCAGACTATGGTGTTTGCAAAATGTAGAAAATGAGTGTTCGGCAAACCCTTTGGCAAATGCGTTCTCTCAGAGACATATCAGATGGCGTCTACTGATCTTGTAGGTTTTGTCGATGGAAACACATGAAAGAAAAAAAACTAAATAATTGATCTCCTCCACGATGATGGCTCTATTGATATTGTATAAATGCCATAGAAGATTGTCTGCACTTGAGTTCTACAAGTTCGCACTGCAAGCTCTCCTTCATTTCTTCTACAAGAGAAAATTGACCTTGAGTTTTTCGGCACAAAGGCTTATTGTTGGGATAAATTGGATGGAAATCCACACCAGTAAATGTCTTGGATATAGCCATTTAATTACGCAACCCTACAACGTAGGTGTCATTGATTTTTTGTTCAATGAATTACCCATTCTCTTAGGATCAGGCGGAAGCGGAAGCAAAGGCGGCCAGGCGCAGGCCTCATGAATGCAAGGCACACACATATATTTTGATAAAATTAGCATAAAAACATTTATAATATAGTTATGCTCCATATTGTATAGTTGCATAAAAACATTTATTATATCAACTATGTAATTGCCCAGTTGCATAGAAACATATCTATGATGCCTGGTTGCATAAAAACATTTATTATATAAAAAATGTATGATGCCTAGTTGCCTAGTTGTCTATCCTCCTTAAACTCGACTTGTAACTGAGGCACCCATAAGTCAACAAAAAGCTCCACATGTCTGGCCTTATGAGCCTCAGAGCCTAGGCACGCCTAACAACTATGACCCAATGCGAATCGTGATCATTGCAAAAACACCATCACTTGATTATTTATGGCGAAAAGTTTTTCTCTGCGATGCTTGTTAGCTGTTGTATTTTGGATGAGTCCTCAAAATTTTGCTTTAATATTAATGTTCTAAAGTCTTATTTCTAATTTGAGGCTTCAGTTCATCTAGATATCTTGCAACATGTTGCCCTTCACTTTGTTGTAATTCATTCCTTTTTTTGAGTTTCATAAATCCAGCCTCTGACGATGATGACATCTCTGATTTTGTTGAAATAGGATCTGTTCATTGTCTGGTTGAAGAAAATCTCTTTGTATTGTTGTAACATCTTTTTTTTTTAACCTGGGAACCACCCGAGCGAACTTTTTTACCTGGCAAGCAAACCTTTTTTGTAACCTTTCCCACCAAGCAGATGCACCCATGTTAACCTGCTCTCCACCCACAGCATCCTTTTCTCTTCCAGAATTTCTTTATACATATATATATATATATATGTATATATATATATATATATATGTATATATATATATATATATATATATATATATATATATATATATATATATATATATATATATATATATATATATATATATATATATATATATATATATATATATATATATATATATATATATATATATATATATATATATATATATAAAGAATTGATCAACCTCAACGTGCTGTTCGATGAAATCCTGAATGCCCACGTTCTATGGAAGTCTACCTCTAATCTAATTTCATTATTATACAGCTCAAATTTGTTACTTAAATATCTTTCTTGACCAGCACCTCGTCTAGCTGGTCAATTGTGATTATTAACCCTAGTCTCATATTCGTTTGAATCATCTTCATAGGTTGGTTTCCAATGATTGTATGCAGCTACAGGGCTGATGTTGGGATTGCCATGACCCCATGAGAATGTGTTTCTTTGATGTGCTGTGTCATCATCCCTATTCCTGTTTGTGTTCACACCAAAAACCTCAAACTGCTCCAAAATTTCTTCAAGGCACTGCTCCAAATCCTGGAATCTGCAGCGGACCTGTCTCAGAGTTGCTAACGCTGTTTCTTGTGCCTGAATCTTGGCTTGCAGTGGGTTCATGTCTTGAGTGCCACCTTTGTTGCCGTTACCCATTGTCATATCAGAAGAACCTGCTTTGATATCAATTGATGCAGCAAGATAGTGAAATAAAGGAAACCACAAGAGAAACATGAATTGTTGTCAACACGATTGTGTTATGTTTCTCAAATCCTAATGACGTCTTCGTATTGTTAATATCCGTCAAACCCAAACCGCCAAAAGAAAAGAACAAGTAAAATGAAACTTCAGGGCTGGCCCAAAGTAAACTCTAACTAATAGAATGAGTTAGGATTCTGTTTTTCATAAAATTTACTGAAGCTTGTGCGATTTAAGTTTCTTAAGTCCATGCAGTGTGCCATCCATCATCAGATGAGTTAGGATTCTGCTATTTATCATGGTATGCACTATGCAGTGTTAATTGAAGGAATGTTCTTGTTCTCTTTTCCTCGGTAACATAGGTTTCTAGCAGCTTGTTTGATTCTACTCATGTCCAAGAAATACTACGAGATCTCGAGCCTATGAATGGTCAATTGGGGTTTGGAATATGGACATTCAGGTTATGTTGGATACGGGTCTGTGTTTACCAGAGTAAGGTTATACATTTTACTGCTAATACGTCGAGTATCCATTAAAGCTTTTTAAGTATACTTGATTAACACCATGTTTTAACTGGCATTCGGCTTGACGCCGTGTTAAATTTCTCTTTGACATGTACCCTTCTTTGAACTACCTTTTAAGTCTTGATTGCCTTCACTAAACTTCTGTTGTTCTGCAGGTATAGTAGCTGATCCGAATTCTTTTGATCAAAGCAAGCGTATGCGGACGGGAGGAGACTACACACACACTGGTTTCTCAAGCCCGTCTCCTTTCCATCCCCCACCCGCACCCGTTTGGGGTCCACATGGGTTAGTTTTTTTTTGGGAATTTCTGTTCTTTTTTTTTTTTTTTTGTACAAGGATTTTGCATACATTGTCCAAAAGTTGATTTTTGGAGCTTTAATGTTGTTAGTTTTTATCCAGTAACGGTTAACTTGCTTAGGTATTTGGCCCCCCCACCGCCACCATATGATCCTTACGGAGGTTATCCTGTTTCTCAAGTACCTATGGCTGCTCCTCCTGCTCCTGTACCTGCACCTAGCAGTTACATGCCAGTTCAGGTGCTGATTGCCGTATTTTGAATTGCAACGAGTTTAAAATCAAATATACTTGGCATAGTTTTTATGTAAATTGTTGGTTCTCGTGCATTCTTGATATCTAACTATGAGAATGTGTGACAATACAATCTTTTATTCTTATCATTCTTGTTCTGTTTTATTTTTTACGTAACATGTATTTTGCAAATCATAACTTGTATTACCAAGTTGATTAACTTTTTTTTGCCCATCCTTTTTTCTGGGGTGGGTATGCGGCTCTTGATCTGAGGCTTGGTCTTTTTTGCTTACCTTTTTATATTGATTTCTGTATGAGCATGTCTGACGTGGATGCAAAATTTGGAGGGTTATTGAGCTCTCCTTTAGCCAGCCAGCCCCCCACCTTTTTTTTTGTGATCAGTTGCTTATTCAGGCAGCATTTCATTTCAGTTTTTCTATTGTGTTATCCCATATACTTTCTTCTGGTGAAAGCATTCTATGTCATAACAAAAACCATATTTAAGGTAGATCAGAACTGCTTTCATATTGCTCCCTGTAATTTGTTTAAATCATTTAGTTTGCTAGGACTCACCTGTGTTACCTCATTTTTATATTTCTATTATAATGTTGTTGAATGTCTTGTCATTTTACTAATGATTTCCTCATGTCGGTTTGCGTTCTTAGCGGATTGTGCTTGTGTGTACTTCTCATGCCTTCAAAGTTTGCAATATTATATTGCTCCTCCAGAGCTTGCAGTGCTAATTTCTGTATTAATTTTGTTATCTAGAACACAAAAGACAATCCTCCTTGCAATACCTTGTTTATCGGAAATCTTGGGGAGAACATAAATGAAGAAGAGCTAAGAGGACTTTTCAGTGTGTAAGAAGTTTCCCTCTACCAGTTAATGAGTACATCCTATTGCTTAGTCTGGCTGCATATGCTATTGGTGACTGGTTATATTTATCTGAACATTTCCACTTGTGCAGGCAACCTGGTTTTAAGCAAATGAAGGTTTTGAGACAGGAAAGACACACTGTTTGCTTTATTGAGTTTGAGGTAAAGATTTCCATTTGGTTTGTTATAGTTCTATCTTCACAGATGCTGTGTTTTCTGGAAAACATGTTTCTAGTTATTTGTGCATGTTACCATTCATTTCCACAGGATGTGAACAGTGCAACAAATGTGCACCATAGCTTGCAGGGCGCTGTTATCCCTAGTTCTGGAACTGTTGGCATGCGAATACAATATCCTTAATACATCTTTTTTTGGGGGGTTTGTTTCCCTGTCTGTATATAGGCCTTCTTGGTGTATTTATGAATGTGTCAGTTTATTATTTCTCTACACTAAATAATGGGAAAGCAGAATGGTAGTAAATCGTGTGCCTCAGCAGCTCAAATAAAGCTTTTTCTAATGATGTAAGTGGAGACTATGAACTTTCAGTTTTCTGAGCAACCTCCGGTTTTTCTACTTCATTGAATGACTATAATCCCTTTTCACATCAAGAATGTAGCCGACGATGTTTCCTGTCAAAAGGTGGCACACATTTTCATGTGACCAAAATATTAATGCTTCTGCTACCATTTATATATGGTAAAGTAGTACATGTCTATTGTCTTGGCTGGTGATATAGATACATTCTATTTTTTTAATTCTTTTTCTAGTGAAAGGTGATGCACTATATCCTGAGGAGTTGAGGTAAAGAAGCAACTCTCTACGTCCCACTTGAACACAATATCTTTTTGTAAAATTAAGACAATGACAGACAGTGTTATGTGTGATCTAAAACTTTCAAATATTTTTAAAGCTTTTTAAGAAGAAATGGATGGGCCATGCTTTCTAAAGTTTGGTTGTGTAATGTCTTATTGGTTGGTATGATTCTTGAATTAAGTATCTTGCCTTTCTGTATATTTCAGTATGCTTTGAATTGCTACTTGTTTAAATTCAACTTATATTTTTCGGCTAAACCTTTTTAATTACTACATTTGGTTTTCTTTTTTGTTTCCATTTGTAAGATAGATCTTATATCCTCAGCTCTTGTTTTCTAATAGTTTAGAAGCGGTCGTGGTCTCAGTGTCCTGTGATAACTGATTGTTTTTATCGTAATGGATGTAAGTTATTTGTTCACTATTTGGGGGTTGATTTCTGTTTTCAAGGAACATGCCATTTCTAGTTTCTGTATGCTAGTTTTATCTTGAATCAGTTATATGTTCTGAGATATGCCTATGGTAGGTTTTCTGATAGCGTGTATCAAAAGTCTGCATACTTGCATTTATATCTGTCATTGAGCTTTCTCTCTCTCTCTCTCTCTCTCTCTCTCTCTCTCTCTCTCTCGGAATGTGTTTACCTTAACCTCAGAAAACATATTCTAAGAACCCATTTGGGAAAAGGAAGGATCCTGGCTACCCTGTTGCTGCACCCGGCTCAAATGGATCACTGGCAGCTATTACTTACCAGTAGCTGGAAGGGGATGTACTCTGTTCTCTATGCTCTGACAAAAAAGAACATACTACTCATAGGATGCATATTGCTGCTGGGCATGCATCCATATTATCATCAAGTCATGAGCAATGCATTCGCATCACTTGCATGTAATTGCAGAGCGTTATTGTGAGCATATATAATCCAGCCGTGTCATAGTGTATCCAAGACATGCATTTTAAGCATCATCTTGTTTACTTTCTAAGGGTGGATATGTTACAGAATTGTTGCTGCATCAGTTTGTAGTTTATTTGATTTTATGCTATACCGTCTTGTCTTCATGATGATGCTTATGATCTATCTGGATATATTCATCTAGATCTGTCATTATATCAACCAAGTTCACCTCCATTTTGAAGTTTCTATTCATATCATTACTTTTAGTAGTCTGTGTGCAAAGAAAGAGAGAGGAGATGGAGTTGGAGGGTATGAAGTGTGATCGAGGGAATTATATTTCATGTCATTGGAAAATAAGCATCTCATGGCATGGATTTATATGGTCATAAATAATAGTTTCCATCATCAAGGCCATAATTTGGTCTCTTGCTGAGCAAATTACAGAGCTGACAATGAGTCTAACATTCAGGGATCAAAGCATGTATCACGGTGGGTCTTCGAAATCCATTCTGCTAACGTTGTGGGGGGTAAAATTTCAACCTCTTGGACAGGATCAAGGGCTTAACTGCTTTCAGTTTCAGGTAACATCATTTAAATGTCGTATGTCACACATCTGCCAATAGATTGTAGGTGGGCAGGTTGACATGAGCTAGAGTCATATGATTACAGAGTACTATGTTGATGTTTGATTTGCTTGTATATGCATCCATGGCCAATAGCATTTCTCATTGTCATGAGTTGAAGACACTTGAATTTGCTTAAATGGTGCACAGGTTCCAAAAGGTAGCATGACGAGGGTCTAGGTTCTGGAAGTGAATATCATATAATTGTGCACGGATTGCTGAATTCTGTATTGAGGTTTTGGACTGTTGATAAGCAGAAATAATATTTCTACTCAAATAAATTGAGTTGTACTCACTCCTGCTCTGGTAAAAATCGAGTTTATTCAGACACTTGGTTTTGGTACTACTTTAACTCTTAGTCCATGACTTCAGGTCCAATACAACATTAGTTTAGTAGTTAAATGTCATTGGCTCTTTGCTGGGACTGTTAATAGTCTCAGACAATGAACCGGGTGAAATCTCACACTTTAAGACACGTGAATATCAATTATGTGCTTGTGGAATATATTTTTTCAAGTAGTTTGTGGAAACTAAAGAGAGGAGAAATAAAAAAGCATTTGATATGGTATGTAAAACAGTCTTGTTTTGAGACATTTTGTTTTAGGCCAGACAAGTGGCTTGTGGTTTCTGTTTTTCAGCAAGAATCAAGATGTCTTCTCACAAGTAAACCTTAACCCTTGGGACTAACTCTTGTATCAGTAAGATGATATTTTAGTAGGAGCTAGAAAGTAGTGGTGATGTCATGCCAATTCTACCTGATCATGGAGAGTTTGCTTTTCACAGACGAAGCGGCGATACGTAATTGGGTAATCATAAGATTGATGGCTTGATTGAAACCTGAGGGATGGCTTAACTGACCTTTTAAACTTGCTGATTTGTCAAGGAGGGAGCTCTGATATCCTAGATGGTATGACATTCTAACCCCTCAATGCCTTTTCATTTTGTAATTTGATTAAATGATCACAAGGGATGGCTACATCAACAGTTTTTCCAATCTGCACAAATTAATTTCCTGGTGATGGAGCGATAAGTTTTGGTTTGGGTTAGTAATCTGATGGCATGATATGAATGTTTGACAAAGCTTTGATTTAATCACAAGAAAAAAGGATGTACAAAAACAGATTCAGAGTGGGTTGAGTGTATCTTTGATAAAATCGTTTGATCAATAGATCATGCAAGTTTGGAAAGCGATCGTCGTATTCTTTGTTTTTAACTTGTGTATAATCTCTGAATGCTTGTCTGCATGATGCTTCAAACAATCAAAAGTTTGTGTCTGCATTATGTCTTGGTTCTTTTGAGGTTTGGGTGGTGTGAAAGCGTTATTAAATAATAATGATTCGTCTTAATCCCAATCCATAGCTTTGTTGAACGCATGCTGTCAGCTTGGCTGCTTTGTGTTTTAGTTTATGCACCCCTTAATAGGAGAGAGAAATCATAAATGATACAGAGGAAAGGAAACATGCGAGAAAAATGTCATATCATAGATGAGGTGCATATAAATTTCTCATTTTATTTGCCATCATCTCACTTTTTATTTTCAAATATTGGCTTAAAATGGAAGTCTAAACTTTTTTATTTTTGAAAAAAATATGCTTGGAGAATTGTTTGTTATCTCACTCAAATTGATATACACTTCCCTTTTGTTTACTACATATTTACATGCAAGCTTTGATGAAAGATCTGAATGCTTCAAAACTATATACCGGATAGATCAAATGAGTTTTGATTGAGACTTTCGTAAATTAAAATTAGCTTGATCTAATAATATGGTAAGTTAATAACAGTAAAAATAACCTGATTTGATATTTTCATGAACCTTTGGATTCATTGTTTGTACTGGAAATTGTTAATTTGATGAAAATTCAGCATTGCTTACCGGGAATATTATTTAAAATATGAAACTACTATGATATTTTTTGATCAGAGTCATTGTACCAAAAAATATTCAAATACTTTGATTTTTTAGGATTATTTTTATAAGATTCTGTTAAGGGATTTATATGAATATATTTTTGGTGCAGGAACTCTTATGAAAACATTTTAAGTTAGTGACTTTGTTGATCGAAAAATATTAAAAGTAAGTTGGTTTTCACATGATTTTAGATTTTTTTATTATATCAAGTTAGCAAGAAAGCACATTAATACAAGTGAAAATATACACTCAGAAGTCAAAGTTAAATGTACTTATAAACCATACATCTAATCTATATTATTAATATTATATTTAATAAAACAGAACGTTTCATTTCGCATGTTACTTTTTCATCATTTTAAAATTAAATTTACTAACTAGTTTAGCAACCCATGTATAACATGGGTATATTTAATAAAACATATATAAGATAATAAAATGCTGATATCAAAATAATATATAAATTATCATAAAAAATGAATTTAAATACAATACAAGCTAATTATGATAAATAAATAGTCAAGATAAGAACATGATTGCATTTAAACTGGAAAATAGTATATATTATTAGTATTATAACATTATAATGTACCAGTGCGGTCGATTATCATATATTACATTGCTATAATCGATATTTAAATGTATTTTTATTTTTCAGTAATAAAAAGTTTAAAGTCAAACTCTCATATATGAGAAAAAACTTGTACTCAATTTTAAATTTGTTAAATTGGTAAGATAAATTAATATTTAATAAAAATATTAGGAATGAAAATAGATTTAAATCTAAATCATTTAATTAGATTGACTTGGCTAAATTAAATAGTAATTAGTATTAGTTTTTCAAATAATTAAAGAATAAATTGAATGAATTATATTAGGAAAATTGGGAGGGAAAGTAAAAAACTCATTAGTTAAGAAATTGACACGTGTCATTAAATGTTTTGCTTTATTAATATATATAGATATATAGATTCATTATTAAGAAAATTAACTAATTCAAATATTTTCATATTTAATCCATATAACTAAAAAAATATTCTAATATTAATTAGAATAATTTTTAAGATAAAAAACAAAATATTTTGGTGTAGTTTTTATTACAAACATATAATTTTTTTTTATATTACAAATGTTATATTTCTCGGTATAAAAAAAATCAAATATAATCTATCATCGGTGATTGAAGGACTTGTGTTTATTTATACTAAGCCATCATTTGCTTCTATTCTTGCTAGTACTTTCTCTGCTTTCCTTGCTGGCGGTCCGGCGATACGTAGATGACTTTTGGCTGGTACAACCACTCGATTATCTGCTGATAAATAAAAGTTTATAATCATGAAATATTTTAAGTAAAGGTTAATGTTGGTATTAGTAATTATTCTTATTGTATTAATTACTAGAAATTAGTAATTTTTATATACAAGATTTGGATGACATATTTTGGTTTTTTCTTATGTAGATAGAAATTAGTAATTATTCTTATTGTATTAATAACTAGATCAATTTATTTTTTTGAATTTTGTGTTTAGACGATGTTAACGTTTATGGTGTTATATGTTTTTTAAGATATTAAATGTTTGAAGTGTAAAAACTGCATTTGAAATTAAAAGATTATTTTAAGATGAAATTTGAAATTAAGAGGTGATCTTAATATTGATTATCAATAAAATTCTTAATAATGTTACATAAAATATTATACCAAATTAATTATATATTATAAACAATTGTCATATATTAACAAAATTAAATTAATTAAATTGAAGAATTTGGATGGGTAGTTTTTGTAACACCCTGAAAAAGAAAGGTAACAATTTTGTTACGAATGATTGAACTTTTAATCATAGTTCAATTTTGGAGTTACTACAAATGTGAGAGATAAATATTTTGATTTCATACAATAAGAAAACGATTATAATAATATACCTCTTATAATGAACAAGAATTAACGAAAAAAAAAATTTTAAAAAACAAGTGACTAATTAATGGGTGATGTGTGTGTGTTAAGGTGACGGCACTCCGGCAGGGAGAGTACGCCCATATCTCCATTGTCTCCTCAATTGTGACATTGTACAAAGGATTAGAAAATTTAATGTTGTTTTTCTTTGGGTTCTTTTTATTAAAAAAAACAAACACGTTTTGACGTTTTTTGTGTTTTCCTTTTTCCATATTATTTTTTGGGTAATTTACAAATTTCGTCCCTGTGGTTTATAGCAAATTACGGATCCCGTCCCTCTATAGAAGAAATTACAAATTCGATCTCTGTGGTTAACATTTTGTTACGGATTTGGTCCTTTGACCGGTCATTTTTTTTAAAATGACCATTCTACCCTTCATTAAATGATAAAAATAAGTAATGAACTTTTATTTATTTTACAAATTAAAAAACAAAAATAAAAAAATGATTAAATGTCTCTCTCTCTATCTCTCTCTCTCTCTTAATTTCATCATGTCTGACGAAGTAGTTTACCACCACCCTCCAAAGACCGAGGAATACAGCGAAACCACCACCACCACCACCACGAGGAGAAGAAGGAAGGTTTCCACCACGACAGCGAAACCTACCACTTCCATCACCAGAATTCAGCACCACAATCCCGACCCGACCCGAAATCGCGTCATCAACAACATCAATCACAGACTTTCCATCAGCCAACACATCTTCAGGGTTCAATTGAAGCACAACATTGGGAATCTTAATCTCCGGCCGTTTGAAACCACCGGGGAACAACGTTCGTTGGGGTTGTTGATTCTGATTGTTGTTTGAAACGAAAGAAGCATTGTTTTTGGTGCAGGTTATGAGGGAAGTGAGGTGGCGACGGTGGTGGAGATTGAAGAGAGAGAGCGGCCGGTGGTGGTGGTGGTGGTGGCGGTGGAAGAGATGACGATGGGGGGGTGTTTTGAGTGAAATGGAGTGGTGGATAGGGGATATCAACATTAGGGTTTTTTTGTAATCAATGGTGGAAGAAGATGTACGTACATAC
Organism: Centrapalus pauciflorus; assembly: GCA_020465985.1. Lineage (NCBI taxonomy): Eukaryota > Viridiplantae > Streptophyta > Magnoliopsida > Asterales > Asteraceae > Centrapalus > Centrapalus pauciflorus. The sequence continues at coordinate 213,953 of JAANYP010008978.1, read as the reverse complement.
AGAAAGAAGGAATGTGTGTGTGTGTGAGAGAGAGAGAGAGAGAGAGAGCTTTTATCTTTTTTTTATTTTTGTTTTTTAATTTGTAAAATAAATAAAAGTTCATTACTTATTTTTATCATTTAATGAAGGGTAGAATGGTCATTTTAAAAAAAATGACCGGTCAAAGGACCAAATCCGTAACAAAATGTTAACCACAGAGATCGAATTTGTAATTTCTTCTATAGAGGGACGGGATCCGTAATTTGCTATAAACCACAGGGACGAAATTTGTAATTTACCCTTATTTTTTTTAGTCCTCAAGTTAATTTTGTCTTTTTGGTTTACTGAAATTTGACTATTAGAATTCAGTTTTTCAGTTTTTAAAAACCCGGTTTACCAATTATAATCGGGTCTAATAGTCAAATTTCACAAAAACAAGAAAAAAAGTTAACTTAATGACTTTTCTGGGAAAAAATAATATGGGGAGACGAAAACGCAAAAGTCCTGAAAACACATTGTTTTTAAAATCTTTTTTACTTATTTTAGAATCTGCAAAAGCATACCACACACACTCTCTCTAAGCTGCACATCTCTCTTTCTCTCACTCTTGGAAATAGCAAGAAAACCATTTTTCTCAAGCTTCAAGTCTTGAGGTAATCTTCCAACTCTCTTAGATTCGGATTTATACATTTAATTTTGTTTTATACGAAGTATTATAGAGTTTCTCATGCTCTTAACTTTCTGAAAATGTTTTAAAGCCCCATGAAACTCATTAAAGCTTTGAGCATTAATGGCGGTTTCCATGATTCATGACGAAACTTTAAACAAAATTTTGAGACTATTCTTGGGTCGATTACTCGATTAGAATCTTTTGGCGAAAATCTCATGAGTTTTGGTTATGAAATGAGCAAGTTATGAGTTCCCAAAGTTTATGTGGGTTTTTATGAAAAATATGATGATTTTGATGATTTAATGAGTAAAAATGGTGAAATAACGTGTTTGGGATCTTTTTAAGTGATTAAAAATAGAGTAAATTACACAAATGGTCCCTGTGGTTTGTGGCTTTTTACCCTTTTGGTCCCTCAAACTTTTTTTTTGCACGAACGGTCCCAAAAACCGAAACCTTTTACCCCTTTGGTCCCTCTCCCAAACGTCCGTCTAAATCTCCGTTTGAGAGTAAGGGTATTTCTGTCTTTTTAGGTGTCCTCTCTTAATGAAACGAAGTAAGCGTTTAAGATTTCCCAGTTTGCAATGATGATCCCTATCTGACAGTTTCTTCTACCTCCCTTCCCTCCATTTTACTACGTTCGGCCTGAGCTCACTTCATCTTCTTCTGAAACCCTGAAACCCTAAAAAACGAAAGCAATCTGCTTCCCTCCATATTTCTAGCTGACCGGCGATCAAAACCAGAAAAAGACAAACAATGTGGAGACTACGCAAAGGAAACTATGAAATCGACTTGCAACAGCTTTATGGTATGTTCTGATCCTGAAATACCACTTTGTATTGTTTAGAAATACGATAGTATTCACGGCCTGTTATTATTTTTGGGAAAAAACTGAAACTTTTCATAAAAGTTTTTTCATTGAAGCTATGTGTTTGATTCCCCTGTTTTTTAATGATTATTACAGGGACCAATCAGTCTATGTTTTCGATTAAGGTTCATCACGGTGGTGTGTTTACTAAATTTCCTAATAGGTCATATGTTGGGGGTAAGGTAAGCTATGTAGATGATGTAGATATCGATGCATTTTCAGTGTATGAAATGCATGAGGTAATGGAACAACTACGTTACCTTGATGAAGTTCCAATATATTACCAGTATTTGATACCTAATAGTGATTTGGATTTTGGGCTTAGAGCATTAGGAAATGATGATGATGTTATCCAAATGTCTAAGTATGTTGGTGAAAACAAATTAATGCATGTTTACTGTGAACATGGGATGACTAATCTGTTGTGGTATTACACCCCACCCAAGTCTAAGGTTGTCATTGAGGAGTTACCTGAACGAGAAAGAGATGTAGCTTCAAGAGAGTATACAAGAAACAGAAAGGGAAAGATGAAGGTAGGAGGTAGTTCATCTTGTAAGAGGCTTTTCTTGGAATGACATGAGCCTGAGAAAAATGCTTCCAATGATGATACACAAGAACAAGAGAGAGTTGCAATTGATGCAGTGGAAGAACAACAGGAAGTTGCTATTGATGCAGTGGAAGAACAACAAGAAGTTGCTATTGATGCAGTGGAAGTGGGAAATCACCGGTATTCCATGTAAACATGCTGTAGCAACAATGTGGAATATGGCTGTTAATGGACAAGATGTTGACTTACCTGAAACATGGGTTCATAAGGTTTACAAGCTTGAAACATGGAAAAAAGTTTACTCATTCAAGATTAATCCTATAAAAGGGAGCAGCATGTGGCCTAAATGTCCATGTCCAACAACTCTTGTTCCACCAAAACATCACAAGCAAGTGGGAAGACCAACCAAGAAAAGAAAGAAAGCAGCTGAAGAGGGAGAGAATCAGGAGAATGCTACTGACATGGTTAAGGGAGGGAAGCTTTCAAGAGCATTGAAGACAGTAACATGCAACAAATGTAATAAGAAAGGGCACAATTCCAGGACATGCAAAGGTCAACAACTAGGCAATCAAAGACAGAGATAACAAGGTGCAAGTCAGTAAGCCATGGAAGGGATAGGAGCTGCAATCAAATGTTTTATGATGTTTTAATTTGAGACACTGTTTGAATTACTATCTATTGTGTAATAACTGGTAATGATTTGAGACTTATTTTGTTTGGTGGTGATTTATCACAGTACGTATGTTATGGGTTTTAATGTATGAGACTTATGTTGTTTGTTTGGTGTCACTTTATTTGAACCAATGCTCTACTTTTAAACCAATGCTACAAATGAAACCAGATTTACAAGTGAACAAATAACATGTAAAAGGATAATTTTTTTCATTCATTTCTTCATAACAGAGAGAATTACAACCTCAAAAGAAACCATCACCACTACCCATTACATCAAAACAGGGACCATTACATCAAAATAAGCCATTACAGCTACAAAAAGTCCCAACATATACGCCTGACATCTACATCAAAGACATCAACCTTTTTACTTACATCAGAGCTACATAAATGGAAAATGCAATCCAACTAACAACCAACCACATCTTCAGCTTTGCAACTTCTCTTTCAGCTTGAAACCACAGGACTTCAACACTGTTCTTTGCTCGCAAAAGACCAGGAATGATTTCGGTTGCACGAGGACACATGGGAGGATCCACCCATCCAATAAAATTGCAGGTTGACTCCTATAGAACATCAAAATTATATGAAAAATACATAACAGGAAGCTCCAAAACCTTACAACATCTAAAATCTTACCACATCAGGACAGCTCCAGAACCTACGACCAGGATTACGGGAAGTCCATGAAGTTCGTATCGTTGCTACCTTACCACATCCACACATCACCATTGTTAACTTGGGAAAGATAATCAACAGAGAGTGAGCAGAGCGAGAGAGAGGCGGCAACGGCTTTGAAAGAACAAGACGAACATTATTTCGTCTATATATTAATATAGAGAGGACACCTAAAAAGACAGAAATACCCTTACTCTCAAACGGAGATTTAGACGGACGTTTGGGAGAGGGACCAAAGGGGTAAAAGGTTTCGGTTTTTGGGACCGTTCGTGCAAAAAAAAAAGTTTGAGGGACCAAAAGGGTAAAAACCACAAACCACAGGGACCATTTGTGTAATTTACTCTTAAAAATATTATATAAATGCTATGGGAATATCTTTAAAATGGTCGGAATTAAAAAGGATGAGATTTGTTGGATTTCATATGGCTTTTAAATATACAAATACGTCGTCATGCTTGTGAAGCATGACATCCTCTAACAAATTCACAGCTTCGATAATATAGGTTCTGAATATCTGTCATGCTTGTCGACATGCTTAAAGAGCATGTCATGCTGTTAGTATACTTTAAGCTTCAATCATATAAATTCTGGACATAGCAGGTCATTCTTGCTGGCATGCTTTACTAGAACTTTTCCCAAAACTTGGTTTTTAAAATAAGGAAACTAATTAAATGGTCAAATGAGTTATATATATGGATACTTGTGTAAAAACGGAAAGCTGAATCAAAATGATATCATTAACTTGATATGTAGTCGATAAAATGATAAATATACATATATTTATATATGTATATGCATGCGCGTACAAGCAACTAGATGCAAGTGTACTAATGTATGTGTATCTATTATCAGTGACATAGAAAATAAATTTGGATCATACATATAGGTGTTGGACTTACAAACACTTGTGTATGTGTAACCGATAGATTTATAGATGTAATTGCTTATGCTCAGATAGATCGAAATATGGATTCGATTATTAAAAAGGCTTATAATAAATATTGGATTCTATATGCGATGTTATCAGGACGTGAGGGACTCGGTGGTTTCGGGTGTGCTCGAATTAATTTTTGGTTTGACTTAATTGTTATTCCTTCGGTATCTGTGAGTAAGTCCCCCTAATCAATGTGTATATTTGATGTTTATGTGCTATTGTATACTCGTTTGCTATTCTATGAAACGGGGATTCATCATTAATGCCATGATTTGTATGATTGTTAGAATTGTATGCCAAAGGAACATGCACACGATACATGACATGCATATACAGAATTGTGGGTACAATGATGGACTAGGGATTGATGCTTGGCGGTAGAAGTTCGCAAGCACGATCATTCGATAATCTTGCTTGATTCCATGAAATACCAGTGCGCCAGATTGGCCAAGAGATCAAGCTTGTCTTCGTGAAAGTTCGGAGCGCGATATTCCCTATGTGTTAAGGCTACTTGAGTCTGTGAAAGACCGGAGCATGGTCCACCACTTGACTCCATGAAAGACCGGAGCGTGGATTACCTCTTGACTCCATGAAAGACCGGATTGTGGTTTGGAAATCATAACACACATCCATATAATATATTGCTATTTAATTTATAATGATTTCCATGCTATCGATCCTTTGTATGCTATTGTGAATGATTGTGATTGTAATGAGCTTACCCGCTAGGCTTCGGCTTACCCTGTGTGGGGACTTATTTTTACAGGACATGGTTTGGTAGATTAAAAAGTGCAATCGGGTGCGGGTCCATCGTAGACCCCGACGCCATTTGGATGAAACGAGCTAAACTCTAGGGGAATTTGTGATGACAATATCCATGGGAGCGTGGATAGACTGATGAGCTCCGATATATGTTGATAGATGATTAATAATGCATTGCGATGGTTTAGTTGTATTGCAACCTTACTAAGACAAAAATCTAAATTATTCCACATTTTTGTAAATAATTGGTATCAATATCTTGGGAATTACTCTGATAAATAAATGAAAGTTTGAAGTTTTGAAAATATAGTTTTGTTATAGTTTTGGTTGCGGTTTTATTTTGGAGAGAAAAGATGATAGGTTCTTAAAGAAGAAAAGATGGATAACCTCTTAAAATATTTTCGTGTCCATTCACCTTTTAATTTTAAGAGGTAAGTTAAGATGATACATTCTCTCAGGGCCGTTCCTATCATTTCAGGGGCCCGGGGCAGAGACTTATACAGAGTCCCATAAACAACTAGTAAGCTAGTTGTTTTTTGCAATTTGCAATTGAGTTGTTTTTTGCAATTTGCAATTAAGTGATTAACAAACTAGCAATCTAGCAAGTAGCAACAAGCAATTAGAGCAACTAGCAAGAAGCAAAAGACGCATATAATTAGAGACGTATTAAAGAATGAAAACACCTTTAGTTGAATTCTTGATTCATTGATGATTGATTGTTGAATCTTGATTTCTAGACCACAGAACTCTCAATACACAATTGTTTGTAGACTTGTAGTGCTCTATAGTCACAAAAAAAAAAAAAAAACCAAAGAAATGAATCAAAAATTCAAAATTAAGAGATTACTAGGTTAGAAAAAAAAAAGAAAAATGAAAACATTACTTATATACCTTTAGAGAATTAGAGTCATATAGTGTTCCACTTCCACTAATCCACTGTTTCCAGAGTCCAGACTTACAAAGTCGAAACTCGAAAGTTCCAAACGGACCGTCGCCCGTCGGAGTGTCGAACCAATTGACCTAAATTTCCAATCAACACAACAGGAGGTTAGAATTTAAGAATCGTTCTGTGAATGATTTTTGAAGATTGTCTGAAATTCTGAATCGTGATCTTCAATGAGAAAAAAGGAAAAGATTTACCAATCGAAGAGGAAGATAGAGCCGGCCAATAATAGCAATTGAAGAGGAAGATAGTGTAACATCCACGGATTTAATTTGATGTATTTTGGTTAATTAAGTGGAAAACTTATATATATTTAAGTTGAATTTGGGCGATTATTATGTATTTAGATATTTAGCAAGTTTGTTGCTATTTTTAAGAAAATTGAACTCAGAATCAATTTTGTGGAGTATTATGAATTTAAAAGTTATTTATGATAAATCTAAGATTAAATCAGTATTTTATGGAACCGGTTAAGTCGAGTGATGAAATGTGCAAAATGACGAAAGTAGTATATAAAGGGCAATAGGCTTCATTTTCTAGTTTACACTCTCTCACTATTTCATCTCTCTAAATAATTTCCTCTCTACATCTCTCTAAGATATATCACAAACCGACCGTCAGATTTTCGAGAATTATACGTCATCGGAAAGGTATCGAGGAGTACAACAACAATCTACAAACGGATTTCTGATTTCATACGAATTAAGGTAAGAATCGATCCTTTTAAGTTTATAGTTTCGATTTTGAAGTAAATTAGAATTCGAATCTGTCATTTTATGTAAATTGGAGCTTGTTTTGCTTGAAATACTGCAAGATTATGATAGTATATGCACAATAGAATCGAATCTAGGTATCATACATGATATATGCATGATTTTTGACTTAGAAATGAAGGATTTAAGCTGAAATGATGAACAGACTCGAATATGTCAAGAACAGAGTCGAAATGCAAGAACAAACTCGATTTTTGTACTAGATTCGAGTGTGTTTTCGAGTGTGTATCACTAGATTCGAATGGGGTTTCGAAACTACCCTAGATTCGAAGGGTTAGTTCGAATCTATTACTTAGACTCGAGCATGGTTTCAAATTTAATACATGGGGTTCGAATCTATTCCCTAAACTCGAATGGAAGTAGAATTTATGCTTTGGGGTGTTCGAATCTACCCTAGATTCGAAGGGTGTGAGTTCGAATCTAAGCCTAGATTCGAAGCTTAGTTCGAATCTGACTATATGGTTCGAATCTGATGCTTGATTTCGAATCTAACCCATTAAATTCGAGTTTAATGCCTAAAATTTAGAATGCTACTCCCTAAACTCGAGTATTATGAATGAAACTCATAAATAACACATAAAATGGCAAGAATTATTCAAAGGACAAGTTATGAACTTGAGATGGGTACAACTCAATTGTAATATGGATTTGGACATAGACCGAAAGGGGGAATATATTGCAAAACTTACAAAACATGGTTTTATGGATTTAAGTGGTTATTGACACGAGGTCTTGTTGTAATTAACTTAACAGGTCCCTTGTGGTGTTGTTTAACCCACAGTGGGGTACTTGGTGGAATCCGGTTGAAAGCCCGAAGAGAAATAATATCGGTTAAAAGATAAATTACGCACCCACTGTGAGTACAGTAGATTTCGCATGTTTATATTTGTTTTATGTAAGCTTTGCCTGCTGAGACCTGTTGTTTCATTGATTGTTTGGAATTCTACTAACTTGCGTAGATTTAGATGCACATTCTTACTTGTTGCATGTCCTTTCGGTTGTTGTGCATCTAGTGATGGACCGGTGGGTCGCATCGATTACTCTGATGTTACTGCGCTATATGACGCTGGAGCTGATCCCTCCAGGTCCGGTAGGCAGTATGTCATCCCCGATCGTACGTTTGTCTCAGATGGTATGTGTAAATGCCGAGCTTTGGGCTCGAAGGGGCTGCGGCTCTGGTCCATACTTGGTGTACGAAGAGAGTACACGACGTTCGTCGTCGGGATTACTCTTGGGCTTCATAAAGACTTATAAAATGCGTAATCTATGTATTCACTAAGCATTCGCTTACGTTTTAGTTGTTGTATTTTTACAGGCAAAGGAAAATCTACTGCTGGACCTTCTAGTTAGGTCGTTTGGGGAAGATTTGGGAGACTCGGCACTATTTAATCGGTAATCGTGATTTGGACAATGTTGTATTATATTCTGGATGATTGTAATAAATGTATGGGTGTGTAGTCTTAGACTTGGTACCTTATAGCACCGTAGGGTGTTTAACACTTGTTGCACTACTTTATTTATGCTTTTAAATGCTTCCGCACTTAATTTAGGTTATCAGATCATTATGTTATTGTATGATGGTGATTAATCCTGGGTATATTGTAATTGGTGGTTGTTGTGGCAAGGGTGCCACAGATAGAGCCGGCCAGATTGAATATTGAACTTACAAAGAACCGTTGTGATTGATTCTTGAATGATGTGTGACTATTCGTAGCGGTAGACCGTAGTTGTTCATAGCTATGCGAAAAAACATCGTGAACGTCAATCGACACAGTCAATCGCGTGCCTGTCTGCCTCGTCAAACTCAATCGGTCTCAGTTTCTTTCAAGGGTCGCTGCTGGCTGCTGCGCTACATTTTCCAAGCATGTGGATGGCTTCTGCTTGAAGAGTGAAGAACGAGGAGAATTAAGGGTTTTTGTGGGCCTGTCTGCATAAATATATAACAAGAGGTGGGTTCAATGGAGAACCTCCATGCATCGAAGAACCTCCATGCACCACCACAAATGCATCACAATTCCCCCGTAATGCATCATTATTTCCACGTGATGCATCAAATTCTCGAGTGATGCATCGATTTTTACATTATTTTCACTGGATGTATCAAATTTCCGCGTGATGCATCGATTTCTACGTGATACATTTCAGTTTTTCTAGCGATGTAATGTGGTTCTCCAAGGTTCTTCGATGCATAAGGTTCTCAATTGAACCCACCCCTATATAACAAATACCTTAGCTAATTTTTGGAGGCCCTATTGATGTGGAGGCCCTGGGCAAGGGCCCATTTTGCCCACCCCTAAAACCGGGCCTGGATCCTCTTAAGTCAGGAGTTAAACAAACAAACATATGTTATGTTATACATATAATACATGACTATTTCACATGTAATATATGACCACTACAAAGTAATAAACGTGTAATAAAAGTGCAGATATGATTTTTAAAAAAAACACAGATCTGTAGTATGAACAATTACTACGTTTTAAAATTACAAAAATCATAAAAAACACGGATTTAGAATATGAACAATCACTACCTTTTAAAATTACAAAAATCATCAAAAGAACCTTCAAAAAAGCTCAGATTTGATCACCGTGATGCTTGAAAAGAAGAAAAAACTCATATTTTGAACGAACAATATATCAATGCTTCATTTTTGTCTTCACCTTTAAAATATTGAATCTAAATACAAATTTGACAACAATATTTTCAGATCAATGATCAATCTCTTACATATGGTCGCTGTAATTACGAAAATATCATTGCGAGATTTTGTTTGGTACGCAGGGAACCTTTTAAACACATATATATATATATATATGACACGTAAGGGGGTGGGTGTGTGGAGGTGTCAGGTGGCATGGTGCCAATAAAATTTCCCTCTCCTGAAGCCGCGTTGAATTTAGTCATTCTTGTGGGCCATCTTTCTATCTGTTACTCTGTGTTTTAACATTTAAAATAATCGGTTTTATGTTGCTTATTACTTCCCTGGTCTGCATACATTCTTCTCGGTTCAAAATCTTTTGAGTTGCAACTCGAATTGAAGTTTTTCGACACTTGCTTCAGCTAGGTGAGTTCCATCAAGTCCTTACCGTTCAATTGCCATTCATGCTCATTTCTTGATTGTATTTTTTTCAAAAGAAATTGTGCAATGCCCATTTCTTGAATCCCAAAGATATACTAATACTATGGAAAGAAGAAGACGACCACTGTGGGTTTTGTTTTTCTTGTTTTTAGCAATTGGCTTAGATGATTCTCCGCCATTCTGTCTTGTGTCTGGGTTAAGCTCTGATGGCTTAAACTTATTATCACTCGTGACTCACTGGACTTCAGTACCTCCCTCAGTTTCTTCTAGTTGGAATGCTAACTCCTTGTTCATGGGTTGGAGTTCATTGTAACCCTAGCAATCATGTGGATGCTCTCAACTTGTCCAGTTACATGATTTCTGGGATCATAGGCCCAACACTTGCTTACCTGAACCATCTTATATCCATTGACTTGAGCTATAATAACCTAACTGGCTCACTTCCTTCACAATTGGGTAATTGTACGCTTCTTCATCATCTGGACCTTTCCTACAACATCCTAACTGGAACAATACCTGAAAGTCTTGGGAACTTGATCTATTTAAGACAATTAAGTCTTTATAGCAATAGGCTCACTGGTTCTATCCCTTGGCAAATTGGGAATTGTAGTCATCTTGAGGAATTGGATTTGTCCGTCAACCAACTCACCGGAAGAATACCAGAATGCTTCTGGAATTTGGAAAATCTAAGATTTTTAAGTCTTTATGATAATTCTTTTTATGGTGCTATATCCTTTCATAGTCCATACTTGGAAGTGCTTTATCTTAGTTTTAACCAGTTTCGTGGTCAGATTTCTTCGAGAATAGGTAACCTGAGTGAGCTAGTAGATTTGCAGCTGGACAATAATCAACTTTCGGGTACTATTCCCTCATCCATTGGGAATTGCACTAGGCTGCAGATACTCATGCTTGGTAACAACCAGTTGACTGGTTCTTTGCCCAACACCCTAAACGATGTTGCTCATCTTACTTCTTTTGATGTCCATAACAACAGCCTAGAAGGTAGCATTCACCTTGGTGGTGGTAATTGTAAGGAGTTGATCTATCTGGATTTATCGTTCAACCAATTTCATGGTTTCCTTCCTCATCGATTGGGAAATTGTAGCAGCTTACAACAGCTTGCTGCTGTCAATTGTGGCTTAAGTGGTCCCATCCCTTCTTCTCTTGGAGAACTCACTTCAATGACCACCCTCCACCTTTCTGTTAACCGTTTTTCAGGAAAGATACCGCCTCAACTTGGCAAATGTAGGTCTTTAGTAGGTCTGGAACTCCATGCCAACCTACTTGAGGACAATATCCCAGATGAGCTAGGGATGTTATCCAGATTGCAAATACTTCAACTATTTGATAACCATTTGACTGGAGAGGTCCCTATGGGAATTTGGAGGATTAAAAGTCTCATAAAGCTTGAAATATATGACAATAGCTTTTCTGGGGAACTACCCACCGAGGTTGCTGAAATGAAACAATTGAGAGAGATTACATTGTTCAACAATCGCTTCTCTGGAGTCATACCTCAGGGCTTGGGAATCAATAGCAGTTTGACGGTAATTGATTTCACCAATAACTCATTCACTGGAAATATTCCACCTAATCTTTGCTTTCGAAAGCAGCTTCAAAGGCTGCTTTTGGGTTTTAATCATCTTGAAGGTTTTGTGCCTCCTGATGTCGGAAGCTGTTCTAGTCTTTCAAGATTGATTTTGCAACAAAATAACCTCACAGGAGTCCTTCCAGAATTTGTGGAGAATCATAACATGCTATACATGAACCTTAGGAGCAACCGCTTTGATGGAGCAATTCCACCTAGCTTTGGAAAACTTACCAACATCACAGAAATTGACCTCTCGATGAATAAACTACGTGGTCAGATACCATTGGAGCTGCGAAATCTCCTGAAGCTTCAAGCTCTGAATATTTCCTATAATGAGTTGGAAGGTCCTTTACCATCTTCAATATCTAACTGTAGCAGGTTGTTGGAATTTGATGCAAGTCATAATTTGCTAAATGGATCAGTCCCAGCTGTGTATGGGAAGTTGACTAAGTTGACAACGTTAAGTTTAAGCGATAATCATATTTCTGGGGGAGTTCCTCATTTTGTATCTCAACTCCAAGCTCTTATAAATCTTCAGCTTGGTGGGAATTCATTGGGTGGAAATATTCCCTCATCAATAGTAGAGCTCCATAGTCTGAGTATGTTGAATCTCAGCAGCAATGGATTGATTGGTGAGATTCCCTCACATTTTGGGGAATTGGTGATGCTAGAACATTTGGATATTTCACACAATAATCTGACTGGGAATTTAGCATCACTAAGCAACAACCATGGACTGATCGACTTGAATGTCTCTTATAATCACTTCATAGGTCCAATACCAGCAATATTGTTGACATCTCCCAAAGCATCTAACTCATCATTCATAGGAAATTCAGGCCTTTGTGCCGATTGTGGCTTGAATTGTGTTAAGAATGCCATTGTCAAACCTTGTGTTCTTAGGTCAAGCAATAAGAAACACCTGAGCAAACAACAAGTTCTAATGATAGCTGTTGGAACGTGTCTGACTTTAGTAGTTGTCCTCCTAGTATTATCTCTGGTGGTTCTCTGTCACAGAAAACAAAAACAGGAAATTGACATGCTTGCCGAAGTGCATGGATCATCTTTGATCTTGAAAGTACTGGAAGCTACTGAGAACTTGAATGAGAAATATATTATTGGGAGAGGAGCCCACGGCACGGTGTACAAGGCTTCCTTGGGTCATGAACGGGTGTATGCTGTAAAGAAGCTTATTTTTGTAGGAAACAAAGGAGGGCAGACAAGCATGAAGAGAGAAGTTGAGACGGTTAGGAAAGTGAGGCATCGGAATCTTTTGACAATTGAAGACATGTTGATTAAAAAAGAGTATGGTTTGATCTTGTATAAGTATATGACAAACGGTAGCCTCCATGATGTTCTGTATGAGAACAATCCACCCTTAACCTTGGATTGGAGCACTCGGTACAAGATAGCTTTAGGAACAGCCCATGCCTTGGCATATCTCCATTTTGACTGTGATCCTGTTATCGTGCACCGAGATATCAAACCCATGAATATTCTTTTGGATGCTGATATGGAGCCTCGTATCTCTGACTTTGGCATCGCCAAACTCCTTGATCACTCTACTACTACTGCTGCTTCACTACCAACCACCACACTTATGGGAACAATAGGATATATCGCTCCAGGTAAAAGAGTTCTTTTTCTTTGTTATTTTATTTAACATATTGTTTGTTCCTTATACCTGGGTAATGTATGTGTTACAGAAAATGCATTTACAAGCTCAAAGAGCATGGAGTCAGATGTATATAGTTATGGGGTTGTGTTGCTGGAGCTCATAACTAGACGGAAGGTTCTAGATCCTCCGTTCATGGAAGGAATGGGCAATGTGGGCATCGTGTCCTAGGTTAGATGGACATGGAATAAGATGGAGAAACTTGAGATGATTGTAGATGAAGGGCTTTATAATGAACTAGTTGATACCGAGGTAAAAGAACAAGTGACAAAGGTGTTACTGGTGGCGTTGCGATGCACCGAATGGGAAGCAACCAGAAGACCATCGATGAGAGAGGTAGTGAAGCTTCTTGAAGATACAAACTCCCCATTCAAAAGCATGCACATGTAGATATATATGTCTATCTGTATGGTTTTTGTAGTTTAGTTAAGTTGATATTATATAATAGGATTGAGGCCAGCCAATCTGTCAATTCAACATATTTATATTTATATGTGTTGTTGTATTGCAGCATACGCATTTATTTGCGTTGCATCACACATATAAATTAAGAAAAGCTTTACAAGCATGCAGTTGACATAGTAATGACAAAAGCATGGGCAATATAAAATGATTTGCATTCAATTGGTTGAATTTTGGGGCAGATAGACCAGATGGTTTACTATATATTCTCCATCTTCAAAACTACCACATGACTAAAAAGAAGGAATTTAAAATGTCCCATGGATTGAGTATTTAATTGCTTCATTCTTCTTTCCTCCCCGGAATAGGTGTCTTGTCAGGTAAGGTAATCAACGGTCAAAGCATTCACATGTGATTATTATAATGCTGGAAGAATTTCATATATGTCTTTGTAAACTATAAATATTACACATGTATCATTGCAAAATTCCTTATTACATATATATTCTTCTAAATCTATAAATCTCATGTATTTCCAAATGACTATTTAAAATTTATTTTATCATTTAAAAAAAAATTAAATATCTAAACTACCATCTTAAATCCCAACAAAAATAAATTGAAAAAATAAAAATATCATTTTCTAATTTAATTCAATTATAAATTAATTAAGAAATGGTAATTTATATTTTTTTTAAATGATGCAATCAAATTTAAAATAGTCATTTGGATATATACGTGAGATTCAAAGGTATAGAATGAAATTTGAGTTACGAGGATATATATAAAATTCTTTCGTGTAATATAATATTCACAGAGCTGGCGTAATATTTTTGGTGTGATAAGATTCAAGAATGGGGATGTTTGTTTGTATAACCAAGGGCCACTGACTTGAACCCTAGATCTCTTTGGAAAAATTGGAACTTTGATCCTAGCAAGTCTTATATATACATACATACACAAGAAAAAGACCATAAACCCTGAGGAACAAGAAAACAGAGCATGTCACTGTGAACAGAATCAAATTTATTCCACTTAAGATTTGACATTTCAGTCTATACTCTATAGCGTGCTTTTTAAAAGGAAAAGGAGGTGGTGGTTGTTGTATGAGTGGAGAAACTTTCTTGAATTTGAGGAATCGCCCCAACAACAAAGAATGAATTGGCGATGACCGACCTGCAACTTCCTCCTAGTCAAGTTAGATCTCATAAATCCACCACCCCCATCTCTCTCTCTCTCTCTCTCTCTCTCTCTCTCTCAATCTTTGGCGACTGATTGATTGATTGATTTGTTAACTGGCTCTATTAAACACTTAAAATAACTTACAAAACGTCAATATTTTCATGTCCCTCCAACTCCAAGTCGTTACTCCAACAACACTCACTAGTTATATGGAATCAATGAGGATCAAGGTTCATTTAGTTTACATGTCTGTGGTGGCGTCTTGTTTCCTTCCTTTTCCATTCTATTTTGTATCTGGTTTGAACCCCGACGGCAAAGCATTATTCTCACTCTCGAGGCACTGGATATCCATACCTCCATCCCTGCTCTCAACTTGGAACACTTCTGATGCCCATCCTTGTTCCTGGGTTGGTATTCTCTGCGACCCTAACAAGCTCCAGGTGGTTTCTGTGGACTTGGTAAGTTTCCAGATTTTGGGTGAAATAGGACCAGAAATCTCCCACCTAACCCATCTAAAATCTTTGAATTTAAGTTTTAATCAGCTCTCTGGTCCAATTCCTTCACAGATAGGCAATTGCAGTCATCTCCAACACTTGGACCTGTCCCACAACATCCTTTCTGGTAAGCTACCAGACACCCTTGGTAAACTGCCAAGCTTGAGACACCTGAGTCTTTTTAATAATTCACTCAATGGTTCCATACCAGAATCCATTTTTCACATTCCCAGTTTGGAGTTTCTTTACCTCAGCTTCAACCAGCTGACTGGTTCAGTTCCATCAAACTTGGGAAATGCAAGCCTGCTCCAACAATTGTATATCGATAATAATCACTTTACTGGATCTTTGCCTGATAGCATTAATAACCTTGCAAACCTTGTTTATTTGGATGTTCATAGAGCTGGTCTAGAGGGTAGGATTCCTTTGGGTTATGGTGGTTGCAAAGATTTGATCTATTTAGATTTGTCTTTTAACCACTTTGTTGGTCTTCCGCCTGAGTTGGGAAACTGTAGTAACCTGGAACAATTTGCGGTCGTGGATTGTGGGTTAACTGGCCCGATCCCTTCTTCTTTTGGTCAGCTCACCAACTTGATTCTCCTTTACCTTTCAATTAATCAGTTGTCAGGAAACATACCACGTGAGCTTGCCAATTGCACGTCCTTGGGTGATCTCCAACTCAACCGTAATCAACTTGAGGGTCGTATTCCAAGTGAGCTTGGCATGCTGAGGTTGAAAACCCTCTATTTGTTTACCAACCGTTTAACAGGCAAGGTTCCAATGAGTATTTGGAAAATCAAGACCCTTGAGAACCTTCTTATTTATGAGAATAGTCTTTCTGGTGAACTGCCCATCGAGGTGGCCGAGATGGAGCAGTTGACAGAATTTACTCTTTATGATAATCACTTCTCTGGCATCATACCTCAAAGCTTAGGGATCAACAGCAATCTGACCATAATTGATTTTTACAATAATTCCTTCACAGGGCCAATCCCACCGAATCTATGCTTCAGAAAGAAACTGGAGAGGCTGATTCTGGGTTTCAATCCTCTTGAAGGGAGTATTCCTTCTGATTTTGGCAACTGCCCAAGTCTTAAAAGACTGATCATAGATAACAGTAACCTCACTGGGGTTCTTCCAGATTTTGTGGATAATCCATACCTGTCATACCTGAACCTTAATAACAACCGGTTAAGTGGAGAAATTCCAGCTAGCCTTTGTAAGCTAATGAATATCACAGAAATTAACCTCTCCAAGAATAGCCTTTCGGGTCTTCTACCGCAGGAGGTTGGAAACCTTGTGCAGCTTCAGGCTCTCAACCTCTCTCACAATGCATTGGAAGGTCCTTTGCCATCTCAACTAGGCAACTGTATCAGGGTGTTGAACTTTGATGCAAGTCATAACTTGTTCAACGGCTCGATTCCAGCTGCTTTGCGGAGCATGTCAGGGTTATTGACTCTGGATTTAAGCGAAAATCATTTTTCAGGGGGAATTCCAGCTTTCATATCTGAATTCCAGACCCTGATAGATGTTCAGCTTGGTGGAAATTCATTAGGTGGAACAATACCATCATCAATAGTAGAGCTCAAGACACTTGGCACACTAAATATCAGCAACAATGGTCTGACGGGTGAGATTCCGTCAGGTTTCAGTAAACTGGTGATGTTAGAGCGGTTAGATGTTTCTCACAACCATCTAACTGGCACTTTAGGATCACTTGCTGAGCTCCGCGTGTTAACGGACCTAAATGTATCGTACAATGTCTTCATGGGTCAGATACCAGCAGCATTGGTAAAATTTCTCAACTCGTCTTTTTATTCATTCTTGGGAATCCAGGCCTTTGTGTTGATTGTGGCCTGAATTGTGATGCTGGCAGAAACTTCAGACGTTGTACCAGTTCTTCAGACAAACAAAAAGGTCTAACTAGGTTCCAAACTGCAATGTTAGCCCTTGGAACATCAGCATTTTTGTTTGCATTTGTTATAGGACTTGGTTTCATTCTTCAATGTCGGCAAAGAGAAAAACCTGATATTGAAGAAATGTATGAAGAAGATAAAGAGGTTGGTTTATTGTTTCACAAAATAATGGAAGCTACCGAGGACCTAAATGACAAGTACATAATTGGGAGAGGAGCCCATGGAACGGTGTACAAGGCTTCCTTGGGTCCTACTGATGGAGTGTATGCCGTAAAGAAACTTATGTTTGGAGCCAGCAAGGAAGGAAGCACGAGCATGGTTCGAGAAATTGAGACGGTTGGGAAGGTCAGACACAGGAATCTTGTCAGACTGGAAGACTTTTGGATGAAAAAGGATTATGGTCTGATCTTGTACAGGTATATGCACAATGGTAGTCTTCATGACCTTCTGCATGAGGGTTATCCACCTCCGGTGCTAGATTGGAGCATTCGTTGTAACATAGCTCTTGGAACGGCCCATGGTTTAGCATATCTCCATTTCGACTGCGATCCTGCTATAGTTCACCGAGATATCAAGCCCATGAATATTCTTTTGGATGCTGATTTGGAGCCTCACATCTCAGATTTTGGCATTGCCAAACTTCTGGATCAATCATCTCCGTCTCCAGCACTGGTGAGCAGCACACTCAGGGGCACAATTGGATACATTGCTCCAGGTGACGTAGTAGTAGTAGTAGTAGTAGTAAACTTCTTTCTGTTTTGGATAGATGTTACTGTATGTACATATATTATTATGATGAATGTGGTTTGGTTGTTGACATATGCAGAAAACGCATTTACGTCCATGAAAAGCAAGGAGTCTGATGTGTACAGTTATGGCGTGGTGTTACTGGAGCTGATAACCAGAAAGAAGGCGGTGGATCTTTGGTTTGCTGATGAGGTCTATGATTCGTTTGTAAGAGAACAAGTGACACAAGTGCTAGACCTTGCTTTGAGGTGTACAGAAACGGAAGCAAGCAAAAGACCTTCGATGAGGGATGTAGCGAAAGAACTTGAAGATGTGTATGCAGGTATTAGGAGCAAGCTTAAGTAGGCAGTTTGCAATCCCCAGTATATAATTTAAGGGGGCCTTTGATAGGGAGGAATCCAAAAATTAATGTTTTCTTAGACAATGGAAAATGAAAATATAATAACTATATAATTGTTCAAATTCTCCTTCCTTATTTTTAGTCTTTACTCATTCTCTTCCAATTCATTTGCTAGAAAAATAAGAAATTTCATATTAATTAGCCTTAATTATGATTCAACTTGAAAGAATAAATAAAGGTTTGTTACATAAAAAACATTAAAGTTGAACTCTATTTTTGATCAAGTCTTTTAACCATTTTTTACCTTACAAGTCCTCCAATCAATAAAAACTGAAGAAACTTAATGTATTTTAGATTGTAATTGGTTACAATCTTCCATGGCACATTCGTCACATTCACGTGGTAAAATTGGTCAGAGAACGGCTAGAGCAGGGAGGGTTCACCGCAGCAAAGATTGGTCAGAGATGAGGGTTATCACTCTACTGGTGATAATTAATAATAGTTGTAATACTAAAAATTATAATAAAGTTAAAAAAAATGCATGTTCAGCAGTGGAAATCATGTAAACTAGTTGCATGTCAATTTTTTTTATTAGAAAAACATCATTTTAATGAATTTTTATTGATCGGAGTATTTATAAGAAAAAAATAGTTAAAACACTTAATTGAAAAAAGAGACCAACTTTATTTGGTAGAGAGATCGAAAAGAAAAAAATGAAGATCAGAAGATAAAATCAATAGTTTCTAAACCATGGAACTTGAAAATACAATAATATATGATTATTGTAATTATCTTTTCCCAATTTTAGCTTTTAATTAATTCTCTATCATTGCTAGAGGAATAAAATAATTGAATTTTAACCGATACATTGATACAATTTGAGAATTCATATATATAAGTCAAATCTTCTAACTAATAATTTAATTTTTTTTTTTTGATTATTTTTACCAAACACAATCTTCGCCCAAATTAATTAGAATGCAAGGCTGCCTGTTGTTATGTATAGATAGATATGGCCATATGGGTTTGTCATTTGTGAGGTGACTTTGGTTGGGCTTTCACTTTCAACTTCAACTCGCATGATGAGTGATGACATTTTCATTTCAAGTCCTCCCTCCAAAGTTAATTATGATCAAGCACATTAATTGCTTTATCATCTGATAATGAAAGTAAAACTTTTAAAAAAGAAAAGAAAATCATTACCTCAAATCATGATTGATTGAAAATTGACAAACCATTACATACATACATTATATACTCGGAAACATAACAAACTCTAAACATCGCTTACATCACAAGCATAAAAATTTGCCTCACATGTCTCGTAGTGTTGCGTTACAAGGAGATAGCTATTTTTACAAAACTTTTAACATGAAGGGACAACGGTCTAGTTCCCAGAATTTGAAAAAAAAAAGGGCCAACCCCATGCTTTTTGAGAGGCAAGAGGTTCACGAATGATTGTTGTGAACAGTGTCAATAGATCCAAATTATTGGGTAATTGGTTTTATTCTAAAATGCGGTACAAGTAGTAGAATTGTAAATGTTCAAAGATATATGTATTTTTACAAGCATCATTGTGTATTGAAATTTTTTGTATGTCTCCCGTCAATTATGGGTACTAGCTCACAAGTCTTCGAGTTGTATGTTGTTAGTGTATGGTGTGTCAAGATAACATCACTACTGCATCATTGTTGATTTCATAAAACGCTTGAGGATCACACTGATGAACACAAGTGAACCGATGCAATCAAACTATTGAATAAATGACACTAGATATTATTTATGGTATGGAATGATTATTGAAATTAAATTAATTACTGTGTGATTAATTATATCTCAAAGTACGAGGCTAAAAATGCAATGTTAGATATTATAGAAATTTAATTTTCATTGAATGATAATTAAATAATTATCTAGTTTTTTATATATCATTGAATATTAAATAAAAGATGTATTTATTTGAATTGAAATTATCTTCTGATTATTATATGGTTAAGTGGATAATTATATTATGAACAAATATCTAGTCATTCATCTTATGTTTTACTTGTTGATCCGTGTACGGAATCGTAAATTTTAAATAAAGTTTCCGTTGCGTTTAATACGATTAAAGTTTACGATTTTTATAAAAAACCGATACGAATTCCCAACAGTTGTATTAGATCCAAGTTAAGTAACACAATGATAGTATTATCATATATTTATTTCCAACATACTTAAAGTTTTGTTTTTCTAATAATTAAATTTGATAAAATGATCGAAATCGATAATTAAACGTTTAAGGTTTTGATTCGGCTTAGAGAAAATTGACCAAAGAGTTTGGATACCCCATGATGATTCTCGGCCACCTTGGAGTTCCCGAGATTTAAAAATCTTAGTTCGTTTTATTTAGTTGAGGGCAAATGACCAAAAATAGTAACAAGTTTTGACATTTTTATCATTAATAGTAACATTATTTATTTTTTATCATTTATAGTAACAACATTTTATTTTTCTATCAATAATAGTAATTGGTGACCTGCAAACTTGTTTAGCAGGTCACCAACAACTTTTTAGTTATCAAAAATAGTAACAACTTTTCATATTTTTATCAATAAAAGTAACATATCAAATTAAACCAAACTTTTTTTTTAAAGTTTTTCTAATATTTCATAAACACCAAAATAAACTCAATTTACTTTTACCACTCTTAAAAGTAAATTTTTTGAATTTTTTTTAATAAACATGTTTTAAATAACATTATAAAGATAATATAAGGGTCTGTTTGTTTCACAGAATCTTAAATGAATCTGTGAAATTGGAATGAGAATTTCATTCCTTTGCATGTTTGGTTTGATAAAGAAAAAGGAAAGAGAATTCCTTTTGACATAAATAATTCTCTCCTCCATTGGAATCTATTTTCTTACCTAATAGACAAAGAATTAAGATTTCATTGTCATAATACGTTTTTTCTATCGACGTTACCTATCATACCTACTATACATCACCCACACATCCCCTACCTAGTAACACATACCCACATTACCCCACCCTACCCACCCATGCCACGCCACGCCACCCCGACCCATCCTGTCTTCTCCTACCATACCCCACCCACATCGTACTCCACCCCACCCACCTCATCCCATCCCATCCCACCCTATCCTACCTAACCATACCTCATCCTACCCTAATCCTATCATTATCCGACTCACCCAACCTACCTTACGTAACAATAACCCACCCCACCTCACCTCACCCCACCCCAACCTGTCTTCACCTACTATACCCCACCCATATCGTACTCCACCCCACCCACCACCCACCCTTCCTTACGTAACAATACCTCACCCTATCCACCCCACCCCATCCCACCAACCATATCCTACTCCACCCAATCTTACCTCACCTACCGTACCCCCACCCATCATATCCCTCTTTACAAACTAAATTATAAATAACAAAGAATGAAGTTTAATTCCATTCTATGCCATTACTACCAACCAAACAGCAAAGAATGAAATTTAATTCCATTCCATTTCTTTCAGCTTTCCATTCTTTTGACAGATTTCATTCATTCATAAAACATTCAGCGACCCGAACGCCCCCTAAAAATTTCACGCATATTCACACATTTTAAGTGCATGAAATCGTGCATCATATAAATGTACGTTCACATATATGCAAATTTATGTAAGTGTACGTTCATATCATTTTTAAGGAGTTCGAAGATGTGAATGTATGTGAAATTTACATATCATCTTTATAATGTTAACTAAAACATATTTGTGAAAAAAAATAATTTTTTTAAAGGTGTTACCTTCTAGTGCGCTGCTTAATAAGCGGTACTCTTTTGAACCATATTCTATGTGTGTGTGTGTCCTTCGACATTTATAAAAAATTAAAGTGGGAGACTTTGTATGTTTTAAAAAGTTCACAAATTGATTTAAAAAATTATTCGATTCGATGATTAATTGGTTATTCGGAAATTGAAAATCAAAATAATCGAAGATGCTGGTTATTTGCCTTGATTAATTTTGGCATTTAAAGAGTTTAACACCATATTTGTTTTCAGCTCATGTGGGTTATTGAACCCAAGTTGAGTCGGTTAACAAAATTAGTTCGATTTTCGTTTTCCGGTTATTCGTCGTTTAAATTAAATTGCTTCCGGTAATAACAGCTTGAAACACTACCGAGGCCACATGTCTCAATCAAGTCCCTAAAGCTCTGTTATCAAATTTTATTTATCAATATTTTTAACTCTATTATATTTACTAACTCTATTATCTTATTTAATTAATTAAAGTTCAATGTCTAAGATCAAAAAATTTATATTTTTAGGTTATTAAATCCATATAAAACCTCTAGCATTAATAATAATTTAATCGTTAAAAACTCATAGCCTTTTATATAAAATTGCTACCTTTTAAAATAAATATATTAATCCGTTTGGTTTCTTTTAACCTAATGTTATGTTTGGTATAGGGAATTAAGAGGAGAGAAATGGAAATGAGATGAATTCCCATGTTCATGGGAATTCATCTCATTTCCATTTCTCTCCTCTTAATTCCCTATACCAAACATAATCTAAGATAAAATAACTAAGTCAACAACCCAATTAAATAGCCCAACCTTAAATAAATTATGCATTCATCCAAAGCCCAAAATAATTAAAATTAAAAAGAAAGAAAAGAAACCCAAACAATTAAATGGAAAGTCTAATCCACATTTCCCTCACTCCTCTGTTGGGCCACACAGGGAAAGAAACTACAGACAGCATTTGATTGAAAAAAATGATTATATGTTATCCTAAATTAAAAAAATTAATATGACGCCTAAATTGAAAAAAGTGATAATACATTGCATTTTAACGTAATTAACCATTTGATTTACTCTTAACCCCCAAAAAAGAATACAATTGCTTTATCCACTGTTTATCCGGTTGATCCACCAAAAACACGAATCCTCCTCTTTTGCTTTTAAATTACTATTAACCCCCAAAAAAAAAGAAAAAAAAAAAAGAAGCCTGCGCTTCTTCTTCCTACCGATTCGTTATCATCATCATCCAGAACTTGAATAGGAAGACTCATCTTTTGTTCGTTGAAACACCCAATTGATTTCATCAAAACTCCAAATGCTTCCACATGCGCAATCTATGACTTCAGCCCTACCATCCATCATCTCCCCAAATATTCCTAATTATCCGTCCAAACCCATCATCTTCAATTACAAACCTTCCAAATCATGCCCCAGGTCCCTGCTTCTTCTTCAGCCTTTGAGATGTTCCGTTTCTTTGGCTCCCGAACCAACACCCCACTTACAAACCACCAAACCCACCCCGGCCGAGGTTTCTAGAACAATCATGGAGTTATCTTCTGTTGGCACTTTCTCCACTGCCGCCCAAGACACTTGGCCTCTTGGTGTCGGTGTTCGATTCGCCGTTGATCCTCAAGGCACACCAATTGTTTGCTTAAGTGCCTCTTACCAACATTTTGCTTCCGACAAAAGGTCCAGCCTTAATGTTCAGGTTTTTTCCCCCCCAATTAATCCATAATTGACTCTCAATCCTTTCTTCTTTCTAAATATTTGACCTACTACTTCTTCCTCTTCTTCTTCTTAACCAGTTAGAGCAATGCGGCCTACGAACAACACAGTGCACCATCCAAGGTAGCCTTCACAGACCTGATGATCAAATTGTCTTGAAGGTATTTCTGCTTTTGAGCCCCTCTCTCCTAATTTGACTAAAATCCTATAGAATAGAATCCCACTTATCGTCTATCTATGTGTTGGATGACAATTGGTGCAACCTAACTCCATTACGTAACAGGAGTTCACCTTCCTAATTTTTTTTTTTAAAACTATGAAGGAGCTATACTTTATATGTGTTGGGTTTGTTAGTGTTTTCAAAAAACAAAAACACAGCAGAATCTTTATTAAATAACAAACCAACCAACAAGATCCCTAGAACGTGAAATCAACCACTAGAGTTGATCCATCAATGATGATGCACATGAACAGGATGCTAGTTCTCCCTTGCAATTGTTGATTTCTTAAATTGAATGAGGGAATAAAAGAGAGAGGGCTGACTGGCTGAGAGAATGAGGAGAGGGTCGGCTAGGGTGGTGGCCAATTTTCTCAAGTGGATGATTAGGGTTTTCTAAACCCATCTCGGAGTTAATCATCCATTCATTAACTTTGATATTATCCATTCATTATCAAATATCACTAAATGATCATCCATAAAGTAAACCCCCTAGTTATCATCTCATATTCTCATGACAACTAATTAGTTACATGGATAATATTAGTATTAGTTTTATCCCATAAAACTAATAACCAATTACATATATTAATTAGGGTTAATTACGTCAAAAGGTAATCTATTGTCACTGTTTTTTCAATTTGGGTAACATACTAAATTTTTTTCTATTTGAGGTAACATACTTTCCAAATCATGTCAATAAAGGTAGCCGTATCAGATTGAAATGTAAAAATTATTGACATGACAGTTTCTGTATCCGGTCATCAGTTTTTTTAATTTCTAATATTGCTTGATTATTTTTTAATTTGCTCAAAATAGCAAGGTATTATCAAAAAGTACTTTTAAATTGCACAAAATAGTGTACATTATATAACAATTAAACTGTCATTTCTGTAAAAAAAATGCTGAATGGACAAAGAAACTGTCACGTAAGTAGTTTTTATCTTTCAATCCGGTATGGTTACCTTGATTGACTTGATTGAAAAGTATGTTACCTTAATTAGAAAAAAAATTAGTATGTTATCCAAATTGGAGAAACTGTGACAGTATGTTACCTTTTGGCGCAATTAACCTTATTAATTATTATCTCATAATAATTAATAATTACTTGGATGATTATATTACTTATCATAATATGATAATTAACCCCTTGTAATATCACATATTACATACTAGCCCTTCTAGTTATAGGTTATGTTAATTTATCATCAAATGATTTATAGTTCTCTCAGAAATAATTATGTCAATGTGATCAAACACTATTATTTTTCTTGTTTAATTATACTTGTTTTGTTGCGCTAATCGGTGTGACCCTTTAGTGATTAACCTGTGCACACATATATTTCGACATACCCCTACTTTGTGCAAGGCTGACATTACTATTCCACATCAATACATCACACACCTAAAGAGGTCCTTAGCTTAGTCAACCAAGGTCACATAAACTCTTACTACCAATTGGCCATTCTTGCTGAAACTCCTTTTAATAAGAAACTTTAGGCTTTATCCCTTGCATCGCGATGGTTCAATATGAATACTAGACATGGATTCAATCAACTATAGTATTCATGATTATATTTCTCGTCTGTTTGATCTCATAAAAGAACAGAATACATCTGAAACATCCTGTGATTCACATAGGTAATGACTCCAAATTTTATAGTTTAAACATATTCCCAATTCATTTCAAAAATTTTCCAACTGAATTACTAATTCTCTTAGTAACAACATGTGATAATCAAAATATTAGCTAAGTGTTATTTAAAGTCATCTGGATGTCTATTAGATACAAAAGCCTAACTAACTAAAGTCAACTAAAACAACATATGTTCAAAACTAAATACCATAAGTTCGGCTCTAGACTTCACTTTCAAATCAGACTTTACTCGAAGACCCGTCCACTTCTTTACCTATCCTTTATGAAAATAGTGGGTAAGTAAACATTTTGTGATTTAAAAAACCCTAGCACCATATGAAGCAAACTCAAGCAATTTGATCAAAATAACAACTATTTACCTTTGAAACCTCATGAACTAGACTTGGTTTAAAACTAATTGAAGATTAAAGTCTTCAATTAACCATCAAAGCATTGAAGTTACAGAATTTGTAAGGATGGACTGATGGAGATGAAGAACCGTACGCATAGGAGGTTTCTAGACTCGAATTTATGAACTTTTATATCGGGTTTATAATCCTTTTGAATGATATTTGGTAAATTAACATTCAACTTTTAGTTTTCTTAATTAACATTTAATCCAAAGCTTTCAGGAATGAACTTTCAAACCCTAAAACTCAAGGGAATGTTACATATTTTCTGGTTTTGAGAGATTTTGCACAAAATAGCAATCTTGTATGCAAAAATTGCATAATATGCAAACAAACTTTCAAATGGTGTTGGTTTTCGATGAAACTTTCACAACACATCAAAACCTTCTAAAAACACCATTCTATAAAATATTACACTTCTCACTGCTGATTTGCATTTTCACTCGTTAAAGCGCTATTCTTTGTATAAAATAGCAATAAACTTTCATTTGACGTCCAATTTTGACGAGACTTTTTGTAACAAGTCTAACATCCTTAGAAATGACAAAATATATAAACACATTTCATCATTTATTGATATTTCGTACTGTTGGGCATTAAAGTACCAAAAGTTTGTTTAAAAATAGCAATGAACTTTTATTTTATGTCGGATTTCGATGATTATTTTTATAACACATCCGAAATCCTTAAAAACATCTAACTTATATAAGTATCTCATTATTCGTTGCTATATCATGACTTGGTACCTTAGTTTTAAAAAGCGCGAGGCGCGCCGTTGCGAAAGGGTTCTGAAGCCCGAGGCGTGAGCAATGTTGCAAAAATCGGCCTAGTCGGCCGATTAATTGGCGACTAGGCGGGACTCGGGATACTGCCGCTACGACTTGAACCTGATCGGACTAATTAGGCGGTGGCGGTCAAAGTCGGTCCTAGGCGGCTCTAGGCGGTCAAAATCAAGGTTAAAATCGGCGTTGAATATGGATTCGGTGAGGAAGAAGAAGGATTAGAGAGAGATATATGTACCTTGTGATGTCCAGAGTGAGGCCGAGAGAGCGGCGGCGGCCAGCAAACAGAGAGCAGCGACGGCAAAGGTGAGGGAGCAGCGACCGAGAAGGAAAAGGGAGAGCGGAGGGAGAGGAAGCGTCTGCTGGAAGGAAAGCAGAGCAGAGAAGGAAAAGCAGAGCAGCAGAGGGAGAGGAAGCGGCCGAGAAGCGTGGGTGTTTAAAAGTAAAAAACCCTAAATAAGATTTATATATTTATTTAGTAATTATAATTATTTATTCTATTTTTAATAAATTAATTAATAGAAAATCCTTTAATATTTAATATATATATATATATATATATATATATATATATATATATATATATATATATATAATATAATATAATATAATATAACTAATAATTAAATTTAGGTTGTTACCTTCAAATATTTAAATGATTAACCTTGAGTTCTAATTATAAAATATTATTAATTATTATTTAATCGTTTTTTAACTAACCTACATGTATATCTTAGTATTTTTGAACATGTTACATATATAATTCTAAAATTTACATACTAAAATTTCCAATCCGACTAGTCCCCGCCTAGGCCGACTACTCCCTAGTCCCCAGTCGGCCGGCCGACTCCCGCCTAGCGATTTCTACAACATTGGGCGTGAGGCGCACGCATCACGTACGCAAGGCGCACTTGTTTTGGTATCATAATTCATATATAGCAACACATTAATACCACTTTAACAACTGAAAATGTAAAATACCAAATTCTAGAATACCAAAATATAGAAAATATACACAATCTTCTTTACAAATTTGAATTTCTTTAACAATTAATCAAAAAGGGACTCATTTTCTTCTTTTCTGGGCCAAATTTAATGAAACGACAAGGAGGCGCTCACAACAGCGTGTGTTGTGCAAGGCTTTGAGCCTCGAGCCTCGCGCCTCACTGAGTCTGAGGCGCGCTTTTTAAAACACAGCTTGGTACATTAAAGTCTCTTTAGTAAACAATTTGATTTTTAAAAGTCAAATATGAGACTTTTGTTAACTTCATTAATTTTGACAACTTTATTTACATATTTTAACAATATTTAAAGTTAAGAATAACCCGAGAATAGCAGGTCTTACAAATTTTATCCCGTTGAACTGAATTCGTCCACGGATTCACGAACTCTCAAACAAGTGGGGATACTTTTGGAGCATTTCGGACTTGGTTTTCCATGTGAGCGAGGAACCTCGGTGATGCTTCCACTCTATTACACCATTTCAATCTCTTTATTGCGAAGCTTTGTGACCTTGGTTCCTTTAATGCACTCTGCTTCTTCAACATACCGTAGCTTAGGATCAATGTGCACTTCACTAAATGAAAGCTCCTTTTCAGGAGGATTAGATACACATCGGTGTAGATAACCAATGTTAAGATATTATGGATTGGCAACAGCAAATGATATGCTTGTTCACTATCTGTTCAGTTATCTCAAATGGACCGATGTAACAAGGACTGAGTTTCTCCCATTTGCCAAATCTTATCACTCCTTTCCATGGTGAAACCTTTCAAATACACCTTATCACCCTTTTTATATTCAACCACCTGATGTTTACGGTCATAGTATGCCTTTTGTTCATCTTGGGCCCCTTTCAATCGTTCTCGAATCATACGAATCTTATCAATAGTTTTTTAAAGAATTTCAGGCCCAGTAATTGGCGTTTCGCGGGTCTCACGCCAACAAGTCGGAGTACGACACTTACGTCCGTATAGAAATTCAAGAGGCATACCAATAGAAGAATGATAACTGTTATTATAAGCAAATTTCACCAACGACAAGTGTTCATCCCAACTGCCACCAAGATCAATGGTACAAGCACATAACATATCTTCAAGGGTCTGAATATTACGTTCACGCTGACGATATACGTGGGTATATACATACAGGTCACAATAACAGTGTACTTTTTCAAATGTATCGATATGGCATATGAACTTTTTTCTTGCCCATACGGTATATGTACTTTAGTTTTCTATACCACAATACGATACATTTCTATATGGAGTCGGGTTTTAATACAAGTAGAGCCCGACTTTTCAACTGGACTCGATATAAAATTGTACCATATTGTAATGGAAAACTAAAGTTATGTACTGTATGGGTAAGAAAAAAAAGTACATGTTTCATATTGATACATTTGAAAAAGTACGTTGGTATTGTACGACCTTAACCCCCCTCCATACCGGAGGCTATTTGAACATTAGGAATATTTCATAAATCGGTTCCCTCATTTTAAGTGTTTCTCCTGGAATTGAAACGCCATATTCCTGCCCATTTGCGACCTCCATTTCATGAATGACGACCGGAAGGGTTCGCTCAAATCGGTGATTTCTTCCAATTGGGTTCATTCCAATTGCTAATTGGGTTCGTTCCAATCGCAAATTGAATGTTGATCCAGGCCTCGCAACGGAACGACGAAATCATGTACCAAAACCGATCCTGAAGACAAAAGTACTGCGTTTTGGTATAGAACGATTGGATTACGGATCGTGTCCTCCTAAGCGATTTATGTGACTATGAACATGACTTCTTTATTTTTTGCTACAGTTCATTAATCAAATATAACAGTGATATGATCATTTTTAAAATCTCTGTTCCAATGTTTGATCATTTGGGGAGTGTCTGTGGTTAACTATTGCTCTTGGCAGAAGCTTCAGTCCCTATGGGAAAAGAGGTTTGGAGAAAAATCAGATGGCGATTTTATTCATATTCTTGCTGTGGAACGGGTGCTGCAAATGGACAACTTCATGCAGGTGTGTTTGGTAATTTTTACATGTCGATTGGTTGATTATCTTGAGAATCTGATATTTAAAGATGAACATGTGTATCCATGCATGCATTCCCTATACATAAACAGGAAAATAAAGGTTCTTGTGGCCCGGCGGCCCCGGCTGCACCTTTTTTCTTAACTGTCTACCGCCCGTTCACCACCTGATACCAAACTTATCCTAACCACTGCAACAAACCGTCTCAGGATCCTCCTATACCAACCTCAACCTGGACTTGTTACCAATGAGAGAATATTGTGCTTATATCCGACCCCATGATAAAAACAATTTGTAATTATAGCTTTTCAGAACTTATCCGCATGAAGAAATGGTCATGGAGGAGGGGGAATTGTTATTTTTGACCTATTTCATATATTGCATTTTAAGGAAATGTAACACCAATTAATATGCCAACGATTCATGTTTAAACATCGTACATGCTCCCTCTCCTCTGAGGTTCAAAGCCTCTATTACTTAGCACTAACCCCATGTTGGACGATGCAGGATGGCGTCTGGGTTACGTCTTCAGAATATAAACTGGCAAATGCTGATCCACTCCGAGATTTTGCTGAGCATCTAGTTCATGAGATAAACACAAATAACATGGAAGATGTTCTTCGGTTTTGCAATATATTTGTGGACTCCAACATCCAGGTTTGTACATCTTTGATATTTTCTCAGATTCTGTTTTTGGAGAACATTGCATGATAACCTTTGAACAATAAATAAAAGATGCACCCTGGAGCAACTTGATTAGAGATTATGTGTCCAAACCCCTTTCCCCTTTCCACTTTCAAAGTACAAATATTATGATGGAGGTTCACATCATTTGAAATTCATAATTTTTACTATTCCTAGAAGATGGCTGGGGATTTAACAAGAACCATATGTGTGTGTGTGTATAGAATATGGTACGTGTGGGTACCTAAAAAATGCTGAATACTGTGTGTGTATCTGTGTGTAGGGATGTGAACGTCCTACGAAAAAAAGTTATATATTTTTTTTCATATTTACGTAAATCAAATAATATAAGGCTACTTGTAAAATATTACACACATTCTTCACATCTTCTAGCATCTTAAAAGTCATGTGAACATGAAAATTTATGTGAACATGTTAGTGTGAACATACGTTCACAACGGTACAGTTCACGTGAACATGCATTGTTCGCATAGTTTTATTGTGTGTTTATGTGTGATTTTTTTGCAAGTAGTATTGTATTGTTAATTTAAACATGTTTATGGAAATAAATAAAAAATATGGTTTTAGGCGATGCACCTCTAGTACTCCGCAAAACTAGTGGTACTTACTGGAACCCATATATGTGTATATATAACCCATATATGTGTGTGTGTCTATATATATATATATATATATATATGGTCGGGATCAATGGGGTACCATGTTAGACTGGGGAATCGGAGTCCATCCATGTTTTGTTATAAGTTTAAAAGGGTAATATAATCAATTAGGTTTATCTTAAATAATAAATGACAACTAATAAATTAATAGATCCCTTAATTATAGGGCTTTACTTCCATAACATATCTATAATAAATTTCAAAATGGGTTTTAATGAACATGTTCAGTTGGATTCGACAATGGGTTTTAGTGAACATGTTTAATCGGATTCGACAAAGGGTTTTAGTGAACATGTTCAATCAGATTCCATAATGAGTTTTTTTAGTGAACATGTTCAATTGGATTCGACAATGGAGGTGTCAAATAAAGGTATTTATTATTTTCATCAAACCGTTCGTGAAGGTTCAATTTCATTTACACGTTATTGAACATGTGCAATCGGGGTTTATTGTGTTTTTAGTCGCTGTTAACCGTTTTGGAGATAAACCAATATTGACGGTATTGAACATGTTCAATCGTGGTTTATGGAGTGTCATCATTGCACATGTTCAGTATGGGTGTAAGGAATGATATTAACTGAAATGGAGTTTTTCATGGGATACACAGAATCTTTGATTCTAATTTAAACTTTTCAATACCATTTTTACCCCCAACATTAATTAATGTAGGAAAGAATTTTAAGCAAAATTTAAATTATATTTTAATGATTTTAATGATAAATGATTGGCTATAAATGGTTTCCCGGTACCCCAGTCTAACATGGTACCCTATTGATCTTCAATCTATATATATATATATATATATATATATATATATATATATATATATATATATATATATATATATATATATATATATATATATATATATATATATATATATATATATATATATATATATATAGACACACACACACACACATACATATATATATATATATGTGTGTGTGTGTGTGTATAGGGTTGGGATCATTACAGAACTTTAATTTGGGTAGAACTATAGAACAATATAGACCTTAGGATTATAATATAACAGTAAGGATAAGATGATAAATATGCAATTAACATTAAATTAACTATAGTTTCTAGCCTACCAAGTTTGACCATCAATTTTGACTATGGTTTGGCTCTTTGTTAATATGGAATATATATGTAGTGTTGAATATATGGTTTATAGTGTTACTTCAATATTTAATATTTCGCAATCGTATATTGAATTTACATCTGGGTAACTTCTTTTCAAAAAAAAAAAAAACCCGTAAATTTTGTTTAAAAAAAATCATTACGGGTCCGATCGATATGTATAAATACAAACATTAAATATTTATATCAAATCTCGAATGATGAAGCAATAGTAATCACATTCTTTAAATATTTAATGTTAAACATATATGCAGTGTATAATATATGATACATATGAGATACTATAATAATCACATATAATATGCAATGTTGATTATATGATAGATAGTGGTACTTCAACATTGAATGATGTCGATACGATATATTGAATATAGTAATTTTTTTACAAAAAATAAACACGTAAATTTTTTCGAAATAAATATATCGTGACCGTTTTCGTTTTAAAGAGTATAAAATTCGTTTTTTTATGGTATAAATTTTTTGATCTAAAAATTAATCATATTAATGTTATTTATATTTTAAAAAATATGATATATTGTTTTTTTAAACTTGTCAATCCTTTTGCTATTACCAATCTTTTTTCAATTTT
This sequence comes from Centrapalus pauciflorus, assembly GCA_020465985.1. Lineage (NCBI taxonomy): Eukaryota > Viridiplantae > Streptophyta > Magnoliopsida > Asterales > Asteraceae > Centrapalus > Centrapalus pauciflorus. The sequence goes on along the minus strand of JAANYP010008978.1, from coordinate 181,005 downwards.
ACCCTTAAATAGTTTAATGAATTAATAAATTACTAATACAAATCTTTTTATTCACTAATTCCACACTTGATCTATTTAATCAAGACTATTTGATTAATCTAATCTATGGACGAGATTGGTTCTACAGTTCTATGTTAAATTTAGGTTCTGCAATGTTCTCATCTCTCTCTCTACACACACACACATATATATAAAAGAAACCCTATTTGTTTATTGTTAATGAACTTGCTATTGATGTTATGTCATTTATCTATTGTATTTGCTAATTAATGCATTCTTATGATATGCTTTCAATGCATAACATATCCACCGGTTCTACAGGTGTTGGAAGCGAAGATGGTGTGGGTTGATCGCTTAGGATTCGACATACAATTCTATTCTCCTGAACATGATGTCTTTGAGGTCCGGATACCTTTTCCTAGAGAAGTCACAAATGAGAAGGGTGCAAAGTCTTCTTTTAATGGTATGTCCCAACTAGCCTGGGAAGTTGAAAAAAATTACCATGCCCTAGAAATTGAGAAAGTAAAACAATTGAAGAAGATAGCCTCCAAAGTACAGTGATTTTAAGTTGCAATGTTGAAGGTTAAAGGTAATTTCGATATGACTGGAATTTCATGGTGATAAATTTGATCGTGCGGCGAAGCTAGACACTTATCTAGCAAGAGTTATGTAGAGGCTCCTTCAAAGCTTGTTGACATATTGCGCTTGGTCGCTTCAACAAAATTTGTATGAATTATCATGTATTCTGTAATTTTTCTTTTTTCCCGCATGCATTCTAATTTTCAGCATACTGTTTTGTAAGATGGTCATCTCATTTTTGCTTTTGGATAGTTTTATCAATCAATAAGTAATGTATTGCCTTTTGGCTGGTTCTTTTGTTTATTATATTGCTAATTGTTTGATTATTATTTTTTCCCATCAGATATACCTGTAGATTCTTCTTTCATTTTAAAGTCGACCATCTGCATGTTTGCAGGCCCTCCACTGACGCCCTCCTGCTGCTAAATGATTTAAAAGGTAAATTAGCTGTTTTCACCAAATGCATAAACTTTGAACACTTACAATACTCCTCTCTGAGGCTGAGAAAGTTGTATGCAGTATGCTGTCTATCAGGAATATATCTCTGTCACTTGTTTACAGCATGGTTATATGTAGCAGTAGTTGGTGGCAGAATGCATATCTTAGATTTTGAAATATTATCAACATGTTTTTCTGTCAAATAAACACAAGCCTAGTTGCTGATTTAGGTGCATTCCCCACCTTTAATCTCAAACACTGCGGTGATTTTAGGTAATTTACTTATAGTGTCTCAACTGTTATAGTAATATATGTGTCTGGATACTCGTGTATGTTGGTTGAAAGAACTCAATGTCTCAAACCACTGAAGCATCCAAAGTCATGGATGGTAAAACTTAAATATGCTGATTGATGATTGAAATTGTTATGTTTACTGAAGATGTGCATAATTTTATATGTGTATATGGCAGATATGTACATCATTAGTTTAATAAGGTACTGCACTTGTGTTAAGCTATACTAGGGTCCTGTCACTCCTGTTTCTATGTGCAACTAAGACTTGTATATGTGAGAGATGTAAGAATATGAGTTTATGGAATATGAAGCTGCGGCAGTTGTTGGTGAGAATCGAACTGCAACAACACTCTTGAGCTTACCCATCAAGTTTGTACACTTGGTGCTGCTTCCATACTTACTTGACTTTGGCTGAAACATGGTAGTCACCATATTCTTTAGGCTTTCTGCACTGTATTTTACGTACTTGTTAGGACTGGAACCAGGACTAGGACTAGCACCACTTTCCACCGAGGCCAAGTACCTCTTGTAAACAGGGACTATGACTTCCAGTATTCGTTGGCAAGTTTCCCATCTCAAACCTGTGTCACACAACACCCAGCCTGATTGTTTTCTATACACTTCATCAAATGCCAAGTTGAATCCTTTGATTCTCTTCTTCACCAACTCTCGTTCATCTGATACCTTCCTTCTGCTATTATTCTTGCCTAACAGTAAGAGGGCTGGAATCTTTTCCCAACTCTCTCTCAAGTAGAGTGCTGCATAGTACTCCACATAATTCTCATGTCGTTTTAACCAAGATTCTCCCATCAGATCCCCAAGCTTTGTACCCTTTAGATGTCTGCTCAAGTAGCAACTGGTGTTCATCATGAAAATATAAGACAGAGTGGCATCTTCATATCGCTTTGCCCATGTCTCTAAGTTAAGTTCCAGCGATTTTACTATGTTGTGAACCTCAACTGCCACAAGCCCTTTTGTGAATTTATTGGCATTGTACCAACTGCTGTGGATCTCCACAACTTGTTCCAGTATGGGTCTGTAGTCATCATCAAGCAGCTCTTCGGAATATTCTGTTACAAAGCTTACCAATCTTGGGACTGTGCCATCTGGAGGAGGATCCATCAGCCTTTGCAGCTCAACTTGTGCCGAAAGCTCCTGGAAAATCTCGCAAGCCCCATTGACCACCTTCGTGATGAGATCCCTCGTCTGAGTTTGAATTTCTGAACAGGGTTTCCCACCAAAAACCTTGTTGAAATCCTGTCTCAGATCGTTGAGGGCAGCAAAGATGTCCAGCAGCTTGAATAACTTGATTGCTTCTTTCTTACCCTTTGTAATCGTGTTTGCGAATTTGATAAAACCCTGTATTCCTGAATGGAATGCAATCTTGGAGAAGCAACCTGTCCACACATCTAGTTGAACGTGGTGGCCAAACATTTGGTCGCAGAGCATGTACTCCAGTTCTAGCAGATGTTTCACTACAAACTCCAAATGCCTCCCCCATTCGTCTATGTAACCTTCTATCTCTTGCACACTGTCGAATTCTGATGACGACATCTCTAGATAATCCAAATCAAGACCTTGTAAGGTTGTTTGAACAATTTTGGTCCGAACCTTGACATAAATAGACATGCACCGATCCAGGTGGTTGCCATATGCAAAACATGCAACAATGGCTTTGAGGTTGTGGACAATGGGTAAAGGCAAAGATGCTGGTAACGGGTCACTTTCGTCATCACCAGAGGAGAAAAGCGAGGAAGGGACTTGAAGGGACAGACTGTTATCGGCTAAGAGATTTCTGAATCCATCTTCCAGCTGTGTGTAGGCGATGCCTAGGATTCCTTGATTGAGAAGAGAACGCTCCTCTGTTGCGCGCAACTCCTCCAGCAAATGGAGAATCTTGCAAAGATTGGAAGGGTGGAGGTGATGAGCGGCAAGCGTGGTGTTGTGGAGATATTTGTTGATGTCTCGGACCCAGTGGATTGCTAAATTGCAGGTGTTTGTGAGAAGGGTAAGGGCCTGACTGAAGCGTTTGAGGAGAGAGAGGTAGGAGGGGTTGATGTGAGAGGAGTGGGTCGAGAGCGAGGTCCCGAGATCATGTACTAGTTGGTAGACGTCAAGAACAGCAGAGACAGGTGGAAGTGAACGATGGAGATGGTCGTGTAGGGTAAAAATGGCATCTAAAGATGGAAAGGTGTGGGAGAGGGTGGGTGTGGTTTTGTGAATTTGCAAGTGTATCTGTCTTGATTGATGTAAGGTATTGTTGAGAAGATCCCTGGTGTGAATGATATGTTGAAGGGTGTCATCCTCCTCCATCAGAACAAGTCAAGTTAAGCTAACATTTGATGTAGACAAATGAAATTGAGGAGGTTTAAACTTAATAGGCATAGGCAGAGGCAGTTTTTAATTTCTACACCAAACATACCAAATCCTAGTCAAGTTTTCAAACCAAACTTACACTGCCAAATTGCTATGACTTTACTCATACTCTTGCTTTACTTACAAACAAACAAGTGAGTCCCATGCACCTTCTATTCAGAAACATATTCTTCCCCCCCCCCCGCCCCCCCCCCCCCCTCTCTCTCTTGATGCAAATGGACTATGGAGTGCCAGAGACTTCCCTGGACGAAGAAGGAAGCGCGCGTTACTATATCATTTAATTATCAATTAAAACATTCTCACTACCATCTAAACACAGGTCAAACCAGCAATTATAATAGGATATAATTTCTCTGTGATTTTTCGTTTTCGAAAACTTTTCTTCTCATGAAATACAAACCCATACAGTGTAGCAATTTCGAAAATAACTTTCAACAATAAGCATCAATCATTTCATATGTACGAAATATATGACTAACCAACCCATTTTGGAGGGAGCATCTCAAGTTATTAGCATCTATTATATGTAAATTCTTTGGTTAAACAAACATTGATACTTTTAAAATTTCAAATACATGAAACACTTTCATATAAACACACCTTCCCTTATTCTTCAGTTCAGTTCCTAAGAACCCACTCAATGCTCAAAGTTAACAATTTACTACACAATTCATTATACACTCGGTTACAAAATATACCTTGGCTCGTAGAATTAAAGTTGAATGCTTTGGAATTAAATTCCTCTTTTTAGTGTGTTCGGTGGGTGGCGCAGTGCATGCATGGTGTTTAGTGTAGGTTCAATGTGTGACTTGTGAATTTAAATAAATTCTACATTTTCTTTGTGATCCTAAGTTTAGGAAACAGGGTCTACTTTGTATCAATCAATCTGCTTGGATGTAATCATGTATCGTGTCCAAATCACTTTTGGTGATTAGTATTTTGACCCCTACGAAATCCAATTCGAGATAATACAATTAAGATCAAACTTTCTTTTTTATTTTGGTTGTAATAAAAAACACCACTTAGTGGATTGTATGTGTTATGTATATTCAGAGTGAAATCAATCAATCCGTTTTGTGATATGTTTTCGACCTTAACTGTTGTGGTTAATACGAGTTTAAAGAATCGGCAGTAAAGAAGTCATTAACATTGCTAAAACAAATTTTAGTAATAACTACTCATAAATATAAATATAAGACTAATGCGACACTTATAAATTAGCTGGCACATGTTAAAGTTCACAATGATGCTTCAATACAACAACTTCAGTTCAAAACTTGAGTATCAGTGTAACCTAACCTGGGTACCTGGACTACATAGCACCTGATAAATTCGTTTTAAGTTTCGGGTTGTTGTCCCAATCCCTGTAAGAAGGGGCTCCCTCTTGATCTCGCCAACCGGTTAGCAAAACCACCATCATAGTCTCTGCCCTAGAATCCCACTAGGGCACTAGGGGCATTGCCCGACCTCATGAGGGGGTGTAACTGCCTCGACTCCTACATTGAGATGCGGTTTGGACTCGTTTTAGCTTATACAATTGTGCACTTTGCAGTCTGCACCATCTATACTCGTGAGTTGTTGATGTTGAAGTCTCATTGTTTCCATATAAAGGCAATTACTTTAAAATAACATGGTGATACTAGAATCACTAATGCAAAGTTCTATGCACACTTAAAGGATTGGAATGTAAATTTCATTCCACGACTATGTGCATCTAATGGATATAACTCCAAATCACTGTAACATGAGTGCTTGCTGACTAGATAGCACCTAATGAATTCGTTATTAAATTTAGTTATTCTTCCCCAGCCCCATAAGGGGCGGCTCCCTCTTGATCTCGTTAGCCGGTAAGCGGAACCATCATCATAGACTATGCCCTTAAATCCACCTAGGGGGGCTGCCCGACCTTGTGAGGGGCTGCAACCACCTAGACCCCCACATTGAGACGGGGTTTGGACTCGGTTTAGCCTACTCAAGTATGCACTCCACACCTTCCATCATCGTGAGTTGCGAGTTGCTGATATTGAACTTTCATTGTTTACAGATAAATGTAATGATATTAATAAAACATGATGATACTAAAATCACTCATGTAAAGTTCTATGCACACTTAAAGGATTGTATATGAAATTTCATTTCCGAGCCATAGCATCTAAAGGATATAACTCCCAAGTTCAACAAAATGATACATCATCTAGGCAGATTCGGTTGGGAGCAAGGAGTAGAGTGTGCCACGTACTCGTTCTTTCTGGCTAGTTAGTTTATAAAAATTTTGGTTTTGAATCTTGTTATCGGTCCTATTGTTTTTGTGCTATTTATCCTTAAGGAGCATGTTTGGAAAACATTTCTTGGGAATCACACAACTAAATCAGAAGTTGTTTTATATTTTCGCTTTAAGATATTATTTTATATTGCTGTTAATAGAATGGATGCAATACTATAGCGTGTTTAGCAAACAAAAAAATTCGGTTTGAAATTTTTAATAAAACTGAAAACATGATAGTTTTTAATTAAGAAAATACATTTTAGAGATGAAAATGTGTTTAGATTTCTTATAAATATTACTTGCGGTTTCATTTTTCACTTTTTTGATAACATATATTTAGGTGACTAGATTGAAAACAAAAGATGAAAACCTTAAAGAAAATATCTTTTCAATATTACTTGTAAGTTTGAAGGTTAAAAACTAAAAATTAAAAACTGAAAACTTCAAAAAACAATGGATCTGAACGCATTTTCCAGAAACCCTTATTTTCGACGAAAATTTTCAACGAAAACATGTCAACTAAGCGAGCCCCTATTGTTTACTAGTTTATTAACATGCTATTATGCCAATTATTTTATAAAATTTATATATCCTTGAAATTAAAATGTATAAATATATAAAAATAAAATTATAGATAACAAACTAATTACAAAAATATCATTATAATATCCTAACAGTTAAAACTTTAGAAGAATATGAAGTCTGGTTACCTTTTTCTTATAAAACATGTTGAATAGATTAACGTTTATAAATATTTTAGAAGATTCATTATAAAATAAATTTTATTTTAATTTATTCTTGATAAATTAAAATTTCTATTAATTTAGATTATACTGGATATTTTCAAATTTAAAATTACTAAATTGTCACGTTTTAATTGTTAGTGAAGACGTGTGACATCACAACGAAGTGATAATAGGTTTGTTTACATTAAAAATTAAAATCTAACATTGTAAAGAGATTACACATGTCAAATAGAGGTCGTGCTAATTGACAAACTAGTTAAATCATAAGTGGACACTATTTTCTCTTTTACTAGTTTATGAACTCACATATTACGTTGATAATTTTGTTATAAATAATTGGTTATATAAAATATGTGAACTTAAAATTAAACCATATAAATATTGGTTTTTATAAAAAAACAAAAAAGTACTTGTCATAGATATTATTTATCTATCATTTTAAATATACGTGAGTAGTAGTTAGTTTTTTAAAATTATATATGTATGTATATATATATATATATATATATATAGGGTCGAGATCCATGAAAAACTATATTAGACTGGAAAACTGGAAAACCATATCAAATGCACATGTTCATCATGATAAAATGTTAAATTTCATGTAAACTATAATATACATATGTTCAAAATTGCATTATGATTAACCAATTCATATAATCTACATGTTTGTTAAGACAAAATGTTTAATTCATGCAAAAATGCGTAATATACACATGTTCCTGCATATTGCACATTTGAACATGTGCATATTGTTATTTTGCATGAAATGAAACATTTTATCCTAATGAACATTTAAATTATGTGAACTAGTCAATAATAATGCACATTTGAATATATGTATATTGTAGTTGTGCATTAAATTTAACATTTTACCGTATGTACATGTGCATTTAATATAGTTTTCCAGTTTTCCAGTCAAAGATGGTTTTCCATAGATCTTGAACCTATATATATATATATATATATATATATATATATATATATATTGGGGTTCGATTGAGAACTTTTATGCATCGAGGCACCATTGAGAACTTTTGTGCATCGAACTATCTACCAAGGGTGCACAAAGGGCATTTAGGGGATATTAAATGTATGAAAATTATTTTTGAATTTAAATGTTTTTAAGATAATTAATAACTAAATTTGGTATGAAAATCCCCATTAACTTCTTTCCTAAAACCACTCCCTCTTTCTCTCTATCTCTCTCTCTCCTCTCTCTTAGCCCCCTCTCGATTTTGGAAGAGATGCACGATATGCATGATTTATGTTTGTATGAACGATTCATGTTTGTATTATGATGTATTTTGATTTTGAAAGAGATGAACGATATGCATAATTTATTTTTGGAAGAGATGAACGATATGCATTAAGAGATGAACGATATGCATGTATTTTGATGTATTTTGAATTTGTATTATTTTTGTTAATTTTGGAAGTGTAATAATTAAATAAGGATTGCATAATTCCTGTTTTACCCCTCCGCGAATTTCATTATATGCACTTGATGCATAAAACTTTCTATTTAATTACCCTTTTGTCATTTGATCTAATCCACACATTCTTTTCATCCAATGGCCAATGGAGGTTCTTTTGTGCCTCGATGCACAAAAGTTCTCAATTGAACCTCCCTCTATATATCCTCTATATATGTAACAACCTAACTTTTGATCTAGTCGTAAAATTCAGTAATATTTTGAGCCGATAATGTAATAATGTTACATTATTTGAATTATAATTTAATTAAGTAATGAAATATTTAATTAAACTATATAAATATTTATATTTATGAATTAATAATTATTAAAGAGAATTAAATAAAAGAGATATAATATACAAAAAAATGAAAGTGGGTTAGCTAGCAAATATAACTAGAAGAAGTATATAAACGTGAATTTTATATCAAAACTCAGATTCTCTCTCTCTCTCTCTACTCTCTCTCTCTAACTTTCTCTCTTTACTCTCTCTCTACCTTCTCTCTAAATTTTCTTCTAAACCGACCGTCCGATAATCTCGGAGAATACTACACGATTATACTATCTTCTGCGTGATTTCATACGAATTTGAGGTAAGAATTTATATTTTTACGTTTTGTATATATTTCGGTATTTTCGAGTTTGCTAGTTTAATGAAATCTAAAGCTATTTTTATGGAAATTAACTAGAATAAGTATAATATAATCGAACATAGGCTTAATATTGATCATAATCGTGATTTATGCTTTAGAAATTCATGTTTTAGAGTTGTAAATATGATCAGATTCGAGAATGTTAAGAACAGATTCGAATGAGTGAATTTCGAATCTAAGCCATTAGATTCGAATGGCTATGCTTCGATTCTGTATCCTTAGACTCGAGTTGTGTGTGGGTTTCGAACCTATGTATGGTTCGAATCTATGGATGGCTTGAATCTATATCACTAATTCGAATCTATTCCCTAGAAACTATTTTGTATGTGCTTCGAATCTAAGCCATTAGATTCGAATGATAGGTGTTTCGAATCTAATACCCCAAACTCGAATGTATATGTTCGAATCTATCATCCTAGATTCGAATATGTATGAAAGTATGATTTTGTTCCTAGCCTAAGATTAAGTTATTAAACAACCTATTATAATTAAAAGTATAATATGGTTATGATAAAACTCACAAATTCTATATATATATATATATATATGTACCGACCTTTTGAGAATATTAAATGAGTTATGAACAAACAAGCTATCAGAATCAGATAAAATAAAGATTTAAATATAAAAGACTGATATTAATATGATTTGATATGATAAATTTTGGACAGGTTCAGTGAAATTCTGAACAAAGATTTAAAGATTTATAAAGCGGGTCCGATTTGATTTGACAGAGAACAGATTGACAAAATCCTGAGATAAACTCAGGTGGCAGATTCATATATCTGTTTGACCAAGACCCAGACCTGTGAGTTATAGATATTCAGATTGAACATGCATAGATCCGGTTGAGATATATTGTTGCTGATAGATTTATTGACATTCACTTTATCAGCTGGAATGAGACCTGTGCACACCATGGATGGGTGTTGCCCAGTGGATCATGATAGCTATTTGATTATCTTTTCATATTGCATTTAATATTGCTTCAGACTTTGCTTTATGATTCATTGCTATCATGACTTCTAAGACATATGCTTATATCATTGATCAGACATTTGATAGATTGATTCAGCTTGACTAGCCCTTATGGTCTATTGTTCTAGACCCGGCTATTTCACCAGTTCTTATGAACTTGGTAATGACCTCCGATGTTCCGCCATATTGACTTACTGGTAGCTAGCCCAGTATGTGGCTGATCCCCACGATTTAAGCGTGAGTGTGGCTTGAACATCATCCGATCTTATGATACTATATCTCAATCATGAGGGCTGTAGCGGCAGCCAAGACATATCACGCTTAGATTTATGACTCCGCTTGACACGCATGTTAATATTGAAAATCCATAAATTCACTAAGCTTTGCTTACAGATGTTGCATTATAATTTTACAGGTAAAGGCAAAGGAAAGTCACCTGCTGGACCTAGTTCTTAGGTCTACAAAGAATCAAGTCGAAGTTTTCATTGACCACTACTCAACAAAATATTTCGGTACTGATTGGCAGATGAAACTGTGGTGGTATGGGTAGATTGAATTGATTATCTGATGACATGAACTAGATTAGAAAGTACCCTTTATAAGTTTAATTTAAAAACTTAATCTGTAATAAACTTAAATCTTAATAGCTTGTACTGTAATTTAATTTTCCGCATTATAATTACTCTATCTTAGTTTGATTAATATCGTATTGCATGATGTGGGACCTAGACTGGTGAGAACTGCCCCGTAAGGGGTGGTCTTCACAATATATATATATATATATATATATATATATATATATATATATATATATATATATATATATATATATATATATATAGAATATGGTTCGTGTGAGTACCTAAAAAATGCAGAGTACCGTGAGTACCTGTGAACACACGGGTTTAAGATGTGAACATGCTCCGAAAAAAAGTTTTTTTTTTAAAATTTTTTTTCATATTCATTTAGATACAAATAATATAAGTATATTTGTAAAAGAATTACACGCATTCACACTTCGTAACCTCTTAAAAGTCATGTGAACGTGGAAAAATTCATGTGAACATGCTTAGCTGTGAACATACGTTCACAACAGTGCAGTTCATGTGAACTTGCACGTTTCACATAGTTATAGTGTGTGTTTATGTGTGATTTTTTGCAAGTAGTCTTATATTATTAATTTAAACATGATTATGAAAAAAAATTTCAAAAAAAATAATTTTAAGCGAGGTACCTCCGGTACTCCGCAAAACTAGTGGTACTCATTTGAACCCAAATCTATATATATATATATATATATATATATATATATATATATATATATATATATATATATATATATATATATATATATATATATATATATATATATGTGTGTGTGTGTGTGTGTGTGTGTGTGTGTGTGTGTGTGTGTGTGTGTGTGTGTGTGATCAAATGAGAAATTAAATATATCTTGAGTATTGAGAAACACTATGATTCATCTTTTTCAATATTGATTCACCAATATTTGAATATATAAATAATGAACCGTAAATTACAGATTAAGTAAATAAACGATACACTATTTTTTTCATCGATTTATTAGTTTTAGAATATAAATAATGAAACACAAATTTAAAAGTAAGTGAATCATTGTAAAAAAAGTAGTGAATCATCGTGTGAGATTTTCAATATATATTTAGTTTCTCACGATAACCTAAGTCCATGTAAAAAAGTAGTTTCAGGTTTTACGTGTAAAGTAAATAAAAGTAAGTGAATCAATGTAAAAAAGTAGTGGTTATTACAAGATCTTTATTGTATAATCACGGGTGTAAACAGTCTACTCAACTAGTTTCGAGTTTTACGTGTAAAGTTTGAGCTTGGATCGTAACTTTTACTTAATGTAATTATATATTATATGTGTAATATATTTTTATATATTATATATATTTGAAATCATATACATAAGCTCGGGAGCTTAATTACTAGATGTTGAACTCATATATTAAATAAGGTCGTTTAACTTTCGTATTTTCGAGCATTTAATGAGCAGAGTTCAACTTATTTATGTCCATGATTGTATTATATTATTTATTTTGTCATATTATGATACATGGTTCTTAGTTAAATAAGTTTATTAAATTACTTTATTATGTGTAACATCCCTAAAATCTTGTAACAACCACAACTACTACATGCTATTACATAATAAACCTAATAAACTTGTCAATGGTCAAGATAGTTTTGCATTAATTTTGGGGACGAAATCAATTTAAGTGGTGAGTATTATAATAACCCAAAATTTAAATTACAATATATAAAAAGAAAAAAAAAATCATAATCCCAATAATAAAAATAATAATAACAATATCGATCAAAATACCTACAATGATAACAAATAAAATAATAAGATAACAAAACAAAACAAAATAAAATTACAATAACTAAACAAATTAAAAACATCAAATAATTCTTATAATTAATTTTTATGATATGTATTAAGATTGATGGTTAAGAAATCAATTCGAAAGAAATACACTAGCTGTTCATATATAAATGTCTCTATACTTTTTTGATTTCGATGACGAAATCATTTTAAGTGAGATGTGTTGTGATGACCCAAAAATTTAAGTTATGATAAAATAAAAAACTAAACATATTAATACTAATAGTATCAATTGTAAAAAAATAATAATAATGGAATTAACGATCACGACAATAAAGGTAAACAAAAAACGCCACATGGTGTCACCACGTTCAGTTTAAAAAGATAAATGCATTTTATTAATTTTAAAATAAAATAAATCAAAAGATAAATACAATCTATTATTTCTAATATCTATAAACATTAATAAACATTTAATTCTATCCACTATTTGACATTATCTAATAATGTTATTTATCATTATTATTTCTAACATAAAACAAAATAAAAGATAAATATAATTCATTATTTCTAATATCTATAAATATTAAAGATGAATATTATTATTTTTAAAATAATATAAAATAAAAGATATATATAATTCAGTTGTACATAAAATTATAAATATCAAATTATATCGATTAAATATAAGTATATAATTTTATAAATAAATTTTCTTAGAAAACTAACTACAATTCATATATATTTAACATATAAATAATATACACGACAAATTACTGTACCTTTCTTGTATTTTTTTTATAAGAATAATGCTTATATAATTTAATTTTTAGTTAACATACATTTTATATAACCAATTATTTATTAAAAATGATCCACGTAAAACGTGGGTTCACTAGTAACTATAATAAAAAGGGACTGAAAATATAGGAAATTGTAATTAAGAATAGTAGTCAAAATCCTTATTTGAGGTTATGTTATCTCGGCGTAGATTTTGTGAAGGCGTTGGAAATTCTTTTGATTGTGAGACTATCATCGGCCATTCGGATACGGATTCCTAATTTCTTTCAGCGTTAATATATATATATATATATATATATATATATATATATATATATATATATATATATATATATATATATATATATAAAATATGATTCAAGAGAGTATCACACATTATGCAGCGCACCAAAATGTACCACATGTAAAAGAACTTTTAAACTGTATTTTATCTTAAACGCGTCTTAATTAACATTATAAAGATGATATGTAAATTTCACATACATTTACATCTTCTAACTCCCTAAAATTGATGTGAACGTACAATTGCATAAATTTGCATATACGTAAACGTACATTTATGTGATGCATGATTTCATGCACTTAGAATGTGTGAATGTGCGTGAAATTTATACATCATCTTTGTAATGTTAATTAAAATATGTTTATGAAAAAATTCTGAAAAAGATTATTTTTAAAAGTGGTACATTATTGTGCGCTGCATAATAAGTGGTACTCACTTGAACCTGTATGTGTGGAATGGATCAAATGAGAACCTTACTTTAAAATAAAGTCGATAAGAACTAATAGGAAGTCGCCACGTAAGCAGAGTTTATTTCATATTTTCAAAGGTATTATAGCTACATTTGCAACGTTTTTAAATATGTTAACATGATTAATATATGGGTTTATTATGGAAAAAACCAACATGTTTTCACGTTTTTTGCGTTTTCATCCTCCATGTTATTTTTTTCTATAAAAAACCTCAAGTTATTTTTTTTTTTTGGTTTAGTGAAATTTGGACATTAGACCCTGGTTATAATTTGTGAACCGGGTTTTTAAAAATTGAAAAACCAGGTTCTATTGTCCAAATTTCACTAAACCAAAAAGTAAAAAATAACTTGAGTACTTTTATGAAAAAAAAATAACATGGAGGACGAAAACGCATAAAACATGAAAACATGTGGTTTTTTTAATAATAAACCCTTCATATATTTACGCAAAACTAATCAATATATTGAATACAAAAACTAGTCATTTAAATGCATCCAAATTTTCAAATTCAAAAAATCAAATTCGAAAAATCCGTCAACACTTTTACGTAATATCCATCATTTTTGAATAGTCACATTCATATCATGCATTTATAAATTATTTAAAAAATGTTAAGAGAAATCTATCTGATCCAGAAACAAATTAAGATTTTTAAAATATCTTAAATATTTAAAATGATAAACACAATCATATTATATATTTTGAATGATTGTTGCATTTGCACCATAAAGAAAAAATTATTTGTCAATGTGTCGGATGATAATGTAATAACCTGTTTTCAAAAGATGAAAACTCGTAGGGGACAACTCTAGAATCTAGTTTTTTTTTTTGTTTGAAATAATTAATGACATTGTATAATTTATGTATTGTTATATTATATGATCTAGAATCTAGATGAACCAACCTGAAAATTTGAGATTTGAAAATTTTTTTAGAGTCACAAACACTTAGGGTGCGTTTGGTTCGCGGATTTCCTGGGATTCACTGGGATTTGCATTTAAAATCCTGTGTTTGGTTCGCAGATTTCAGGAAGGATTTAAAATCCCAGGATTTCTTAAATCCCTCCCTTCTTGTTATTTAAAATCCCAGCCTCCCCCCTAGGATTTTAAATCCCAGTTACCTTGCATTTTTCAGATTAGCAAACTTTTTCTATAAGATAATGCAAATTCTTTGACAAAATCCTGACAAATGCAAATCCTGGATAATGCAAATCCTTTGACAAAATGCAAATCCCAGATAAAAAATCTGCGAACCAAACGCCCCCTTCTCTCTCGTAACATATTAAATTCCGACCCTTATAAATTTTTTTCCTGTTAGAAGCATGTATTTTAAAGACCGTAAGTTTTATGTTTTTGGTTTTGTTTACTTGTTTATATTTCGCGTTGTATCAGTGTTATGAATATTCCAGTGAAATTTTGTGGTAATATAAAATGTTATATGAAGCGTCACACGGTAAAATGATTTTGAACGGATTTTATTATGCAGATTATCAGGTGTTTTGAATTTATTTATTTTCAAATAAAGAAAATACGTTTACATTTATTTTTAAGAAAGGGAAATAAAAAAACAAAGTATGAAATGTTAGGTCAAAAGGCTAGGGGATTAGGTGGAATGGTGTTGAAGTATCAACGTCTGTGTGAGTTATCAAGTCTTAATCGTTGTTGGATCATCAAATGACTTTTTCCTTTCATAATTATTTGTTTAAAAATAAAATTTGTAAAATGGATATACCAAAGTTTATTTTCTTATTAAAATTGACAAAACCTTAGTACCTTATCAATCCAGAAATCATTACAATGCTAACAATTACGATGTAGATCAACCATTCGTGAATCGTTCGACGAGAAGTTTGTTTATGTTCGTTTATTTATCAAACGAATGAACATGAACACAATTTTTTATTTGTTTAACTAAATGAACAAATATTACATAGGGTTCGTTTGTCTATATATGTTGGTGAATTGTTTGTTCGTTTATCTTTGTTTATGTTCGTTTCGTTTGTTTATAATAATTTTTAACAAATATACAATATTTACTATAAATAGAATAATTATATTATTATTATATAACATATTTAAATAAAATATTAATTGATTATATAAAATTAAAAATTAAACTTCACACTATAATACCACGGTTGTTGGCATTGAATGATGATAAAATAATATTAAAATTCTTAAAGACTACTAAAATTCTTGAAGGATGTTAATTTAATATCTGAAATTGAACTTCTTGTTTCTTAAGACATTTATAATATCATAGTAGTTTGAAATCATTTATAAAAATTAGTAATGTGTGAACATAATTTGAAAACTACTAATCATGTGTTATGGTTTTTCTATGGTTTTTCTTTTTAATCAGCAGGTTCGTTCATTTATATTCGTTTCATTTTTTTATAAATTATTTATAAAACGAACGGACATATAAGAATACGAATAACAACCAATTTCTCCATGAATGAATACGAGCAGAAAATTTGGAATTCGTTTTTGGTCATGGAGAACTTGGAGAACTAAAAATGCATTAATGACAACTTCTTTCTCATTGAGGTTCAGTGACATGTTAAAAAATCAAATTGTGTACCATATGTCTTTAAAGATTAAATTTAACTTGTTCTTCTTCCGCATATACTTTGTAATTTGTTTTACATAATCAATAAACATAATCATTGGATATTTTGTGTTCAAGTTTGTGATTACATTCAACCTCTCCTTTTGTAATCTCGTCACTTACTTAACTACTGTTATTGTGAGCCTTAACGGACCAACATAGATTACTAGAACGATATGTTTTATCCCATGAACATTTCTTTTGAAACAAAAGGAATACTTTCTGTTATCATTTTAGTGTAATTCTTTTACCTATTTATTGATTATGGTTGGAACCAGAATGAGTACGGTGGTGTGGATTGTATACTCGTATAAGTGTGGTCAAAGTCAAGACTCAGACATTAAAGCGAGGGTCAAGGGGGTGTGCCCCTAGCTGGGTTCAAAGGGCGGTGGTTCCTAAGACGAAGTTCTGAGGTGGTTTAAAATATGAATTTATTTATAGGTGTGTTAACAATGTATGCAACAATGAAAGCTTAACAACTTTGGTAGAAACCTTTACTATAAAGGTTATGTTGTTGCTCCTAATTCAACATTGTTGTTGCTGTGTAGCTTTGGATGACAGTTTCAAATTTAAATTACTTTCTAATTTAACCTCTAATTTAACCTAAATAGTTTTATCTAAAATGATCTAACTTATTTATACTTTTTAAAAATTTTAACTAAAGGGTACATGAATAAAGGTATATTAAATGTATCAATTTAAAATCCCTTCTCATTCTTAAAATTTGTACATTAATATTTATTTTTATAATTATGTTAATAATCGTAATCGATTTATATTTTCGTTCATAATCAAATGAATCAAAAAAAAAATTCCTTATATTTCTTACATATGCCCCATGTATTACATGGGTCAATAATATAGTAAATAATACATAAAATCACTAATACATAAATCAATCTCCAAAATGAGAATAACATGTTGATTGAGCAAATGTACAATAACAATTCAATAATTATACATCAATTCATAAAAATCTATAAACAAAATAATATAGATCAATAGAAAAATGAATCGATTTGTATACATATATAAAAGAAATCTCATACAAAAACTCAATAGATAAAAGTTACCTACTGAAATTTTTAAATATTTGAAAACTCAATAAAGACAAGAATCGATTAAAAACTCAAAAAAGACGAAACTTACAACCTGCACTCACTTTGACGATGCAATATGGCAATGGGGCCGACGATCGATATTATGTTGGCACTTGAAAGATGAATACAACAAGATTGTAACATTTTATGAACAACATTAGTTGAATTAAATTAAAAGTCTCAAGCAAGGTGGTAGGTGTAAAAACACCAAGTTCATACAACTCCAAATACAAAAAGAAATAACCACCTACACATACAAACAACTAAGCAGAATATGCAAAAGGAGATCACAAAGCCATGAACTCAAACTTTAACTTTGAATTTAAGTTGATTCAGAAGCTATTATATAAATATATTGGTTTAGGTTTAGGTGTGGTACACAAAATAACACACACACACACACATATATATATATATAGGGGTGGGTTCAATGGAAAACAACTATGCACCTAAAAACCATCGAAACCTACGTATACCGTCCGATTTGGTGCATTTCATGAAAAACGCGGTGACATGATCGTAACTAAGGTGATGCATCACACGGGATTTTGATGCATCACGCGGGATTTTGGTGCACCGCGCGGGATTTTTGATGCATTTGTGGTGATGCAGTGCGGTTTTCACAAGTTTTCAGGTGCATGGTGGTATTCCATTGAACCCCCTCTATATATATACACACACATACAGGGTCGATCGAGTCTGTGTATGAAAAACAAAAAATCATTAGAAGAGTGGAAAACAATACATTGTTAATATGATGATGTGTAAGAAAAACATAATAAACTAATAACTAGCATTTCCTCCATACTTATTTATGATTCAATATGAAACCAATTAACGACATAACCAAATCTAGTCAATAATAATGTATGTAATATAAGGAGTGAGTAAATAAAGAAAAAGTAAATAGATTGATGAAGTTGATTAAATAGAAATAGAAAAGAATAATAATTGTAATTGTAATTATGGTGGTTGAATAAAGAGTAGAGTAGACAGAGAAAAGAAAGCAAGAATTAGTTAGTATCCTTAAATTGTTGTATGTAAACCACACAAGTGAAGTGAGGTGAGTCACTAACTTTAACTTGAAAGAAAGGAAAGATCCACTGCCACTGGGCCTTACACTAACATGGGTGACTGAGTGTCGGTGGTGCCATAAAAAAACAAAAACAGTTCATATGTTTTCTTTCTTTCGTTCTTAATTTCCTTAATTAATTAATTAATTAATTAATTAATTAATCTCTCTCTCTCTCTCTCTCTGTAACATACATATGTTAACTAAACTATTTACTATTTAGTGTCGGCAAATGGGATTTTCATCAATTCTTCTTCTGTTTCTGTTTCTGTTTCTGTAATAATATTATTACAATAATACAACAAGACACACAAACCTATTTTATTACCTAAACCCAAATGTTATCTTTTTAGGGCGTTTTTTTGTTTCTTTAACTTTAACCCCTCAGTCCCTATATAATATATATATATATATATGTTTTGTAAGAAGAAAAGAGCAGGTTTTGGTTTTCTACTTTATTTCCTTCTTATACACTTATCATAGGCTACTCTCTAGATACCATTACCAGCCGCCATAACACTAGCAGCAGGAGTGGATCGGATCGGGTCTGATCTGCAAAATGGGGATAGATCCGAGGCAGATAGTCGCAGGGGTGCTTACCCTCACCATGTTTCTTATGCTTGCTAACATGATTAAGCGCGAACACTTTGATTCTCCCATTCCTCATCATGTATGTCCCTCATTCCTCATTTCACACTCACTTTTGTATGTAATTTTTCTTCCATAACAACTAACAACATCATCCTTCAAGGACTTGACTGTTGACTGATTCCTTCATATTTACTGTATTTTCAATTTCATGCCTCTCCGATTGATTTAGGATACATCTGGTTTTTATAGGTGAATCACGCTGGATCAAGCCAACGCTTTGATGACAACAATGATTCGGAGCAGAGGGTTGCAGTTGGTGGTGATAATGGCCCTTGGAAGGACGAAACTGCTAGCCTTAAGCCTTGTTGGTCTAAGCCACCAGTCTTGGGTAAGTCAGTCTATACTATACTATATATATACAATACAAACAACTACTAGTACTAATAAATGCATCTATCCCCTTTCTAATTTTAACATTGGAATTCCAGAAGAAGAAGAACAATCCAGAGGCTTTGTCACTTTCTCGTTAACTAATGGACCTGAATATCATGTCTCCCAGGTACACCTACCTGCTAAGTCACAAACATATATGTATGTTCTATTCATTTGCTGAAATAGATGAAAAACATGGGTTTTCACTTTCAATTTGATGTTACCCTCAATCCAGATTGCTGATGCAGTAGTGGTGGCAAGATACCTAAGGGCTACTCTTGTAGTTCCAGACATTAGAGGAAGTCAACCTGGTGATTGGAGGTATATATTATAGTTTCTTTCGTCCTATGACCAAAGCAGTTCTTGTTAATTCATAAGTTCAATAAGAGAAAAACACACCTTAACCCACAACATTAACAATGTTGTATGGGTTAGATAACCATTCATTCCATCCAATTCTAAACTCTTTGCAGTAGGCTTTCGTGCAGACTGAAATACTAATGTTGTTTGCTGCTTGGTGGTTCTTTTGGCTCTTCAACATGACGTTTGCCAATTACATCTGTACATTGTTGTATTATAATCAGGAAACAAACTCAGATTAGACAGGGATTTGTTTCTTAACAATTTTTTGATTTATCAAGTACAGTAGTAAGGTAGTATGTGTGATATATATTATATTATATTATGTTGAAGAAACAATGGCAAGGACATTAGTGTTGGGTCCTAGATAGATGCAGTTAATAATATGTTTAGATGCAGATGCACCATTAGAATATAACTTGATGTATTTTTCAGGAACTTTGGAGATATTTATGACATTGAGAAGTTTGTTAATAGCCTGGATGGAGTGGTGAAAGTAGTAAAAAGCCAACCTTCAGAGTTATCATCAAAAAATCTTGCAATTCTGAGGGTTCCTAATCGTGTCACTGAAGACTACATTGCAGAGAACATTGAAACAGCTTTTAGAAGCAAGGGAAATGTAAGGCTGGCAACATACTTCCCTTCTGTGAACATGAAAAAGATCAAGACGGAACAAGATAGCAACAGAAATTCAATTGGATGCTTGGCCATGTATGGAACACTTGAGCTACAACCAGATGTTCAGGAAGTGGTTGATTCAATGGTTGACCGGCTTAAAACCTTAAGTCGGAAATCAGATGGGCAGTTTGTGGCGGTGGACTTGAGGCTTGACATGTTAGATAGCAAGGGCTGCCAGGGAAATGGTGGTGGATCAAAGAAATGCTACAGTCCACAGGAGATTGCACTGTTTCTGAGAAAACTTGGTTTCGACAAGGATACTGCAATATATTTGACGCAATCACGATGGGATAGCAGCCTTGATGCATTGAAGGACCTCTTCCCTAAATCTTACACCAAGGTAAATATGAAAAGAAACAAAATTACAGTTTATCTGTCTTTTCTTTAAATTGTCCGAAATATATACACATATTTATTTATTTCAGGAGGGGATAATGCCCATGGACAAGAAGTCAAAATTCCTTGAGTCCGAGTATGAGAAGGTTATCGACTTCTACATTTGTTCTCAGAGCGATGTATTTGTGCCAGCAATCTCAGGTTTATTTTATGCTAATGTTGCTGGTAAAAGAATAGCATCTGGCAAGACTCAGATACTGGTTCCTGCAAATATTCCTCCTGCTGCATCTGCTTCTGTGGCCAATTACATCTCCCGATATGTTTCAAAGAAGAATCACATGGCATATTCATGCTTCTGCTAGCTGGGAAAATTTTCCAATCCAACAGTACAAATCAATCCCTTCAAAGAAGACAGGATGTTTGCTCAGATCTTATTTTTGTTTTCTTTGGTTGATTTTTTTAAAATGTTATGAAGGCTCTTGAGAGCAGCAGCAAACTTTTCTAAAATATAGTGTTCAAATGTGTTGGTTTTAATTTATGTAACTATCTTTTTACATTGAACAACATTCAATGTTCAAGTGCTTTCCCAGCTTTGTATTTCTGTTCCTTGCTATCAATTTATTGTCTACCATGCTTTCCTGTGCTGCAAAGAAGCAAAAGCAGCATGCCGTGTTGTGTGTGCGGGGGCTTGAAGGAGGGGGGAGGTTGTATGTGTGTGTGTTTTGTGTGTATATGATATAATGGAAGGAGATGGCATAAAGCTATATATGGTTACACATGATTACCTTGCCATTCTCATACTGACCGATCAGAGTACATATATATGATAATATGGTCTGATAAAATAATATCAAACTATTTTAGCACCCAAAAAGATGGATACTGGACGACTTGCAGAAAGCAAAACAGGGAGTCAATTATGAATCCCATTTGTGGCAAATATGATCTTCAGAGAGAGGTAGAGTGCTCGCAGTTTAATGAAAGCAATAGAACTTGAGTTCAGTGATTACGAGAAGCAATGCAGCATTGATATGTTTTGCTGAAGACTGGCCAAGGGAGCCTGTGGAACTGGGATGAGTTTTCCAACAATGGCAAAAGGTCAGCTGTAAGATCATAATAATCATCTATGGTTGTTCATAGGCAAAAATAATATTTCCGCAGCTTTAAGTAGGATGGTTGTTTGACTAAAATCTATCTAAATTTGCTAGTTCAGTGTAGATATGATCTGTGCATGAAATGCAACCATCTTCTTGAGTATGAAGTGTATGTTGAAACTGATGTGGCGTTTGGTTCACGTAATGGAATTCGAAGGAATTGAAATTTAAACTTTAGTTATTAATTTGGTTGATGGTGAATGTACAAGATAATTTTTAGTATTTGTTAGAGACGTAGGTCGGAATATAATTCATGTATAGGTTAGAATTTAATTCATGTATGAGTTGGAAGGAATGTCAAATTCCTATAAACAAGAAAATTTGATGGAAAACACATAAAATTTAACCTTTTAACATTAGTTATCAAAAATGATAAACAAACTAATTTAAATTCCGATTTTATCGAATTCTATCACACGAACCAAACGCCACCTGAGAGAATATGATACTGATTTAGATTGATGGATAACACAAATAGCAATGACTGAACCAACCTGAAAATGCAGATTGCAATAGAGACGACCCATAGATTCCAACCAAGTCTAACCGTTGATGTGAACTTCCCAAGGAATTGAATAATGATGATCTGATTTGCAACAAGAATTACCATTTTCAATAATCTGTACATTTAGTTTAAATGCATCACTACATTTCTACCGCACCCCCCACCAATCAAAAGAAAAATAGAGAATCAATCCACAAAAACATGGGAACCTGATGAATCAGTGTCATGCCTGAAGGCTGAAGCATAAAGGTTATTCCTACAATCCCCGTAAAAAGATAGTTTTTCGTCACTCGATAAAATACATCCATTTTATCTAGTCTTCGAGCATTAAGTTCATTGAATATCTGTAATTAACAAACCAGATTTAGACCTTCATGGTCAATTAAATGGAAGACCAGGAAAATATATGAGGTGATCATTCAAAGGATAGAGTTGGCATATTTTACTTGATACAAGCCATCTTTTTGGTTTTCACAATAACCATAGTATAGGTCATAGGAGGGGAGGGGGTTTATGGCTGATCTTACGGGAACACAAGAAGGTGTAGAGTGATCGGTGATACCTGGTTGGTCGGTAACACTCATGAAAAGGATGGAGGATAGAAGAGGAATTCAGCAAACAACACAAATAGCTCACTTGTTTTTATCAAAAAGTTGGAAGGGACTTACTTGACACAAGACAAATCCATTGAACACTACTATAAAATAATTAGACATGACAAATTGGTACACGACACCATAGACACGACACGTATACGACACGAGTTTTGAAAATTCGTGTTTCGTGTAATCGTGTCTTATACATGTAAAACACGAATTTAATTGTATAAACACGTGTAAGACACGTATAAATATCGTGTTACACGATGACACACATAAGACACGTATAAGACAAGTATAAACTAGGGTTTCAAGATTTCTAAAAAAATTTGAGTCCCACTTAATTTGAAATATGTGAAACAGTTTGGGTTTCTCTCTCACATTGATGATGTGATAAATACAATTGTCGGCTTGGATATCAATAAGTGGTCTATTTTGGTCAAAAGTTCCTCTTTGGTTACGACCATTAATAGTGGCTTTAAATACTTTTGAAGTGTTGTTGGATACTTGAATTATCATGTTTTCGAAATATAATTATACATATATATATATAGACACACACATATACATATAGATGCACACACACATATGGTTAGGTTCTATAAAGAACCTGTATGCATCCTACAACTAAAAATCATCTGATAACCAGTGAATCAATGTCATCTCGTGATGTAACATATGATGCAACATGCATGTGCATTTGTTGATGCAACATCTCAGATGCATCTATAGAAGGGTAGTTTCGAAATATATATATATATATATATATATATATATATATATATATATATATATATCACTTTTTTAATTTTATACTAACTGAATATTCCATCGAAAAAATAATAAATAATTTCAAAAAATATTTAATTAATACACCAACAAATTTAACAAACAATTACAAATTCGAAAATTGTTCATTCAAATATATACAAATTCAAAAAAGATGGTGAAACTGTCGATGCATCATTCATTCAAAAATTCAAACAACATTTGTGGATAATACGATGCATCATCTTCATGGATAAAACACGATGCACATCGTTCATCATCATCTTCAAATCATTTGTTCTTCATTATTTTCGTGTTCTTCAAAAACACAATGCACATCGTCTTCATCATCTTCTTGGCCGGCAGAGAGATGCATACGTGATGGCGGTGGGTGGTGCGTTGCCGTGAGAAGGGTGGTGGTGGTGCGTTGCCGTGAGAATGGTGGTGGTATTGCGATGGTAATGATGGTGGTTGTGATGGTGCGATGACAATGGTGGTGGTGGGTTGCCGCGAGATGGTACGTGATGTGTCTTGATCATCTTCTAGTGGTGGCACAATTACGATGTAGTGGTGGAAATGGCGGTCGGCCGTGGAGATGGTGTGATGGTGAAAGAGACGGTCTTGAGATATATATATATATATATATATATATATATATATATATATATATATATATATATATATATATATATATATATATATATATATATATATATATATATATATATATATATGGGGTTCAATTGAGAACTTTTGTGCATCGAGGCACCATTGAGAACTTTTGTGCATCGGACTATCTACCAAGGGTGCACAAAGGGCATTTAGGGGATATTAAATGTATGGAAATTAGTTTTGAATTTAAATGTTTTTAAGATAATTAATAGCTAAATTTGGTATGAAAATCACCATTAACTTCTTTCCTAAAACCACTCCCTCTTTCTCTCTCTCTCTCTCTCTCTCTCTCTCTCTCTCTCTCCTCTCTCTTAGCCCCCTCTTGATTTTGGAAGAGATGAACGATATGCATGATTTATGTTTGTATGAACGATTCATGTTTGTATTTTGATGTATTTTGATTTTGGAAGAGATGAACGATATGCATGATTTATTTTTGGAAGAGATGAACGATATGCATGAAGAGATGAACGATATGCATGTATTTTGATGTATTTTGAATTTGTATTATTTTTGTTAATTTTGGAAGTGTAATAATTAAATAAGGATTGCATAATTCCTGTTTTACCCCTTCGTGAATTTCATTATGTGCACTTGATGCATAAAAATTTCTATTTAATTACCCTTTTGCCATTTGATCTAACCCACACATTCTTTTCATCCAAGGGGCAGTGGAGGTTCTTTTGTGTCTCGATGCACAAAAGTTCTCAATGGAACCTCCCTATATATATATATATATATATATATAGATTCAGGTTCAAAAAGGTACCTCTCGAAATCAAGTGCACCCGAAGGTACCAACTTTAAAAAACTTTTTTTTTAAATTTTTTCTCATAACTATGTTTAATTTAATGTTATACGCATGATATATGAATTTCACATACGTTCACACTTTTTGTGTCCTTAAAAATTATGTGAATGCTCAATGCATATTTATGTGAATGGTCATCCATGTGAATGGTCATTTCACATCATGTGAATGGTGTGAATGACCATTCACAAGAATTTTTTTTACCATTCACAAGATTTATGATGTTGTTTCTTTTGAAAAAAAGTCTTATAATGTTGTCTTATACATGTCTATGCAAAAAAAAATATATGTGAATGATCATTCACATTAGGGTACGCTGGAATCTTATAGGTACGCTGATGAACCTGAATATATATATATATATATATATATATATATATATATATATATATATATATATATATATATATATATATATATATATATATGGAGATGAGGGAGAGAAAGGAGGTTTGAAATAAGAAACGTGGTTAATGATGTGATTGACATTCCTAATCTATTTTTAGTTTATCTTAAATTAATTAATTAATTTTTATATAATAAATGTTCCAATAATGCCTCTAATGCACCATTAGTAAATAGATATGTATATATGTATGTACATGTATATGTATATAGATGTATACACATATATAACTATGGGTATGGAACAACCGGTTTCAATCATTGCCGGCTGGAATGGACGGTGTCAATGAAAGTTGTTGTCTTAGACGACATTTGAAAGTTTTGTGAAGATGTTTTTAGGGTAAACATATTTACAAACTTTTGTAATGGGCCAGCCATGTGAGGCAGGTCCTAATTCTAAACCCAAGGTTTTCTTATTACTTTGGCTATTTGTTTTTTAAAGGTCCAACGTACCATGTCATTTGCTTCTAAAAAATCAAATACAAATTACCAGTCTTGGTTTTTTATATCAAATTCTTATTATCTTTACATCATTTTTACAGTTGTAATAAAAAAATGTTATATGAATAAGTAATGACTATATTTATAAAAAAAAACATAGTATAAGTCAAATTTTTATCAAGGGTAATAAATTTGATAGCATAATGATGCGATGACTATTTACATGTTCTTTTTCTACAAAATTCACTATTTCCTAAAATGTCGTATGATAGGAAGAATAGAAACCATTAAAATATAAAAAAATTTAATTACTGAAAAATCATCTCTATTAAAGGTACAAATAGTTTTACATACAAATATGATGTTAATCGGTTTCAAGTTGTTATAATTGCAATGTAAATGTTTACCTAACCATTATAACAGTAAATAAAATCCCATACGGGTATTACACGTAATAGTTTTACATAAAAAAAATGTTATTCTATTTTGTTTAATAATTCTTAACATAAAAAAAATTGCACACCTTTACGAGTATGCGCTTTTTTTATTCCCTCGAATCATTCAGACCAACCCAGTACACACCCATTTGCGGCTGAAACAGACAAAAGTACATCATGTAAATAATGAACCTGTAATTGTATGCCACACAACCATCGCTCCTTAACGCCACTGCTCCATGTATATGATATAACTATAAAGCAAAATAATAATAATACAAAAATTCAAACCCATCTTCCTGTATCACCTACCTATCCTGTATCACATCCAAAAAAAGTAACCTCTTTTACTGTTTTACAACATGATAATAACTCTAAGATGGTCTTATCAAGTCTCTATGGCTTCCCAAAACGACCTTCTCTCCTAGCACGTAATCTAATATCAGATTTATGCTGTTTGGAGCCTTCTCCTGGACTGACACGATGGACGATTCTTAGGGGGTGTGCTTCTGTGTTGAATACCCACTCATCTAAAGATATAACTGAAGACGGCGAGAATAAAAGATAGAGATATTTCAGTGTTTCTGCAAGAAAGAAGCTCTGCATCATGTTGTCCTTCACACCTGTGTTCACCTGGAAATGCAAAATCAGAACAAAACTTGAATAAAATACAAGTTTGTCAGCAAATGAAAAGGCTTCAGTCCCATGATTCTATAAATGAATAATGGTGTTTTGGAGAATTAAAAACATTCAAATTAGATATCGCAGAAACATTCAGAGGGCAAGGACTAGAATATATGCCAAACAGTTGATATCCAGCAACATGAATTGGAAGAAAACTAGTTCAATTCAGACACGTTTATGTTTTCAGAGTTGCAGAATATTGCAGATGGAGAAATATGGTGGTGAATTGGTGATACCATAACTCAGAAAACCTATGTCCCTGCCGTTCTGAATTGCATAACAAAAGAATCATCACACAAGATAGAAGAAAACATAATGCACTAAACCATGTAGAGAGGTTGATGCAACAATTTGATACTTACATCCTTCAATCCAACATATCCCGACTCCACACGGGAATTCTTTTCAAATGCTTGAAATATGTTCCATCCCCATTCTTGGTAAGTCTTATTACCGGTCATTCGCCAAAGGTAGAAGAGTGATTCAACTGTCTCTGGCCTCAATATGTTCCATGATGTACCCACAGTCATGTCCTGGGACACAGGCAAAATGTACGAAATGATAACCCTCCTAATGATCACACAAAACATCCCCTGTGACTTTGTGAGATAAGGATCACTAACCTGCCCTGAATGAAAGAAATAGTTTTCTCCAGCCAACTTTGTTGGAGTGGACTGATAGAAGTTATAACATGTCCAAGCAAGCTTCAAGCAGATCAAAAATGCTTTTTAGTGAATAATTTTATGATTTGACATTTTGTCAACTGCATGAGGAGGCCTATCCTTTAAACCTAGGATCTAATTTGCATGCCAGCAAGAAAGAGTAGAACAAACACATCATTCATATATTCAATGAAGCTCCCAAGGTGAGAGGGCAAGTTACGACATGTATGTACCCTTAAAGCAACAATCCATATATGGGAACAACAATCCATGTAATAGAAGGTACCTTAATGCAAATCGACTCCAGGTCCTCACTCAACCTCAAGTTTATGTTCTGTCAACCCTAAGATAATTCATATATCCAAAAAAGACCCTCTATGCATGGCATTTATTGAGCCTCTGTTAAGTTGTGGAGACTGATTGTGACCAGAAAAAAATATTCGCCGCAAGGAAATCTAAAAATGGAAAATTTATCACCCGTCATGGTTTTTTTGTCCATTCTCAATTTTTCTCATATATACCGTACGCATAATTGTAACCCTAATCCAAAATTAATCAAGTGACATTTGTTGTCGTGGACATACATCATTCTTCGGAAAGAACTACGTAAATACTACGTTTTTTTCAGCGCTTTTGTTTGTGTTTAATATTCTGTTCACCAATTCTCAACACATACCTCTTCTGCCAACGACAGGAACTTGGAAGATTCATCGTGACCATAACCAGAAGATCCCAACGTTATCATTCCTGGCACGAAGCATGCTAGTTCATCCATCTGCACGTGTTGCAAGAAATAATAAAATATCTGATTGTCAAACAACGCATCCTTGATACAGTGTTCTGTGGTTAACATTTACCTTGTCAATCAAAGAACTTCCTATCTTCTCAGAAACATATGCAAAAGATGATGGTTGAGTCCTGCGAACCAAGCTTAATAAACCTTTCATTGATCTCTCCCACATTTCTCTGTTTCAACATTACATTAGTTTTCCCATTTATTTTTCTAAAACTTCCCAGAGAAATTTCGATCTAGAACAAACTACAAACTACTTTCAATCACCAAATCAGATTTCTGAATTGCACTTCATGTTAAGCAACATCATCTTGATGCACTTTGCAATTTGCATACATGGCTACATGCAAACAGCTACAGATGTAAAGTAGGTAGCGACTAAGATTACTAACCGATAATGCTTCACAGCTGAAGTTTTATTTCCTTGTATCCATACTTTAAGCAAGTACTCGTAGAAACTGCACCAAGTTATATTTTTATAGAACTCAAAACGTTGATAATATAAAGGCTTCCATGTACCAATCTATCTATTCTATTATAAGAGTAACTAGATGCCACATGGCACCTAGATAGAACGACACTTAGCTTCACCTGAGATTGTCACGTGTACCTTACATATTTGGCGTTTAATTTGTTTTTAAAATTTGTTTTTTCCAATCTATAAATAATAATAACAGAGTATTTATACTCATTCTTGTGAAGCCATGTGTCATCACCATGAATCGACACGTGACACTTATAGGTTTTAAAAATAATAAAAAAAAATTTAATTATATCTATCTAAATCTAATATAATATACTTTTAAATTCAAATCAAATCAAACAAAATCTAATACTCTACTAACTTATTAATTATCATATAATATAATAAAGTTTACAAAATATAAAAAAATAATATTACTATTCATATATATTTAGACTTATATAAAATTAATAGGTCATAATAGATGATAATATCATTCTTATATACTTTTGTTTAAAAAATAATATTTATACATTTACCTTTTAATTTATTATGTTTTATATATACTAAAAATATCCGTGTAATACGCGGGTAATAAACTAGTTCAACATTATATAGGAAAAACAACATTAACAGAAGCTTCAATGGACATTAAGCAGTAAGTACCTGTCGCCCATGGCCCCAAAAGTAATGGTAGAGTCTGATGTCCCCTTTTGTGGATTTAGATAGATGGGCAGCAATCCATCATCAGGGAAAGTCTTGTTCAGCTCAAGAATTACATTCTCTGCCTGAATTATTAGCATGTGATATAAGATGTGCCAAATAGACAACTCCAAAAGGTACTATAAGTTGAGTCCTCGTGATTCTAAAGCATTCATCAAAATTCGACTCAACAGAGACACTAGTAAAAGCGGACAAAAATATAGAGGGAAAGTTGAGATAATATGTCTAATTTTTGCATTTATGTTAGAGAAGCAGCATTAGAAGTAGCTACGCATTAGAAAGCCGAATATGCCGCATATGCTAGCAACTTTATCCACATATATAATAATACATGAAGTCATGGAAACAAATACGGAAATACCTTGTGTTGATACTTTGGATCTCCTGTCCTTTGGCTTAGTGCTATAAATTCCAGCTGCTCTGTTCCTGAATCTGCTAGGATACTATCACCCTGGAAAAAAAGAAAGAGGTAGTATTTAAACTGCAGACTGGGAACGACAATGCCTACATTTGTCACAGTGTGACGTGTAATATTTTATATAGTAGTTACAATGCTAATCCACCAGCTGCAAACTTTCAACCAGTTGCCTTGGCTCTGGATAAGTTTCAAGTCATTATGTATAACAACACCTCCACCCCACCCCCCAAAAAAAAACATTCCCCGAGTAGAACCATCTATATAATGTGTTACAACTTACAAGATTTATTAAAATATGTGTCACCATTATTTCACATTATAAGGATGGATTGGAACTTCTGTTTGTTGCAGAAATTGATATTCAAAAGCAGCTATTTACTAATAATGTATTGCCGATTAGGATAACCGAATGTCACATAACACCCAACAAACGAATTAATTGAAATCCCACCTAAAAACCTGCTTACGGCTCTCTCAAAAGATATTTGAACATGAGTGAAATCTAAAATGCCTGTGTCCTGAATTTAGTAAGCATGCCCATAGGTTCACCACTTCACCCTATAAGGTACATGCTATGCTATTCTGATCTGAAGAGTAAGTTTTTAGTCAAGTTTTCTACTCAAACATCAAACTAATTTGTCTCAACAATTGTTCATAGAGGAATGTTACTGGATGAATTTTACAACTTACCCCAGTCCAAGCAGGGTTATGTGCATTACCATTAACCAAGTTGATAATGTTGTAAGGGATGCCTGTAGGAGTATCCCATGCGGGGAGCAACCTATCAGCTATGTCTTTAGCCTTTTCAAGGAAAACATTATCCCCAGATAGGTCATATGCACTGAGGAGCCCGCCTACAATTCTTTTGGAAGAGGAATTACAATGGTTAGTTAGGTGCACCCATCTAAAAAATTTACTCAGGGAAACTGCCTGATTTAATGCAATGTATGTAATAAAAAGAACAATATATTAAACCTTACTAAGCAACCTTATGGTTGTTTCAAACACACTGGCATCATAGTCCTTATTGAAGTCCAAAGAGTTCGCAACCCACCTGTTATTTGTATTTTCTTAGACTCGAAACAAATAAAAAAAACTGCAGATGCACACTGTAATCTTTTTCCACGTATCATACAACGGGTATAGAATGAACTTGTAAGAATATTGAAAGATTTCACAACTATAAAGCAGTGTGGATAAACGCATGATGTAAATATAGATCATAGTAACTGTATCTTACTCTTTAGCCCTTTGAAACTGCTCATCAAGACCCATTATATATAAAGTATCAAGGGAGTCGATTAGAGTTGCACCAAGACCACCAAAACTATCCACGCCATTCTTAGATTGTGGCTGCCGAAAAAACAGCTTTTTAAGGTTTTGTATTAAGAAAATGAGGTAAATTCAAACCACCTCAGGATGAAAAAATTTACATAAAGATATAAATGTAATTACAAAGTCAAATAACGAAAACTTAATTCAGTATGCACCTAGATGGAAATGAAATGGTTCCAGGACAAGATACAAGCCAATAAAACATCATGGTGAATCAAGAAATCATCACTAGGAGTGTTGGGAATTTCAGAACAAAAACGCAGAATTGGATAACGAAGATATCAAGAAATCAAGAACCCCAAAAGTAAAACAAACAGAGAATTCAAATTCACTATCAAACTTGGGTTACATTTCTACAAAATGAGTTATTGTCCACATTCACCCAATGACCTATTTATACTAATCCTAGAGAGCCTAACTATGACTAACAAGTAAACTGACCCTTTGACAAAAATAGAGGTGTAAATGAGCCGAGCTACTCGTGAGCTACTCGAGTTCGACTCGTTAAAAGCTCGAAAAAAGCTCGAATTAAACGAGCCCGAGCCGAGCTCGAGCCTAAATTCGAGCTCGTTTAATAAACGAGCTCGAGCCCGAGCTTCTCATATCGAGCTCGCGAGCCTAAACGAGCTTAAATGAGCCTACATATAAATATATTTTAAATTAATAAATATATAATATATAGATTAAATAAATATAAATATATTAAAATAACAAGTTTAATATATTATATAAAAAGATTATTTAAAAATTAATTAAAATTTTAAAAAATACAATAAACGAGTCGAGCCCGAGCCGAGCTCGAGCTTGGAAAATTATTCACGAGCCGAGCTCGAGCTTTACATACAAAGCTCTAAACGAGCCGAGCTCGAGCCTGGTACTTTTAAACGAGCCGAGCTCGAGCTTAAGCGGGCTCGGGCTCGGGCTCGGCTAATAAAATCAATTGTCAAATCCATCTTTGGACACTAACGATCGCTAATATCCATTTTTCAATATCGCCATATGCAATTAAACACTCGCTGACCAGATTTCTGAAATTGATCGCTGAATACTCCAACTATTCCCACTGATTGCTTGATTCAAGAGATTCCACCTTGAGTTGACTTCAGGATTGACAAAATGATTGCCAAGATTGCAATTATGAGTGGCGATTTCAAATTTCAGAATGCCAAAATCAATTGCGATGTCAGGAACGCCTTGCAAAAAAAACCGATTTCTGGGTCAAGAACGATTTCCAGGCTGGGTCAAGAACAATTTCCAGGGGCAGATTAAGAGAAATTTAGGCGGGTTTTTTTTTAACCTGGCTCTGATACCAGTTTGTTAGGAATTTTGGAGAAATCTTGAGAGAGAAATTTTGGAAGTAATAGGCTGAATTTATTATTGAATTGAATCGGTATTTACAAATGAATGAATTCCCCTTATTTATAGGAACGTGTACGTGACTAACTACTTTGGGGAATACAATAGAATGCTAACTAACTAACTATGAATTTGAATTAAAGTCATCCATCTCTAACTTAAACAATATTCGATTTTTATTTGGTTTCAAAAGCAAATATAAATTGCAGTATTTCTGTTGCAAAATAATTGACCATTTTCTATTGGAATTAATAAGTGTGTGATTTTTTGAATAGACATATTATAGCATCCTAACTTTCAAATAGGATTGATTTCGAAACAATAACTATATTTTTTTGGATGGACTTATACATTCGAAATAATTATTATGGAGCCAATGAGTTTATAATTAAGACAAATCATAAATATGAGCTACAAATTGTAAAAGAGTAATATTTTAATTAGAAATAGAGGAACAATTTACAAACTTCATAATAATTAAATTATTGATAACACCTAGACGATATTTAAATTAATATTTAGTTATGTAAATTAGTTGTATTTAATAGTTACTAAATTAAGTTTTAAATATGTTAGTGTATTACATCAAATAAGATGGTGGTTAATATATATATAAAAATACATTTTACAGAAATTTACAATGACTTGTTCTTTTAAAATAAGCATAGTGGTGGACCCGTTACTTTTAGAACCCCTTTCTTCTGTTCACTCCTCCCTTCTTCCTCATTCTTTCACTGTAAAACTAAACGCAGCCATTCTTTTCTTCTAGCAAGCTTCAGCATTGAGGGCCTCTTTGATAATCGATTGGGGGCTTGTTCTAAATTTACATATAGTTTCCATTACCATTAAAGTAATCGTTGGTGGCCTTTCCACCAACTTCTATTAACTTGCCTCCGCCCCTCGTGGCAAACCTAAAGGCATTACTAAGCAAAGCTAGGAAGATGAATAAGCAAGTTACAAGCTAGACAACTAAGTGAACAAATATCATAAAGCAATACATAAACACTATAAATAGGGGCATAGGGAGTTCCCTTTTTTCCATCTCAACTTTAAACACTACTATAACTCTATAAAGCTTAGATAGCAAAGAAGAAGATTAGAAGTCTCAAAGCAAAGCAAGGTGAGTATGTTATGTGCTTTAAATGAGATACATATGTGCTATATAAGTTTATGCATGAAAGAATGTTTTGCCATGTTTTCCTTATGATTATGTCATTCATGTGTTTTAAAGTCTTGATGCATGTTAAGTATGTCATTTAGATATCCGGAATATAGAATAAAGGGACGTATTGCAAACAAACCTTATTAGGCAGCCATTATGTGAACCCAAGGTTAAGGAACCTATGACAAGTTAGCTATGCTTAACATGTAAAGTGTGAAATTTGAAAGAAACATTATTATACATGAAAGCTTGTTTTGAGTAAACATTGTTATACTTGCTCACTAAGCTTAAAGCTTATGTATTCATGTATGTATCTCAGGAAATAAGGACTAAGGAGTGGCGAAGTAGTGCTATTCTAATAAGCCAGAATTTATTTTATTTAGATAAAAGTTGTACTTTTACATTTTTCACTGTTGTAATAACTCTATGAAATAAAAGTTTAAGATTTAAGAGTTTCTAGTATTCATTTAAAGGCATATAAGATAATACCCTAAGAATCGGATTGTCATATATATATATATATATATATATATATATATATATATATATATATATATATATATATATATATATATATATATATATATATATATATATATATATATATATATATATATATATATATACATATATATACATATATATATATATATATAGAGAGAGAGAGAGAGAGAGAGGATGAGATCATTGTAGAACCTAAAGTTAGTATGGAACTATAGAACCAATCTTAACACACCATTAAATAAGGAAACATCTTACTCTTTCTCCATGTTGCTCTCTATATTTCTTTCTTTAATTACACTAGTGGAATCAATTTTTTTTATAGGTTTTATGCACTAACATTATTGTTGCAAACAACTAAATAAAATGAAAATAGAGAATCCAAAATTTATAAATGATCATCAAAACAATTTGAAGAATATGTAATATTGAAGATCATCAAATTTTGAAGGTAGAGTTTAGATGTTTACGCACCATTTAAACTTTATAGAAACTAGAAAGAACATCCTATAAAACTTATAGCAATGTTATCAAACTTCTATAGTGAATAAATATCTCGATATTTGAATATTCAATACTAAATAATTAGAATGATATTTATATAATCAATATCCAAAAGTGAATATTCAACACTAAATATTAAAAACACACTTCATATTGTTTTATGTAAAAATTATGTGATATATACATATATATAAACAATAGTGATCGTTTAAAAAGAAATAAAGTGCACAATTTTTTATATAATTTATTCAAATTAAACGTTATTCATATTGGTACTATTTTTATTTAAACAAGTTAAGACAATCTTTTTCTTTGAAAATAAATACTTATGTATATTTATTGTTAACGTGCATATAGGAAGAGATTATTTTAATTTTAATACCTAATTTACCCTCACCATATAATAATTGCAATCCTTTTATTATTAATTCAAATTTGACTTCTACAATCTAAACCACTGGTTGATCTAATCAAATGATCATTATTAGTTCTATAGTTCTAACTAATTTTAGGTTCTACCATAATCTCATCCATATTCTCAGTGGCTCCACTGAGAACCATTTAGTTATTGAGAACACTAAGAACCAATTAGGTGGTGACAATGTGACATGCAAGCAAAAATATGGCTATAACCACCAGGGTAAAAGAAAAACATGAGAAAATGATCGTTACAACCTACTTTATTACAATACAATGATATGTGAATTTACATTTCAAAAAAAATATATAAATATCAACTTTATTTCTGCTACTAACATTAATGAAAACTTAATGGTTAAGGTTTACGAAGCTTCACTATGAAGGTTCGTCAACCTAAATTGTTGAGTTACATAAAATATAAACCTTAACAACTAAAAGTTCTTATTTATCTTGAAGTTAAACATTCATATTATCTTTCTTATAACAAAATAATGCATTTTCAAAAAAAAATTACTAAGAATCATATTGTAAAGTGTCTCAAAACTGATCATTAAGGTTGTTCTCACACTTCTCACAAAATTTAAAATTTCTCACATGATCTCATACCTATACACACACATATTATATGTGTGTGGAGGGGGAGGATTCCATGGCAAAGTTTCTTAAATGGGGAACCAACAACCAATTTAAAAAATTCATTTTTTCATCACAATCTTTATATTTAATCAACTTACAACTTTATTATTATTTTCTAAAAAACATATTTTTTGTTGATGCATAAAATGTGAGAGATTATATTTGCATAACACAAAATTCCGTCAAGTTTATGCACAAATAGAACTTCATGTTTTATGCATCAACAAAAAATATTTTTTAAAAAATAAAGTTGTAAGTTGATTAAAAATAATAAAACTAGGATGAAAAAAATAATTTTTAAATTGGTTCTCCGGTTTCCCACGAAAATTAGGTTCTCATTTGAACCTCTACCTACATACAAAGGTGTGTGTGTGTGTGTGTGTTCAATTTTGGTTTAAAAAAAGGAACTGTCAAAACCAAACTGTATAATTTCTATCTAAAGAAATCAGTCAAACACCAGTGACAGCAGTTTGTGTCAGCTTTCAATTTTTGTGTTCGCCCCTACTCTTCACATCAGACTCCGCAGATATTAATGCTACAGCATCTAACAAACCTTGTGACACTAGATAGCAACTCTGGAGCAGCTACTTAATGCCCTAATTAATTATCCACTGACCACTTTCCCATCCCACCTTTGGTCGATTAGTCCTACATGTTCTTGCAAATGTAAACAAACCTCGAACACAAATTGGACTTGCCAGGCCTGACAGATAGAGACCATAGACACTAGTATATGTCATCCGATGTCGTAATTGCTAAACTCACGCTGAAGGCATAAAGAGTTACACCATGGAGCCCGGACATGAACGAGACTAATATGTCAGAAACAATGAGATACCTGAAGCTCATCATGGCCCCATGCATATTTTTCATATGACGTCCAGGCATGAACCATAGCATCTTTTACTTTTTCTCTTCGCTGAACCATGAAGGGATCCATTGGAAGATCAGCAACGTTATTGTTTGCGACATTCATACCATTAACTGAAGTATCATCATGCTTTAACTCTTCCACCTGCATGAAGGCAATCAATAAGCAGTCAATGCATAATTACGTGTTGAGCACTGAAAAACCAAACATATGATCATTTTTCTTGGTTGTAAGCAAAGAAATTTACAATTATATGGTAGGAGAACTGTGGGCATTACATATTTACATGTTCCAGTAAGCTGTGAACCTTGGTTTTAAAAAGTGCGAGACGTGCCGATGGGCTAAAAGTCCAAAAAGTTGAGGCACGAGGAAAAGGTGTGCGCCTCAGTCATCATGAATGCGGGGCGAACTACTTGTAGAAAATGCATATAAATTACTTCTACATCATAACTTCTACTTAGGTAGAGTCAAAATGTTGATTTACCGGCAATCCCAACCGGCCCATGCCAGACCGCCCCAAGCCCATCACGTGAGAGGTAAATCGAGCTGACCTAGCGGTAAGGCAACACTGGGAGTCAAATGGCTTCAAGGGAGCAGCTTTTCTTTCTAACCACTTAAACACCAAAAAGGTTTAATTTCATACTAAAAGTAGTAGTCCAAAAACCAAAGTAACAACATTAATAAACTGAACTATGATTGATCATTAGATTACAGATAGGGAAGTAAGCACAACATCACTAATTGTACCACCGGTACACTACTACACTGACGAAGTATAGGATTTAGGCTGAAATAAAGAATGGACTTAGAGAAAAAGAAATTCATTTAAGATGAATTCGTCCCACATTTGGGACTTAGGTGGCGTTTGGTTTGAAGGATTTCAACAACTTATTTAGGATTTGGATTTAGAAATCCACTTATGTCATGTTTGGATAAAAATAAAAGGAAAGGATTTACTTCATTTAGCATTTCATATTCCTCACTTCTCATCCTTTCATAATCCACCTATCCCCTTAATTATTTTAAAATCCTATCATTCTAAAATCCATCATTTTAAATTCATGCAATCCAAACGGCACCTTAGTCTTTAACGTTGATTGTTAAGTCTATGTCCCACACTGATGATTAGTTAGAATGTTAGCCTATTAGCAATCTATATATATTGATATGTCTTGTACTTATTTCTTTATCACAGAATAATAAAAGAGAGATCTCTAGTTGTCCCTGTGAACGTAGGTCAGTTTAGACCGAACCACGTAATTGTTGTGTTCTTTTATTGTGATCATGTGTGTGTGTTTGTGTGATCAACCCTAGCAAGTGATAATAGAGCCAGGTTATTTTTGTTTGGTTAGTTAGAATACAAACCCTAATTGTTGCCTCCCTAAAACCCTAGCCCTCAAAACCCTAAACCCTAGCAGCCGCTGTCCAGCTACCACCATTGCTCGCCAGAGCCAATGCCGCCGCCCGCTGGCCACCGTTTTCCGTGTTTTTTGGAGTTTTTTGAGCGATTTCGCTGCTGCTATTCGTGCTCCCTTCTGGTTTTGGGGGGGTTCGCTCGATCTGGAACTTTTGTTGCTGCTGCGTTTATTTTGGGGTTTTCTTTTCTCTGCGTTTGGGGCTATCATCTGTGTTTTGTGTTGCTGCCGGTCTATTCTTTTCTTGATTGTTGCTGCCTTTGCTGCTGTCCGTCCAGTACTTTGTCCGCTGTCCGCTGTTTTGTTTGTTTTTTTTTAGAAAAAACCTAGTACGTTTGTTGCTATTGTTTTGCGAAAGACCCTAGTCGTTTAGAATTCCGTTTCGTGCAGAAAACCCTAATTGTTGTTTGGTTTGTGGTTTTGCCGTTTCTTGGATTGCAAGTGTTAGTGCTCAATAAAAAAGTCGTTAAGTTCCGGTCGCCGCCATTGTTGTATTTGAATAATAACCAGTATTTCGATACAATGGCTGAAGACGGGAAGTACAAAATTGAGAAGTTTGACGGAAAAGATTTTGCATGGTCGAAGATGCAAGTAGAAGATCTTTTATGTCAAAAATATCTAGAGTTAGCGTTGATAGAAAACCTGATGAGATGAAGGACGATGAGTGGGCAACCCTAGACAGAAAAGCACTAGCAGTTATCAGATTTACCCTAGCTAAGAGGGTAGCGTTTAACATTCTGAAGGAGACGGCTGCGAAAGGTTTGATGGCTGCCTTGTCTAACATGTACGAGAAGCCATCTGCCTCGAATAAAGTACCTCTGATAAGACAGCTAGTGAATACCATATTGAAGGAGGGTGGTTCAGTTACCTCACACATTAACCAGTTCAATACTATCATATCTCGTCTGCTATCAGTTGATATTGAGTTTGATGAAGAAGTGCAAGCTCTGCTTTTGTTATCCTCGTTACCGGATAGTTGGTCAGGAACAGTTAAAGCGATTAACTAGGATGGCAATGGGGCGGGGCGGGGATCTCAGTTCCCATCTCCATCCCCGCTTCATAATCCTCTCCCCCATCCCCGGCGGGGAATGAGTTTCTATTCCCATCCCCGTCCCAATTGGGGATCGGGGATCCCCGTCGGGGAATCGGGTTTTTCAAGTTCCTAAATATTATTTAAGTTTAAACTATAAATAGTAATTTGGTAGAAAAATATGTGTAAATAAACATTAAAAAAATTAATTCAAACATATTTGAGGTATTTACATGTATAACGTATAATTTGTAATAAAACTAAAACAAAGAAATGGATGCAAAACATTTATAAAACCAATAAAATGAAAAATAACAATAGTATTTTAAACTATAGAAAAGTCATATACAATGATATTTAATATATTATATAAAATGTAATGAATAATTTACATTGTAAAGTTAAATATATATAATAATTTATATTAAAACACAATTTATAACCGGGGTCGGGTTCGGGGTCTGGGATTAAAGTGTCTCCCATCCCCGCCCCATCCCCATTATTTTAAATCGGGGATTCCCCGTCCCCGTCCCCATCCCCGGTCAACTCGGGGATTCCCCGGTCAAATCGGGGTCGAGTTACGGGTTCCCCGTCGGGGTTGGGTTTTTTTGCCATGCCTTCAACAGTTCATCTCGGAAATCTAAGCTGACGTTTGAAGAGACTCCTGACTTAATCCTCATTGAGGATATCAGAAAGAGCATCGGAGAATCCTCGAGTTCATTATTGAGCACTGAAAGGAGAGGTAGAGGAAATGGGAGGGCAGATCAAAATCTAGGAAGAGGGGCCAATCTAAACCGTGAGTACCGGGTAAAAAGAACAAAGTATCGTTCATAAAGACCGGTCAAACTCTGAAAGCTCGGAAACTCGAGCTTGTCTACAAACCGACACCCATGTCTTCTCTGGAAGGATCGAGTTACTACGTCATGGGACATCAATTCCCATCAAAACTTTCCCCGTTGTCACCTCTTCATAAGTGTCGAACCATGCCTTGTTGGGTGTCATATGGAATGAACCCCCAGAGTCAAGAATCCAATCTTATTATTGACATTTTGAGTCAACTACGGTGAGCACAATATCATTTTCAGAATTAGAATCTTCTCTTCCAACAGCAGCAGACGCTTTGTCGTTTCTTTTCGGACATTCATACTTCCAATGTCCAAGTTCGCCACACTTGTGGCATGCATCTTTCGGACTCGCTTTCGATCACATACCCTTTGATTTTGACCGTCCTCTTCCCTTTTGCAACTTGCTCTTTCCTTTCTCTCGGCCTCTTTCTCTATCTCCATTCACTACCGACAAGCCCATCGATTGGCTTTTGGGTATGACATGACTGCATATTCCAACCGATTCTGGCCAATTGGAGTTTGAGTGATCAATTTTAGTGTTTAATTGAATAAGTCGGCCAGGTAATTAGCGATTGTATGCCAAACTAAATTCAGCAATCGTTTTATTTTGTTCGCTTAAAAGTTGCAATCAAATTCTGCAATCGATTTTGATAATTGACTTCTACACTGTTCAATTGATGATCGTATGCTTCTGGATTTTTGACGTAAATTGAAATTGTTAGGAAATTGCTCGTCACACCACAACACACACACGTAAAGTAAAATGAGAACACAAACGATATTACGTGTTCGGTCGATGTTCTAACCTACGTCCACGGGGGCAACTAGGGTTTTCTTATTATGAGGTTATAAAGAATAATTACAAAGTACAAGAGATTATATAGACTAAAACAAGGTAACACTTCCTTAATTAATCTACGGGCTAAGAATAGATTAGGGTCGGCTGCCCCTTTCTCATTATCGAAGCCTACATCTCAACAGAAATTGCCCATCAAATTTGACAAAATTGGAAGTGTCGTTCTTGGCAGTAGGTGTTAGCAATTAGAATTGTCAATCGTCAGACCTGGGGAATCTCAATTTGAAATCAATCTCTAAGAAATCAGTCGTTCTTGGCCAATTTGGTTTTAGCGAGTGATTTTTATTTTTATTTTTATTGGCGTTCACAATTCTGCAATCTTGGAAATTAATCTGCCTTCAGATTGTAAAATTGGCTTGGGTTTTCAGTTTAAGGTGGAAACTGACTACGGTAAAATTGAATATTGATTTTGACTTTGGAGGTCAATTTGGCAATTGTTTTGCATTTGGTTTTTGTGATCAATTTTCGGCAATTCTGTTTTCGACAATCATGGTTGTGCAAGCGTTTCTCGATTTCAATTGGAATTGAAAAGAGTCTGAATTGTATGGAGTGTGTTCTTGCCATTAGAATTGACGGTTCAATTGAAATTGACAGCCACGTTGATTCATTTATTAGTATTTGTTTTTGGGCTATTTTTCCGTTCCGCTGCGGTGTTTGATTCAGGTGACTCGTAATGGTCACGAGTTATGTTTTTCCTTGCTTCGTTTGATAACGAAATGGTCGTTTTGGGTATCTTGAATGACGATTCAAGGATTTAGGTTATGATCCATTACGTTAGGTTTGGTTTAGTATCGGAATTGGAGCTGCGTTTTTTGTGGGATTCGTGTTGATCGAATTTCGAGTTGTTCGTTTTCGAAGGCATTTAGATGGCGATACAAGTTCCGTTTAAAATTTGATTTGTTCATTATGATGGTTGGTTTTCGGGTTGTTTCGTCATGTCGGGAAAGTGTATCATTAGTTTTTTGTGATCTACAAATTTTGGGCTATGGCGTCGTGGTTTGGCCCACCGTGGTTTGGGGTCGTTTGTAGATCAATTGGTATGCCTTTTGGAAACTTAGTATTGTTGGCTTTGTGTTTGAATCTCGGTTGGTCCGGTAACAAGTTTTGGTGGAGTTTCTCATTCGTTTTTGGTTACCCGTTAGTTTCTGGGGTATATGGGAGAAA
Source organism: Centrapalus pauciflorus (assembly GCA_020465985.1). NCBI lineage: Eukaryota > Viridiplantae > Streptophyta > Magnoliopsida > Asterales > Asteraceae > Centrapalus > Centrapalus pauciflorus. The sequence continues at coordinate 138,472 of JAANYP010008978.1, read as the reverse complement.
TTACACATTCGGATTTAGTTGCGATGATCGTTGTGTTTTGGGTCCAAATTTTGTTGATGTATTGGTAGGTTCCGCCGTTGTTTTTGGGTCGTCGCTTTTGCGTTGTTTCAGGCCGTTTGGATGTTTTGTTATGGGCTGTCATTTCGTTGCGACATTTGGTAACCGGTTGATTTTGGATATGGTTTTTTGTTCTCCGGTTTGTTGGTTTGGTGCACATTGATGTTTAGGTCACATATGTGATATTTGGTCTTCGTTGCTTTCGGATTGAAGGTTTTGGATTCGAATTTGAATTTGGTAGTGTGTTTCCAAATAGATGGAATTTGTTACATTGATATTTGGTTTGAGAAACACAAATTTTGTCAAGGTGGAGATTCGTGAGAATTAGTGACTTGAATTAGTTGTGAGTGTTTTTGTAATTTTCAGATTTGGTTGAAAGATTAGTTAGTTGTTAGTCATTGTTAGACTTTATTAGGATTAGTATAAATAGGTCATGTAACCCAATTTTGATGGTGAATTTGATTTTCGTTCCTTCTTGATTCACGTTTGTAGGTTTCCGATTTTGTAAGTTCTTAGATAGGATTTGTAATTTAGTTTCTGAATTCCTAACAACTAGCATTACTTGTTCAAACCGGCAGGCCACTACACATTACAATATGTATTTTAAAAAGCGCGCCTCAGGCTTAGTGAAGCGCGTATTTTAAAAAGCGCGCTTCAAGCTTAGTGAGGCGCGAGGCTCATTAAGGCTCAAAGCCATGCGCAACACAGGCTGTTGCGAGCGCCTCCTTGTCGTTTCCTTAAATTTGGCCTAGAAAAGAAGAAAATGAGTCCCTCCTTGATTAATCGTTAAAGTAATTAGAATTTGTAATAAAGATTGTGTAAATTTTCTATATTTTGTATTCTAAATTTTGGTATTTTACATTTTCAGTTGTTAAAGTAGTATTAAAAAGTCATTATATATGAACTATGATACCAAAACAAGTGTGCCTTGCGTACGTGATGTGCGCGCCTCACATCGCGCCTCACGCCTCGAGCTGCAAAACCCTTTTCGCAACGTGCCTCGCGCTTTTTAAAATCATATTTACAGTCAGTTTTGTGATGTGGACAACATAACTTACTGCAACAGTGTGTTTAATTTGGTATAAATGAAACTGCAAACTTAACAGCATGAGCCAAAAAAGACCATAAAAGTTTTTCAAACCACCAAAATGTTTCATAATCATGAAACAACTACAAATTTCATAGATTTTAACAAGAAAATCACAGTATTATACCTGATTTTGCAACTGAAGCACTTCCTCTTTTAACTTCAAGAGTTCATCCTGCCAATCAGTAGAAGTTTGTAAATGTTGTGATGATGGATATGAGGGTGGAGAGGGGGGAGGGCTAGAGGGAGAAATGCTAAAACGGACTATTTAAATTGATAGTGTAGTGTAGATATAGCCTGGGATGGAGTAGTCTCAAGCTCAAATGAAGAAGTGAGTTGATGCATGTACTCATTGGAATGCTACAAAAGCTTGTATGCATATGACCTAAGCTCTGGCGTCAAATTGTCAAGGGTTAACAACACAAAATAAGAACGTACTTAATAGAAATTCTTTATTATAGCATTGTACTGGAATTTCTACATATGTATAGAATATTATCCTCCTTATTTGTTGACCTTTGGTTGACTACTTGACTGGTGTCATACTGCCATGTAAACAGCACCTAACCCAAATCTAACCCATCATGTTGCATGAAGATTCCTTCTATAAAAGAATGCATTGAAAAAGTCAACACCAAACAGGCCAGCTGGGAAGGTAGAAGTTGTTAGTGAGCCATTACTTCTTTGTGAACCAACCGCAAGCTTAAAAGAAAACGGCATGTTTTATGAAAAGCATAATACTTGTCAGGGAGTAACTAATAAGATTGTGGCAACAAAAAGATGATGGGTCTTCATGGTCTATTTACAAGCAAGTAAATGCATGGAGCCAGGACTAAACATCTGATTTATTGATTTTCAAATTCCAATCCATTGATGAAAAAATAAAAAATAAAAAATAAAATACTGAGTACTCCATCATTATATCCCCCATTTTTGCCCATCATCAGAACTTACATGCATACAAAAAAATGGCAAAGAAAGCTAGAATCTGATATTCAGATGTCATGTATGGTTAATGTAGCATTGTAGCTCCTTTTTTTGGCATGAAAGGAAATGTGTATCTTCAAATAAAATGATGCAAATATGTATTTCACGTCCGTTATTTTTTAATAATTATGAGCTTGTAAGCAGGGGTGGACCGAGGCTATCATGATGGAGATCGACCCCATAAAAAAATTCAGTAATATGTTGTATAATGTCGAAAATATTTCTGATCACTACAAATTTTATAATTTGAACTCGTCTTCTGCCTAATATTTATTAATTTTACACACACAAAAATAATTCATACAACATCTAAACCAAAAATAAATAGTTAGCGCAAACAATACCTATATAAAGATCTTCAAAAAAAAGTTTCAATTAAAATTTATAACCTTAAACTAGTATCAAAAAAATAGTTGATTACTATGCAGTAACTTGGGTATATTATAATTGTTGAGATTAACTTACTAATTTGAGGTATATTTGGGTAATTGTTAGAATGTTCTTGTTAATTTATTTGATTTAAATTATCAATTTAAGGTTTACAGTTACATTAGCAAATAATTGAATTATTATTTGTTAGGCTTAAATTATCTAACTTTTGTAATTTTGTTTATTTCGCTAGAAAACTTGAAAAGAAATAAAACTCATAGAAAAAAAAATTTTATCTGATTGTTGTAATTGCACCAAAGAAAATTAATGATGTAGCAAAGTTTCCAAACGAAATTGTAAACAACAATATAGAATGTAACTAATTTGTTTTTGTTACTAATGAGCAATGGTATTACACTGCCTTCATTTTAGTGGCAAACTCAAAAAACCAAACCAAGTGTGAGTTAAATAACTGACCCTATAAAAATATAATCATTGATCCGTCACTGTCACTGCCACTGCTTGTAAGTGTTGAGTTGTGGAGACTGATTGTTGCCGAAGGCTAATATTCCATTACGAAATCTTAGCATTAGGCTTGATCCATTAAGGATTTCCTTATTTTCGGTACTTGTTTCCTATAAATATTAACAATCTTAAAATTGTACCTAATCCGAAATTAATAGTCTCGCTAGTGTGGCCGTGGACATAGCGGTGTCCAAAACCGGATATTCGAATTTCGGATAGTGATTTTTGCCATCCGAATCCGACATTTCGGATTCAAACATCGGTTATCCGAGAATTCATATTTATTTATTTTTTAAAAATTAAATCAAATATTTAAATATCTAAAATACTAATTCATATATCCAAATACATGTGAAAGATAAATATATCACAAACTAAATTTATCCGGAATTATATACTCACAACGACAAAAAAGATTAGAAAAAAACTAAATTATATAAATTATTAGTTTATAAATCTATAATATCAAGATAAAACTATAAAATATACATTAGAATAATACTAAAACAGTAAAACACTCAATAATCAATACTAAAGATATATAATTTTTTTTAAAAAAAATTGGATTTTCGGATATTTTGAATATCCCAATATCCGAAAATTTGGAATTTTACTGTACGAATCCGACTCCAAATTTTCGGATATCCGATTTTTGGATATTTTTAGATTTTTATTTCGGATGCTCGGATTTTTATGAACACCCTGCTTACCACGAAATCCTTGTGTTCTTTTGTTTGCATCGTGATGCAAACCTACCAACTGAGGCTGATGAGTCAGCGTTCAGTCAATTCTTCCAAGAATTAGGTTAGCTAATTATGGAGAATAGCCAAGAAAATATGATAGAACAGAGGGAACAACTAGGTTTGCTAATTAGGTTTGTAAATCTTATACTCATTCAACATGATTGCAATTACACACGCAACACGCCTATATATGCAATCATCTTACCATACACTAGCATCTATACTAATACAACCCGATTTGTTACGTCAACAAACCCACTACCCTCCAAACATATTTTGCTAGACTGTATTCCTTGATGTAGACTCTATGTATATTAGTAAAACCATACTTCTTTATTAGCCATACATCACATCTTGTTTGTCGTTCTTAAACCTAACAGTAAGGTCAAGAGAAAGGAGGAAATGCTGAACACGGTGGTGGAAGAGAATATTGACGCGGTAATTGTTTGCTACGAAGAAGTAGATCTGACAACAACTGAACGAACCTTGAAAGGGAAATGCGGATGTATATATATATATATATATATATATATATATATATATATATATATATATATATATATATATATATATATATATATATATGGCATACCTCGTGTTCTCGGACGAGAGTTTGACGATCCCAGACGACAAAAGAGACAGCGACGAAAACTAGAAACAGTAGAGCGAGGCGTTTCGGTCGTTTCAAGTAATAGGCCGGATATACGTACCTCCATGTTGTCGACGATGAGGAAGACCTGCTCCTTGCCATTTTTCTCTCTATCTCCAATAATCAACAGAACCCTAAAACCTAACACAAATGGCGCAAGGAGGGTATCAAAACATATAATAGAGGCTAAACGGCTGGTCAACTCTCTTGAAAAAGACGGATTTGGCGTAGTATTTCCCTGATTCTGACGAATCTATGTTGGAGACAGATGAACTCCGTCTGATTATTCATACCGTACTACGTATTCATCCTTTGGAGAGATACAAAAAGAAACGAAAAAGAACAACTCTAATGAACACTTAACTTTTTTTAATTAATATTTTAAAGATTGTTTAAATGAGCTTTTAATCGGTATAATTACTAAAATAGTCACATATCACACCACTTTATCACTTTTAGCCATTAAAAATTCATTTTACCAAAATAGTCACATTTTACGTAACCACATTTACGTGATATATATTTTTTATTCATATTCTAATACATTACGTTACAAAAGTTGTTTGGTAACTAAAATGATTGTACTTTAGGTGATCACTTTTAATCATTACATTTTTATGGGGAATGAGCATATTTTTAAAAGTGGTCACGTAAAGTACAAGCATTTACGTTACCAAACACCTTTTGTAACATAATGCATTAAATTATGAATAAAAAATACATATCACGTAAATGGTGGCTATCACGTAAATGTGGTAACGTAAAGTGCGGCTTTTTTGTTAAAATGAAAATCTAATGGCTAAAAAGTGATAAAGAGATGTAATATGTGGCTATTTTAGTAGGGTTAAGTGTCATTTTGATCATCTAACTTTTAGATTTTTTATGATTTAACCATTGAACTATTTTTTGTACCGATTTAGTCACTAAACTAAAGTTTAGTTGCTAAATCAGGACAAAAAATAATTTAGTGGCTAAATGAGACAAACTTGAAAGTTAAATGGTTAAAATGATACTTAACCCATTTTAGTAATTAACCCTTAAAAAAATTACTAAAATAAGCATCTTAATATTTAAATAAGAGTTAAATTTAACACTTGATATTTAAAGCAAGACTTTTTTTAAAAATAAGTTTTAACTAATATTTAAAATAAGATTTTAATAAAACAAGCATCTTAATATTTTATTAATATTTAAAATTTAAAATGAGATACTCTGTCTTATCTTAAATGGCGAAAATAAAGACATTGTTCCTTGTAAATTATCATGGGTTTTTTTTTAAATCTCATGAGATTTTGTCTTTCGTTTTTTCTTGATATACATCTAACTTGTTTTATTACTTTATTATCTTTTTGAGATTTCATTATTTAATTTATTTTTTCACTTCTAGTAAACATATAATCCATTATTAATTATCAAAACAACAATAATATCCTTTAATAAATTTATATGTAATAAAATTACATTTTTATACTTTTAATTTGTCGTTAACATTTTATATAGAAAAATTTACTTGTTTTTTTAGTGATAAGAATTGACAATGTCATTTTTTTCAAACAAATTAAGGTGTTGTTTGATTGCAGGTAAATTGTTTGATGGTTGATTTACCGATTGATGAAATGTGATCCTGATAAGATTTTGAAGTCAGATAAGAGAATTCATTTAATCTGTTTGTTTTATAAAGGGAAAATGAGGTCAAATAGTTGTGAACTTTTGAGTTTGTACTCATTTAGGTAGTATACTTTTTTTGTGCACATTTGGTAGTCAAACTTTCAAAAATGTTTCAATTTGGTAGTTGGGTGACTTGAAAACCGACACCAACCGGTCACCATGCTTACGTGGATGGTTTTTTCAAGAAAAATGACATCGAATAGCTATTAACTTTCAAGTTTGTTGAAACACTCATATTAACATAATATAATCATTAATGGGGTTACATTAGATTAATGATAATTAACATGGATTTTAAAGAAAATCGGGCATGACCCGTTCGCACGGAGTCAATATCCTTGTTTAGTTGTAAACCATGATTTGGAATGTAAGGTAAATTTACAAGATAATTCTAAATAGTTACAACCACTATCATCCATCAAAGACATTAAGTGTCTATGTGTACACATCTAAGTGTGTTTGGTAGACAGACTACCCAAAAGTATCACAATATTAAATTAACTTTTACCGAATGTCAAGGCTTCAATTGCGGTCCTTTTAAACTCTAGGACCAGAGTCAGCAATCACCTTGCCTTTACTAATCCACCTGAGGTATATAAAAGTGAGGGGTTAGCAAATAAAATTTGCTAAGTGAGTTACTAGATCGATATGGAGTGCAAAACATACAACATGTATAAATGTTAAAATGATTATGAAATGACAAGTGCAATATCTTTTAATAAAAATGATGTGGGCATAGCCCATTAATTTGCATAGGTTGCGGTACATGACCCGCTACCCGCCGTTGCCCCAGCAGAGAATCCATGTCCAACTGCGCAACTCCAACCGGCTTCCATGTCCGGCCACCTACCCGCGAGCTCATTGCGGTATAGGAATTTATACGCACAAACACAAAGTAATGCGTTTAATAATAATAATGATAATCTGGATATCCAGTGAGGCCAATAATAAATGAGCATAGCTCACAATGGGGTAATCAAGTGTAATCATGTGAAGCATGAAATGAACAATCTTCGAGCATAGCAAGAAGGTTAATATATGTCATAAAAGGTATCAAATGAGGTATGCTAACCATAGGCCATGATTAAATAATGAACCGCCAATAGGGCAGTATAATAAAACCAGTGCAATGCATCATATAAGAGGATGATGCCAATTAGATATGCACAATGTCATAAATAAAATAAACATGTAATTATGAACGCAACACACACATCAATGCTAGAACTCACAGTACTATAGGCTATAATAGTCTTTAAGGCTCAAAACGGCCAATAAGTCCCTTAACGCCCCGAACCGTTAACCGGCATTCCTTCAAGCTCCAAACCTATAAAATAATGATATTCAATGTATTCGTAAGCTTATAGTAGTATATCACAAGGTCTGGAAGTTATTTGAAGTTTTTAAGCGTTTTCGGTTTAAGATTCCGAATTATCGACACTGAGACGCCTCTTATTGAGTTTTATAAAATTTGGGCGTTATTTGATGATAAATTATGTGTTATATCCCATGATGTTACAGTATCATTATGGGAATGAAAATAAGTGTTCTGGGTGAACAAGGCTCGACTCGCACCAGTTTCGTATTTTGGTCATAACTTTTTCATACAAACTCGGATTTAGGTGATTCAAGAGCCCAGACGAAGAGGAGACATAGGGCTACAACTTTTGTCTTTTGAAAAATGGCCATATCTGATGGTAAACTCGGCGAGTATGGAGTGGAACTCGGCGAGTTCCCTTGCCCTGCAGTCCAGAACGTATCTTTTGACGTCCTGCTTGCATCCATCTCATTCCAAACTCAATTTCAACATGTAAAAACACCCTGAAACTTCAGTTTATGGTATATTTGATATATATGAACATATAGGAACATGATTTAACATCTAATCTCATTAAATCATTCAATTCTATATATATATATAATCACATCTCAAACTTTCAACTCAAGCTTTATAGCTTTTATGTGTTCTCTTGCATTTGCAAGTTTAGCAACACACTAAGCCATGATTGTTCATCTTTGGCTCACTATTTCATGGTTCACTACTGTCTTGCCATATGTATGGCTAGGCTAGAAGTGTTGAAAACTAACACACCCTTCATAACACTAATAAGAACTCACTTTGATTATGGCTTGTATGGTTGCACAAAGAGGTTCAAGTCCTTGGCTAAATTATGCCATACTTTGTCCAGCCCTAATTCTTGCTCTTCTATAAGTGTTTATGTGCAGAAAATTGAAGACAAGAGAATGAGGAGGAGGCCAACCGATTGGGGGGTTTTGTTACCCTCAATTGGTCCAAATTTTACACATAACCACCATTTATTCTTGCAACTCTCCATTCCAACATCAACTTTCATATTCTATGCATTTTTAATCCTCCACATGCATAAATCACTTGTGCAAGGAGCTTAAAGTCTTGTACACTTTCATGTGAATTGCTAAGTTACAAAACATGAAGCATGTTATACAAGTAGATAAAGCATATATAGGGCCAAGATTTTAATTCAATTATAGTTAAACAACTAAATATAATTTGCTTAGCACTTAATTACTTATGATTAGTAATTTAACTTAAAGGATTTTTACATAAAGATATAAGTTGCCAATTTACAAGGCTTAAAGTGTATAGTACAAGTGGTTATAGCTTATAGCTAGGATTTTAATTCCCACCATAATTTAACAATCAAATACAATTTATTTAACAGATTTATTAATTATAATTGGCATCTTTATTTTGAGGCTATTATAGCAATGTATGAGTTCAAGTAACTCAAATACATGCAAGTCTCACTTATCTATTTATAGTTTTGTAATTTATATTACCATATAATCTCTTAAATAATAAAAATTTTTAATCTTTACATATTGATTAACATAAATAAATCACTCAACTTATTAGTTGAGTGTATAATTAGTAGTTTAATTATTATATCAAATTTGAGGATGTTACATTTGTACACATTTATGTTGTGTACTTTTCTTTTGTGCACATTTAGTAATCAAACTTTTAAAAATGTTTCAATTAAGTAGTTGGATTATCCAAAAATCGATACCAACCGGTTATGATACTTATGTGGGCATATTTTATGACATAGAATTAAGGAAGAATTTCATATATATCATTTTAAACTTTTAATATTACACATATATCCTTGCAAAAGTTTTATCACATATATATCATTCTAAATCATTAAATCTCACGTATATATCCAAATGACTATTTAAATTTATTTTATCATTTAAAATTTTTTTTGAATACCTAAATTACCATTTTAAATTCCAACAAAAATAAATTAGAAAAATAAATAAATATCATTTCTAATTTAATTCAATAATAAAATAATTAAAAATGATATTTAGTATTTTTTAAATAATATATATGCGTAATATTATAAGTTTACAATGATATATATGAAATTTTTCATTCATTCTATATATAATAAGATATGTCCACATACGTATCATAACTGGTTGGTATCGATATTTGGTAAACCAACTACTTAATTGAAACACTTTTAAAAGTTTTGACTACTAAATGTGCACAAAAGAAAATTACACAACATAAATGTGTACAAACTTGAAAGTACATAGCAATTTGATGTCATTTTTCTTGAAAAACCGTCCACGTAAGCATGGTGACCGGTTGATGCTGGTTTCCAAGTCACCCAACTACAATTGAAACATTTTTGAAAGTTTGACTACCAAATGTGCACAAAAAAAGTACACTACATAAATGAGTACAAACTCAAAAGTTCACAACTATTTAACGTCATTTTCCCTTCTCATTTCAAACAATTTCCATCATTCTTCATCACAAAAACATACAAATATTCATATTTCAATAATTGATAACTACAATATAATAGAAAGTTTAAAAATAATAATAAAAACTTATTATCCTTCATATGTATTTAGAAGTCTAAAAAAATTAAAGTTTATGTCAAATAATAATAATATAATTCTTGTATTTTTTTGTAATAAAATTAATATTTTTATGTTTTAATTCTTAGTTTGTATGTATTTAGCATAAACAACTATATATTAAAACATTCGCGTAATACGCGGGTAATAAACTAGTTATTGACTAATTCACATCATTTACATGTTCATTATGATAAAACGTTCAATTTCATGCAAAATAACAATATGCACATGTTCAAATGTACTATATGCATGAACATGTGTATATTGCGCAATTTTGTATGAAATTAAATATTTTGTCCTGATGAACATGTAAATGATATGAATTAGTCGGTTATAATGCAATTTTGAACATATGTATATTATAATTTTACATGAAATTTAACATTTTATCATAGTAAACATGTATATTTAATATGTTTTCCAAAACTCCAGTCAAATATAGTAATCTATAGATCTCAACTATATATATATATATATAAAACAAAACCAGTGTATTTGAACAGTTTCGAACAACATTTCCTTTGAGAGTTTGAGAGACTCTCGTTCGTTATTTGCAAGAAAGATGATGGGGGTTAAGCTTAAGCAGAAGGTAACAAAAACAGGGACATAATTTGCAAAATGACGACGGGTGGAACCCACCCATCCACCCTTACTAGTGCTAGAGCTACTAGACTGACTGCTAGTACACAGTACACCACCCACCCACCCACCCAAACCTAATTCTGCCTGCCCCAACTCCAAGTAAGTTGATCGGAATCCATGGCGGAGATAACCGACTTATCAGAAGACCATCTCTTCTCCATCCTTGTGCTCTTACCTCTGGAGTCCATCCTGTCGTTTGCCATGACTTGCAAGAAGGCCACCCGTCTCACTCACTCCCATAATCTCTGGAAATCCATCTGCACCAGGGATTGGGGTGCTCAGCTCGATGCCCTCATCGATTCTTCTTCTCTCGACTGGAAAAGACTCTACCAGCGCCTCCGCAACCTGGATCGTGTCTCTTGCTATAACCTCCCACTCACAGACTTGAACACTTCCCCCTTCCCCAGGGCTTCCCATTCTCTCAATTATTTTTCCCAATCTCTCATTCTCTTCGGCGGCGGATCCGAGGGAGGTCAGTTTCATTTCATTCTCCCGCTCTCCACAACTAAAACCTAGATGACCAGATCTATCTATCTACTTGTCTCATAAGTGTTTTTGCACATCTTGAAACAAATATATGTATTTAGTTAATTAATTTTAATCATTGCCCCTTGGTTGGACTTGGATGAAAAATGGCATTCCTTGCCTAGGCACCAAAATAGGGTTTGTAGTATGCGAGGTACTAAAACAACCAACATCCTTTCTCATAATAATTTCTTTTTTATGATTCTCCTTTTTCTTACATTACTTTCACACTTCTTCTGTGGTTGATTCACTCGTCATCTAGCTGATAGTGTCTTCTGAGACATGATGCACAATACTGTGTTGCATCACTTGAATTATAGAAAGAAACTCCTTGACTTGCCACCTTTCTGAGTGTCAACTCTGGAATGAACCACCATTTCACACAATCAATTTAAGCATGATAGTATCAAAAAACACTCATGTTCCTGAAAGTCCTGGTACTTGTATGTTCAATCATCAATCATGTAAATGAGTGATGACCATTGGATTTAAAAAAATTGTAATTCAAACTCAGCATGATGTTCTCATAGGACCTAAATTTAGTCTGTACTGTTACGGAGGTATTCTTATGCAATATTTTTTTCTGCTTCTTTCTTGATATCTCCAGTATATATGCATTGAAATTTTCCTTTCCTCTTTTGCTGTTAGGACGCCATCTTGATGACACATGGATATCGTATGTAGGAAATAGCTTTAGAAGGATGATGAATTGGCAAAGAGTTATATCAGATGGCCCAAGTGGGCGGTTTGGGCATTCATGTGTTGTAATAGGTGATTGTCTTGTGCTGTTTGGAGGTATCAATGACAGTGGGATCCGTCAGAACGATACATGGATAGCACAAGTAGTCATAGACAAGAACAACAGTAGTACCTTGTCATGGAGACTACTTGATGTTGGTCCAGTTGCACCTCCAACGCGGGGAGCCCATGCTGCTTGTTCAGTCGATAATCGAAGGATGATTATCCATGGAGGTATTGGGTTATCTGGGCTGAGACTAGGAGACACATGGGTCTTAGATATATCTGAGAATCTTTGTTTTGGCACATGGCATGAATCTGTCACTCATCCGGTTCCTTCACCGCGCTCAGGGCACACATTGACATACATCGGAGGAAGCAAGACGGTTCTATTTGGAGGTAGAGGAACGGGTTATGAGGTGCTTAACGATGTCTGGTATTTTGATTCATCTGAAGGCAATTTGGGATGGGTTCCAGTAATGTTTGAACTACGAAATATTCCTGGTGGACTTTCCCTTCCACGGGTTGGTCACTCAGCCACTTTAATTTTAGGAGGGAGAGTGCTTATTTATGGCGGAGAAGATTCATACAGGCACAGGAAGAATGACTTTTGGTTGTTAGACATCGGTTCAAGGCAATCCATCACTGAGGACCAGAGAGTAGCAAGGTTGCCAACTATATGGAGAAGGCTAAAATCCGAGGGTTATCAGCCCAGGAGCAGGTCATTTCATCGAGCCTGTGCAGATGAATCTGGACGCTATTTGTATGTCTTTGGTGGAATGGTGGACGGGATCCTCCAGCCTGCTGAACCCACTGGGCTGAGGTTTGATGGGGAACTTTTTGTTGTAGAGCTTGTACTCTAGCTTAACAAGGGAAAAATTGTGAATATCGTAAAGAAAGTAAATGATGCATCAGCCAGTGATCTAGCGCTAAGTAAATGGCCATCTCTATGTTGACTTGTGATCAAGGACTGAAGGTGTTGGCATGTGAGTTTTGAATGCTATATGCTAGCTGAATCTTTCAAGATTACATTATACTAGAGGAATAGTTGGCTAGGCTGGGCTATTAAAGCACGCATGTACATGCTTGTTTGGAAATAGAGGATGTTAGCCATCATCGAGGGTGAGGCTGTACGTGTGTGTCTTAACGAAGCTGGCATTGCATGAGGTTAGGTCATCTTATGCATCTGTCATCGTGGAAGATGCAAGAATACAAGACCAATCATTAAAAAAGTTCGTCTCCATCCAGAATCATATTTCGTTTATACTTGTGTGGTCAAGAAATATGATTCAGGCAGTGTTATATTCCAGCCAGAACTTCTATCATTGACTGTTGGCAGCCAGTAAAGCAGGAGCTGAACAAGTTTGCAGTTGATGTGAAGCGAGGCTTCTGAATGTTGGTCCTGTATGTATCCCCCTTGTAATCAGATCAGGTTTTTGGGTATTTTCTTTTTGGACCCAACTGGCTACTCAGGCAGCATGCCAGCCACCGAGTGAAACATAATAAAAAATGGCATGTTTGAGGCTTAGTCAAGTGTATAGCATACCTAGGAAAATGGACTGCTGATAGTTTTGAAAGTTGAAGGGGTGGAGTTTGTAACGTGTACAACTCAATTAGGAGTCATATGGTGGCCACACGCCCACACCACTAGATAGAAAATGTTTGTAATTTTGTATGTGTATGTACATAGGAGGAACAAATGAGAAACAATTTCTTCTGAGATGGGTGTCAAGTGAATGGATTTAGTGATTTTGTAGCATGGATTCGCAACACACATATAAAATTGTGAAATAATGTTACAAACTTGTTGAATGCCTTGTTGAGGGAGTAGGGCAGTAGGCCACCACAGGTGAGAGTGGGGGCACCTGCCATGCCTGTGAGGCAGTGGCTGTTGGCTTTGCAGGTGGTCCTTTTCTGTTCAGCTTCTACAACCTTCCCATCCATAATCCCCTTTGCCAACAAAATATCAAGGGACCCTTCATATTATACTCCAACAAGATAGTTGACCCTTTGTGGTCCTGCCATAGGGGTCATGGCATGTCTTGTCCCCAGCGATATGGTTTACTCGTAAATTTTGAATATCTAATTGAATCCTTTACAAGATCAACATGAATACGATTCAGAGTACAATCTGCATGTAACGAAGCAATGTGGATATAATAATAATGATCATGATAATGATAAGAAAATTCAATTTCTCTTAAGAAATCCACCTTTTTATCAGGCTTCACATTCGTCCAAAAACACCAAAAACAATCTTTTGGTTTTTTATATCACCAAGTCTGTGTATTCGTAGTGAAATAATGACAGAATACTTTGGAAAGGAGAATGTTGGACACACAAATGCCATATCCACTAGAATCTGATTCAACAATGCAGGCCTAGCCTACAACCACACCTCAGATATATTACCTCTAAAACAATTACGTACATAATTTCTTCTTGCATACAACATTGTACCAAAAAAACATTGTACCAAAAAAGACTTGCACCGCTATTTTCCATGTGGATTGATACATAACAATTGTAAAGCAAGTGTCAGACATCTTTTAATGCTAAACATGAGAAGGGGTTATGTTTGTATACATGATGCACCTGTATTCACACTAACCTGAAAGAAACATACATAAAGAGGCGCCTGTCATAAGCTCAGTTTTGTTCTCCACATCTCCCCTATGACCTTTTTGGGAGTAGGATCGTCCAGGCCTCTATCTCGCTGTCCTGAGGTGAAGTAGAACCATCCATCCCAGAACCCTGCCAGTGTGGTTTTCACACGGAAAGGAAGCTTCCCAACGACCGACCATTTCTGCAAAAAGGAACTCCAGCGATGAAACAACAAATTAATATTTGTTCAGCCTGCATGGTCAAGTTAAGAAACCACTGCATTACTGTGACGGTGACCTCATAATTTGTACTTTAAGGTAATAATCAAAAGATCAAGGTCTCAAGGACTTGATGTAACATCCCTACTTTCGAGTTTATTTAATTATTAATATTGTGTTGGGTCAATTATATCCCGATTAGTAGAATGATACGTGTCGGGACCGAATAATACATAGCCGTGGGGAGGTGTCACCACCAGAGATGTGATTCTCCGCGTGCTTATGGATCTCACACTCTCCACGTTGGATATATCAGTGATGAGTGAGGTGCATATGAGCGAGAGTTGAGCTGCATTCATCTACCATGTGTTATGTGCTACGTGATTGTGTTTATTGTACAGAGTCTAACCCTTGTGTACTCACAATCTTCCCGGCTTACATTTTCGAGTCTAAATGCGTCTCACAGAGTCAGAATTCAGCGCAGTAGCCGCCGGAGCAGAAGTAGGAGACAGTAGCTACCGTCAAGGATTCCTACTTCATTTTGACTGTATGTGACATCATCTTTTGAGAGTTTCATGTATCAGGGTTATGTATGCCATATCAGTTTATGTATCCGTTAGTACGCTGCATGGTTGTGTATGTATTAAAGTGTTAATTAGCAGTGTTCTTGTAATCCTCCTGCATGTTTTATTATGAGTATTATGCAATACTGCCACTTATGATATAATAATGACGTCAAATTCAGTTGAAATTCGAAGGTGTTACACTTGATATTGTTGGAGGAGCGGGATTTTCTCATAGAAGAGCACAAAAACAAGTTCAGTAACAACATACAAGAAATGGTCCTCGATAAGCAATGCCACATGCCATCATTTTGCTCATTAGTAAAGAGAGAGCCAAACAAGCTCGAAAAGGAAGTGACTAGAAAAACCAAAGAATCAAGAGAAAGAGACCCTGTCCAACCAGATTTCCGTCGGCTAAAGTTTGCTCTAACCAGAGTACAATCAGAACTGAGCTCCCATTTGATCTCAATCATTCAATCAAGTGCCTCAAGAAAGACCACCCAACAGAACCTCATCATCAGTGTACATAGACTTGTGGTCATGAAAATTGCAGCTGCTAAGAGATTATTCAGCAAGAGATGGAAAGAGTGATAAACAACACAAGTTGCATGTTGGTTTCCATAGAGCCATCTTTTGGCTCTTCAAAGAAAAAGGTAAAGTGCAAGAACATGGAAAATTGTTTGGTTCTCAGACAAGGAACATGGATCTCGGGCATCATAATTTGAAATTTTGGGGAGATTGCTTGGTATGCCCTCCAAGATCAAGTGAAAAGGTATTAATTGTGAGATGCCATTTGAGGAGCTTATCACAGAAATGGCCCTCTCTTAACAACAAAGTACCACCAAGGACCTGAGGGCATCTGCAAGATCCTTGGTTTGTCACCCGTCCTTACTGTGCTACTGGTTTTTGTATTCAGTTTGGCATCTTTAAAGGGCTGGTTTTGCAGGTATCATCAAAGGTCGAACTCTGGTTGGATTGCTTCCTCACTTGTGATGGTCAAATAAGGTCACCTTCATCATTTCAAAGTTTAAAAACTGAATTAAACTTTTGATCCCTGTGGTTTGTTTGAAGTTACAGGCAGGTCCCTAGTAGTTTTTTTATTACACAGATGGTTTCAACGTTGAAACCTCTGCACATTTTGAAAGTCTAATAGTCCCAAGGATCAAAAAGCATGCAAAGGTTTACAGGGACCATTGGTGTGATAAAAAACTATAAGGAACCATATCAGTAAATTTGAAAAACCACAGGGACCAAAAGCGTAATTCAGTTAAGATAAGTGTGTTAGATCAAGTCATTTGTTGTGTTACTTTTTCCGAATTGTGATCAGATCTTTTTTCAGTTGAGGTGTATGTCAGTTGAGATGGACCTGTTCATTGTATCCAAAATCTGAATCTCAATCTTCGACAGTGTTGAAGAACTACCAATATAATTCTATTTCTTTTTGCCAAAGAAAGGAGTTAGCATGGTGGGATGAGAGGTTTGTAGTAGCTATAATGATGGATGACACTCCAGATATATCTAATTAAAACCAAAGCAAACCTATATCTAAAGTGAAGGCATGTGTAGACTAGTAGTTTCAGCAACAATAGCCAGCCAGAGATCCAAAAAAAGAAAATAACTGACACAAGTGATAGATAAAGAATGCATCTTACCAGAGTATCCAACTGAAACTGAAAAATTTCTCCAACAAGGATCATTTTCTTAGTTACTGGGTGCTTCTCTGTAGTGCCACCGGCAATAACAATAGAATTGTTGACGACAACCCATGCAAACTCTATGTGGGAGTCAGGCTTTGGCATAGGAGGTAAAACCTTCCACTTCATCTCATCATCTAACATGTAAACATCACTATATACAACCTGTGACAATTTTTAGGCTTTAATCAGTAATAAATTTGTGGTTGACACTCTCAAAGTACCATATACAAACCACCTAAACCTGACAAGGTCAAAAGTCACAACCACCCAAAAGACAAGTTACAGCTAAAGTGCAGTGCACCTATGGATGCACAACAAAGGACATAATGGTCGATAGAAGTTAACCCTGCTTGGATAATTACTTTGACACAGAACTGACTTCAAAGCAAGAAAGGAAGACAAGTAAGGGGTTGTTATTCAACAGGTAAAATGACCCCTTAATGATGCGTAACCATGAGTAGATATATGATAATTGCAAAACAATTAATCAATTGCACAAGAAACAATGATATGATAAAAAGCTTCAAACTACCTAGATATCTTTTACTACACTACAATCCTTTAACAGAACATCAAACTTGTAGTGGCAATTTTATATATAATAGCTTAGAAAAATTCTAAAGAAGCCAATGAACTTTCGTTTTTGAGTGATCAAGTCCCCAAACTATTTTTTTTTTATAATTAAATTCCTGAACTTTGTAATAAGGAAAGATTGAATCCCTAAACATTTTATTTGAATGGTTAAGAACGATCAAGTCCCTAAAATTTATAAAAATAAATGGTTAGTTTTTATGATCACAAGGATTTAATAATTCATTTTCAAAACGTGTAAGGACTTGATAATTCATTTTTATAAAGTACAAGAACTCAACCATTCAAACAAAATGTTTAGGGACTTGGTTATTCGTTTTTATAAAGTTCAATGACCTCTATATACATATAGAGGGAGGTTCAATTGAGAACTTTTGTGCATCAAGGTACAAAAGAACCTATACCATCCATTAGATCAAAAAATTGTATGAATTAGATTAATGGCAAAAGGGTAAATAGTTGGACAATTTTATGCATCTTGTGCATTGCAAAACAAACATGCAAGGACATTTTGGAAAATGTGCATACCTCATTAAATTTAATATTTTAACAAATATATAAACAATAAATGCTAAAATAAATTCAACTGATACACTTTCAAATTTAACAAAAATTACACAAATTCAAAAAAAGATGATGGAGATATCGATGCATTTCATATTAATCGTTTGATGCATCTCGACTTTATCTATACAAAATTTATACAAGTCGTGATGCATCGCTGTTAATCATCATCATTGTATTTATTATTCATCTATGCATTGTGATGCATCGTTGTTGATCATCAACATCATTCATCGTTGATCTACGCATCGTATTTATTGTGTTCATCGTGATGCTTCACTGTTAATCATCATCATCATCGTTTAAGGTGGCAGTGGTGCATGTGGCCGAGGGGGAGGAGAAGGAGACATGATAGCCAAGTGGGGATCGTGATTGACGTGCAGGTGGAGGCGGCGGCGGTACAAGAAAGTGCAGGCGGCGGCATCGGCGGTGTAGTTGATGGTGGTGGTGTTGGTCGAGGATTGCAGGCGGCGTCGTTGGTTGTTGGCGGCGGTCAGGGTGGTGGTTAGTCGAGAAATGGTGGTGATTCAAGGAAGTAGATGTTGGTGGTGTTGTTGGCGTCGGAGGTGGTTGGTCGAAATGATGTAGGCGGCAGTCGGTGGTGGTGGTTATCCGAGAGAAAGTGTGGGAGAAAGGGATGGTGGCCGGTTACAGGGAGAGTGATGGGGAGAGAGATGAGAGGGAGAGTGATTTTAGGTAGATAATTAATGCATGATTTAATTCCTTAAATTATCTTTTTGATTTATTTAAAATAATTAGTTCCCATATATTTGTTTTTCTATGTTTACCCTTAATGCATCCTTGTTAAAAGAAATGATGCATAAAAGTAAGTTCTCTGAAGTTTCCAGGTGCATGAAAGTTCTCAATTACCTCAATCTATATATAGATTCAAGATCAATGGGGGGTACCGGAGTACCATATTAATGAACATGTTCAATACGATAAAATGTTTAATTTCAAACAAAATTGCAATATACACACGTTCAAATGTACATTATTATTGACTAGTCAAACATCATTTACATGTTTATTATGATAAAATGTATATATATTATAAAGATGGTATGCAACGCACCAGAAGGTATCACCTTTAAAAAAACTTTTAATATATTTTTTAATAAACATGTTTTAGTTAAAATTATTAAGATGGTATGTAAGTTTCACATACATTCACATCTCCAAACTCCTTAAAAAATGATGTGAACGTACACTTACATAAATTTACATATATGTGAATGTACATTTATGTGATGCTCGATTTCATTTACTTAGAATGTGTGAATGTGCATGAAATTTATATATGATCCTTCTAATGTTAATTAAAACGTGTTCATGAAATTTTTTTTCCAAAAAATTAATTTTAAGAGTGGTACCTTCTGGTGAGCTGTATAATAAGTGGTACTCACTTGAACCTATATATATATATATATATATATATATATATATATATATATATATATATATATATATGTGTGTGTGTGTGTGTGTGTGTGTATATATATATATATATATATATATATATATATATATATATATATGTGTGTGTGTGTGTGTGTGTGTGTGTGTGTGGACCAAATCACATAAAAAACAAAAGTTCGTTGGGTTTTTCTTTGCTTTTTCCCTTCTTACAAACTCTTGTCTGTTTATAGTACTTGTACTATGTGGCTTAGTTCTTAATTTTTCTTCCAAATTAAATATATCTATATCAATATTGAAGTTGGATGTAGTTGCTTTGACTT
The DNA here is from genome assembly GCA_020465985.1 of Centrapalus pauciflorus. NCBI lineage: Eukaryota > Viridiplantae > Streptophyta > Magnoliopsida > Asterales > Asteraceae > Centrapalus > Centrapalus pauciflorus. Next base: position 118,585 of record JAANYP010008978.1, on the reverse strand, counting down.
TCAAAGTCAACATATGACAATGACAACCAACATAGAACAAAGGGAGTACATTATATCTTAGCCATGATACCTCATTTCGTCGGGAACATTTGAATATAGATGAATTTGGTTTGGCCATAAAGTCCCCTTCTTGACCACCAATCATATATAACCGATCATCGACCACAATACAAGCCCTGTAGCAAAAATGATTTACTTTATGTAGAGATTCAGGGAAACAAAAAAAACTACGATAACAAAAGCTCCATAACAAAATAGACACCTAACAATGGATAAAGGAAGTAAGAAAAAAAATCTACTTATGTCAATGGAGTCTCCTTTTCACAATGTGCGCTTGTCAATTTTTGTCAACTTTCCCATTACTTCATATGTTATTTAAATATTTTGAGGTAATGACGAGCATACGTCATATATTTTTATTATATTATGTTAGTAAGAAATTACTAGGGTTAGACAATGCCCAATCCTCATAGAGGCAGCTACCATCTATGATTAATTGAAGGTAGACATAGCAATGTCAAGGATACCTGTGTGGGCCACCACGAGGTATGGGCATTTCAGTTCGCCATTCCTTGTCTAGAACTTTCCCATCCTTCACAGCAATGCTCCAATGATCTACTCCTGGTGTATATCGGTTTTCTTTGCTGCCACCCATCACATGGAGTCTACCTCTCCAAAGTTGGGTTGCTGGTGCATACCTGGCATTGAAACATTAATATATTAACCAACCAAATATGAGCTATCCAGTGCTAGTTCTCCAATGATAATCATCTGCATTTATAACACAAAAGTGGTGAAAACCTAAATAGAATCTAACAATGGTTATATTTTGAAAATATTATTTGACATTATTCCAGGCCTTGTAATGCCCCAACAAAGTATTGAATTATTCAAACATGGAAACTTGTGCTTTCGCTTCTTCTCCTCCTATGGTTGGGAGCATATAGAGTTACAGTATGATCTACACTTGCAAGGAGGAAAAAAAAAACACCATACAATATAACTCATGGCATTGCCAGCTGCAAATCTTGTCAAGGACAGCAAAATGAATACCCACTGTTGGAAGTATGAGAATGTTAGGGTTAATTACACAACGCAGACACACGATCACAATAAAGACAAACGATTACGTGGTTCGGTATAAATTGACCTAAGTCCACAGGGGCAACTAAGATTCTTTATTATTCAGTGATAATGAAAACAAGTACAAAGCTTAATATAAATAGAGATGACATTAGGCTAAAGTTCCATCTATTCATCAATGTGGGACACCCGACACCATAGAGACTGAGGGGCCCGCTGCCCCTTTACCCATGAGCCTACATCCATAACAATCTCTCCCACTTGGAAGCTTCGAAACTCGAACAATTGCGCTCCACGAGTTAGAAATTTGTACTTTTGTATAAACCCCAACTGATCTATTAAGCTCAGGTCTTTCCTAGTTGCCACGGGCCTTCTCAAAGCCTGCAAAGATTCAACTGATCCAGCATTACAGACTTAGTAAACATGTCCACTGGATTCTTTGCACCCGAGATATTCTTCATTTCCATTGAACCTTCACGGATCTTACCTCATCCTGATATGCTTCGTTTTACCATGATAGACTGGGTTCTTCGCAAGGTTCACGACATTCTCATTGTCACAGTACAACGGGTTGCCTAATTCTAATCAAAAGTTCTTCAACCAAACAAGCTCTTTACTGGCTTTAGCAGCTGCCATTCTGTAGTTGGCAGAACCACACTCTTCTGAAGTTTAGACCAACATTGTCAAGATCGAGATCTTACCTAGGATCGTTTTCGTCTCTGCAAGATCGGGATAGTAGGATCGGATCGGGATCCTAAGATCCTACCACAAAATCACTACTTTTAAGAAAAATTTTCTAGGTACTATAATTTGTGATTTTATATTATAAATTAATTATATAACACTTCAAGAAAATATTTATACAATAAGTAGGGAAACAACGTACATTCATGTTTAAAAAGTTTATGGTCATCCAGAATAAGTCAACCAATCATACATCCTATAATTTGATTCATCATCCTAATGGATAAAATTATAGGCTCTAGGTAAAAGGTTGGATCGAATCAGCAAACGATCCCAGGGGAACCTGGTTAAAGGAGTCCGGACCGAGTAAAAAGTAGGATACCGATCCTACGATCAATCCCACGATCTCACGTCCGATCTTGTTATAAAACGATCCTATATCTATCCTGCTCGAAATCACTTGGTAGGATCGTAGGATCGACCGATCCTATGATCTTACTCGCGATCTTAACAACAATGGTTTAGACATCCAATTGACTGCAGTTCTTGCCGTTGTGAAAATATACCCAGAAGTCCTTTTCAACGTTCTCTTACATCCACCCCTCTGAAACATAAACCATTTTTTAAGTACCCTTAAAATACCTGAGAAACATATCTGAGAAACCACTTAACTGCTTCCCAATGTTCTCTCCCCAGATTCGACATAAAGCGACTGATAACGCCGACGACATGAGCTATACCTAATCTCGTGCAAACCATGGCGTACATGACACTATCAACTGCTGATGAATACGAAGGATTTTAGGGTTTTTCCCTTCAGGTGAACTAATCTAACTATGGAGATTTTAATCTAACTAGGAGATTGTGGTGGGGATCGAACCGGGATCTGTCGGCACTTGGGCCTAGGCGATAACCACCACACCAGCCGTTCAAAAATGAATACGAAACTTTAGCCATTTTTGTTGTCTCCTCTTTTGTTTTCGAAGAGTGGTCTTTGGTAAGCGTGAGCGACTTCCTAATGGCGTGTTTCTCGGCTTAGTCTTCTCGTCATTCATTTTGAATTTTTCTAACACTTTCTCAATGTATTTCTTATTTCTTCTAGGATAGAGTTAGAGACCCATCTTGCTTATTTCTCATGATGCTTTGCTTCAAACTCCTTTGACATCTACTTTTGCAACTTGTTGATCTCGTTCATATCTTCACCGACAATTAACATATCACGTACGTAAAGCAATAAAACGATTTACCAATCGTTGAATCTTTTCACGTAGCAGTAGTGATCCATCTCACGTCTCCTGTACCCGGTTCATTCTATGAAGTTGTCGAACTTTATATACCACTGCCTAGATGCTTGCTGTAGACCATACAAGCTTTTTTCAGTTTGCAGACCTAGTTTTCTTTCCAGGTTGAACCATGTATATATCCTCATTAAGGTCACCATCAAAGAACACAGTTTTTACATCTAGCTACGCCTCCAGCAACGCTTAGCACCCACAATACTCGACACCGGTCTAATAGTCGTCATTTTCACTACTAGAGAAAAGATCTCGTTATAATCAACTCCTTTCTTCTGCTGGAAACCTCGAGCTTTGTATCATTTGTAGTCCATCATGTTCCTTCTTGGTTCCGAATACTCATTTTTCTGCAAGACTGTTTGTTTAACGGAAGCTTTATCAAATCCCATGTCTTGTTCTTATATAAAGAACTCATCCCATCTGTCATTGCTTGCTCCCACTGCAACGAATCTAAGTAACCCTCTGGTTCAATAATAGGTAATTAACTGAAGGGTCGTACTTTTCTGGTGGTTTGGTAGCTCTAGTAGATCTTCTAACCCACTGTGATTCAGCTGTCTTAGGTTGTTGAGCTGGTGCTCGGGAAGATGCCAAGATGGTTCTTCTTCATTTATTGAGCTTTCACTATTCTGATCATATGTCAATGTCTAACTCGACCGATTTTTTATGATCCTTAGACTTCTACAAGTTTCTGTCTTTGTAGAGCTCATCCTTGTTGAACAAAGCGTGTTTAATTCTGACCACTTTACGACTTTCAAAATCCCAAAGTCTGTATCCCTTATTGTTAGCTCCATACCGATGAAACTATACTTCTTGGCTTTGGCATCAAATTTGTTACCATATTTATACAAATCATATGCACTGCACTCGAAACCTTTAAGTGCTCATACTTAACGGCTTCACCCTTCGCAACTTAAATCCCAACCGTACTGCGTCGGCCCAGAACGTCTCCAGAAGTTCGACATTTAATCTCGTACTCGTGGCCCTCCTGTTCTGTTCATCCTCTCTGCAACTTCGTTCTCTGCTAAGGAGTGCATAGAACATTCTTTATCATCCGGATGTAATGTTCAACACAATAGTCCATGAATTCTTCACTAATGTATTCGCCTTTGTTATCCGACTTCGAACTCTGTACATTCAGGTTAGTTTTCATTCAACAACAGTTTTAATTTCTTAAAAACATCAAATACTTCAAACTTGTTTTTAAGGAAATAGACTCGTACCTTGCGTTTCAAATCGTCGATGAACGTGACATAGTAATTTGATCCTCCCAAAGGATACCCAAAAGTGACGTCGTAACATCAACATCTTCTTGAGGCCTGGAATATTACATCCTTCAGAGTCCATGTGGTATCCAAGGTGGTTTTCAAGTCTATGTCTCACATCCCTATAATATCGAGAGTGATTGTTAGCAAGACGAAAATTTTGAAATGTATCCTCTTTGAAATTTCAGCACTAAATATCCTTATTGGCTTAGACGGGCTCTTCCTCTTAGATTTTGATGTGCCTCTCCCATTACCTCTTTCTCTCCTACTTCTCCCTTCGGTGCTCAACAAAGATCTTGATGATTCTCTGGTACTCATCCTTCGTATATCCTCTCTAAGTATAAACTATAAAGTCATAAATCCTGTTAAAGGTGAGCTTATAAGTTCCAGCCCAGATTCGGACCAACTTTCAGGTAACAAGGACAACAATAGCAAGGCTAGGACTTCATCATCGAAATTAATATCAAGTTATCAACATATAATAACAGGGAGATGATATTGTTATACTCATTATTGTGAGAGCTAACGAATGCACCTTCTTTCAACCTCATGTTAACAAGCTGTCCAATCAGAAATACCTTAATAGAGGCAGACAGTTGCAGTCATCGCTCATCAATCCTTTCGCAGTAGTCTCCCTCACAATGTTGAATGCAACATTTTTGGCAAGTGTGAATCTAGTGACGGTTCTTGTTTTCCGATCTATGGCAGCTCACTCTTCGTCTTTCATGTCCATTTGATCCAAAACCTTCTGACATAGAAGATCCTCTGTCTGCATCTTCCACCAACCAAAATCTTGACCGTCAAACTTCCCGATCATATTCTTCCCATCGTCAGCCATAATTCCGAAAACCAAACAAACCAGCGAGGTGTTGGCAGCCTGAACTTAACGGTTGTTCTATGGAAACACCTCACAATCGATCCAAAAAAATAACGGCAAACCACAAGTGACAACACTAGGGTTTTTGTGTAAAGGGGTTTTTTCCAAACATCTAGGGTTAATGCAAAACGGTAGCGGTAAACTTGCTAAGGTTTTCTGCAGTAAAAACGACGACAGCGGCAAAAAATAGTGGTGGCAAGGGGCTGGACAGCAGTGGCAGTAAGGGGACTGCAAATAACCGAAACACCAAGGACAAAAGGAAGTTTGCGAAAAATCCACTAGTGGCAGCAGTGGCTGTGATGGCTAGTGGCAGCAGCAGGAGACGACGAATACACGCACGAAACAGACAGACAGCGGCACAAGACAGCAATTGCATAGAGCAGTCAGTGGCAACGTCGCTATGGTAGCAGCGACGGTGACAGATGGCTGCGCTGAGCAATGGCAACGACGACAGCAACAGAATGTTGCACAAACAGACAGGCAGCAGCAGCTGCAGGAGTGCGCAAAAAGGGGGCGGTCGACACTAGGGCAGGGCAAGGGGAGCGGCAATGTGTAATCTGACAAACCTAAACAAACTTACTCTTTAATACCACTTGTTAGGGTTAATTTTCACAACGCACGCACACGATGACAATAAAGACAAACGATATACGTGGTTCAGTTAATTGACATACGTCCACGGGGGTAATCTGGGTTCTTTATTATTCAGTGATAATGATTAAAGTACAAATATAAATAGAGATGACATTAGGCTAAAGATCTATCTAATCACTAATGTGGGACACCATAGAGACCAAGGGGCCGGCTGCCCCTTTACCCATGAAGCCTACATCCATAACAGAGAGGACCTCAATTCTTATATTTATCTAACATCCCCATATCATTGTAAACAAATACAAGGTTAAACATGTTGTCGGGGAGATGGCAAAGAGTATTTCGAAGTAAATGGTTTTAGAGAGCAAAATCAATACGGGTACGCATTATGTATTCTTTTTCATTTTATTTTGTACTATTCTTTTTTCTTTCCAGGAGGGGAAATGAAGAGGATGTTGCATCTTTTTTCCACATCAGGATACATACCTAGGGACCGGCAAAGGGGGCATGTTCTCCCATTTCTTGGTCTTAGTGTCCAAAACATAAGTGTGTGCCGTTGGTCCTCTACACTGTGGGCCATATTGTCCGGTGACTATGTAAATATATCTTCCATCAGTCACCATTCCAAGATGTGAATGTGCCATTTCTTTTGGCATATCAAATCTTCCTCCCCATGTGTTGCTCGTAAAATTGTATACATCAACATGAGAATGCACCTGCCCAGGAAACAGTCTGTTACCATTTGCATGGGAAGTTGAAATGTTGGCATCAAGTGAAATATATATATATGCCTCCTAAATACAAAATTACGTAACTCAATTTTCTTTACAAAGGAGCTGATGTCAAATATCAACTAAAGTGAGTCACAACGATGAAATAGTTTACATCAACAATCAAGACAGTGCTGAGAATATAACAGAATAACAAGTTAGAATGAGCTCTATTAAAATTTGTAACACTATATGTTCAGTTCAAACTCACATAGCACGCTCAAACACTACATAAACAACAAAGCACAATTAAATTATCAATGGGCCCTGCATATCAACCTGGAGACAGCAAACCACCTCCAAGAAACAATAAGAGAAAAAGGAATCTAGAGTTGGCCAGAACTGGTCCATAGTTAGCACTGGCTCTGAATTAGTTAGCATATCGCTAGTCCAAAGAACAAGGTGATAACCTAGCGTAACCCTTGGCCACTCTCTGCTTGTGTTACCTTTCACATATAGTTGCAGGACGTAAGCACGTGCACATTCTTAGAATGAACAGACTTATGAATGGTTACACAAACTTGTTTCTGAATCATGGTATCATTACTGTTCAAATTGGCATATCTAAATAAAGATGACAATTCTTTCAACGATGCACCCATATATCACCATTTAGTACAGAGATGCAATAGTAATGTTGAGATTCAGAATCAAGCAACGGTATGGAAAAGATTGTGATGCTTCTCACAATATCAATAGTTCCATATCCTGCAAAAACAAATAGTTGATCCTCGATCTGTATTGCTGCTCCATCAAGACGGGGTACTGGTGCTTCCGTCATCTTCTCCCATTTTAGTTGTCGTCCAGGTAAATCAGCAAAAGTTTTAGATAAGATTCTCCCATGATCGCCACTTTTATTATCTTTATTGGTCACTCCCTGTCATATAAAACTTGGGCATTCAGTAGTACTTTAAAATCTTAATAGCATATGATAGCATTACATTAGGAGAATTGACATAATAATAGCATTTAATGATTATATACGCGCAACAATCATTGAAAAGTAAGTACATGGCTCATGACATATTACAGTACTACATAAGGTGCAGCATTTGATGAATCACATAAACAAAACAAACATAATGACATGACTGGCTAATGTAACGAGATTGATTTGAGATTTCACCATTAGAGGAAGATTCGCCACATGCTCCCTCTGTCAGGAAAAGAAGCTTAACTTCACTTCAATGTTGTAAGAGACAAGGATTCTGGTTAAGGATAGTAGGGCCACTTTTAGCTGGTTCATAGGTCCCCCTAGTACCAAGTAAACTGTGGGAGCTGGTTCATGACCCGAGTAAGAGGAGAGTGAACATCACGTGTCAAATAAACCGAGTGGGTAGGTGATAAAGATGATAAATAGAAAATAACCAACATACAGTCTTCATATTTTACATGAGAAAAGCAATAAACAGAAATCAGGTAGAAACTGAATGAATAAGAGCTTAAAAAAGATCAGGGCAAACTAGAAGAAATGGGATGGAACCATTTTGGACAAAGCAGAACTTGTTAAGGAGGTAATGAATCTTAATAGTGCATATCCCTCAATGTAAACTAAGCTATATGATAAGAACGGGTAAGGGTTCTTATTGAATTATCATATAACAAAAAAAAAATTACAGCATATTGCCTCCATTTCGAGAAGTAGATGATCTCCCAAGGCCTCTAGACTCAAAACTTCTTCAAACGTCATGACGTACACATAATGGTAGTAGTGAATACAATTTATGATTCACCAGGATTGATAAGAGCATAAATGAGTCTTAAGGAAGTTTATAATGACTGATACAGTCTATTTGAGATGATCGAGCACCTAAGAAATTGAGAGGAACAAACAAAGACTTAGCTACAATTTTTCTGCTCCTTCAATAAAAAACCCAGCAAGTACAAATACTCTTGCTAACTACCTATCTCCACTAAGCTACAAATAAGAAACTTGACAGACAATGGAAACATGATTACATGCATGCATGGTACTCCCACTAGTGGGTACAAGCATATGAAATGCCTACAATTAGGGAAACAACTTTTGACTCCAATGCAAGACTCTAACGATGCTGTGACCATCTTCAATGGTCAACAGCTTGGGTTGGATTTAAGAAAGTTGAGTTGTGAATTGAGCCGGAGACTTGGGTTCGTATCAATACTCCCATCTCGCAAAAGGGCCTTGTCCTCAAGGCCCAGATTGGTTGGTGTGATGTCGGGCCAATGGGGATCAAGTTCGAATTATTGAAATTGTGGTGCTTGACAATAGTGTCCCGGTTGGTATTTTTCGGGGCAATTGTAACAGAGACCCGGCAGCACTCTTTTTTACATTTCAATGGGGGTTAACTTTTTGATCCGTAGTGTTTGAGGTGGTTGGGAAGAGGCAGCCAACAAGGATTGGGTCGTTGGAGGAATTTGGGATAGAACGGTCGACGATTGTTTGTCACATAGCTTGTCTTCAATTAATTTGGCTAGTCCATACTCCATAGGTTTGGTGAAGGTTTTGTGGGTTGTGGAGGGATAGTTCCGCTTGTATGTTAGAACATAAACCCGATTACCCGAGATGCATCAATTTCATAAGGCTTGCGAGAAAGTCCAATGACACAATTACTAACCTTCTCGAATTCCGTTTGATATGCCGAAATGGTAGTAGTTTGAACAAGGTTGCTTAGTGATTATCGTATGATGACAGATTGAAGCGCAATTCAAGATTTCAAGGGCACATGAAAATTCTGGCCAAATGCCAAGGAGGTTATTATGGGAAAGGTGTTTGTACCAACGTAGTCGCATCGCCGGTGAAATAGAAAGTGACTAAAGGAAGGCATTATGATGGTGGACTGGAGTAGTACGTATTATTAGCTTGGAAAATCCAATCTAAGGGATTGGATCCATCAAAAGTGGGTAGATGAATTTTAGGGGAATGAGGATTGTTTGTGTTGCGGCGGTGGCGACGGGGGAGGAGGTGAGTCAACTTCAACTTTTGACAGATGGGTGCCAAGGTTGGTGGTGATTTCGGTTTATGTGTCTAATTTGGAGGTGACATTATGGTTTCGGTTTGTTGCGAAGAGAAGTTGTTGAATTTAGTCGACTATAGTGGCAAGAGATACTTCAAGGGATGAAGTTTCCCAGCGGGGCGACATTGTGAGCACGAGAGCGAGAGCACCAAATGATACGGTCTATTCAAGATGACCAATCTCCTAAGAAATTGAGAGGAAGGAAGCAAGTACAATTTATGGACAGACTCTTGCTAACTATATCTCCACTACGCATCAAATAAGGAACTTGGCTGACAATGGAAACGTGCACACATCCATGCATGGTACTCGGTACTCCACTAGTGGGTACAAGCTTATGAAATGTCCACAATTAAGGGTCATTTGGTTAAGAGAATCCAACAAAAAAGACATGGGAATTCCATTCCAAATCGTGTTTGCCTGTCAAGAGCTTTGGAAATGGAGAAAAAGGAAGAAAACACTCCAGCGAACTAGGAAAAAAAAATGCTCTTTCCTTGGGGGTTTGTCAAAGAAAGAAGATTCTGACGTTAGGCGCAAGAGAGAGCTGGTTTCGCGTTGGGGTTTGGATGGGCACCAAGGGACGCTAAGGGCTTGGTTTTAAAAGGCGTGAGGCGCGCCGATGCAAAAAAGTGCCTTGGGACCTGAGGAGCAAGGCAAGGAGCGTGCATCACGTACACTAGGCGTTACGCAACACACATTTAAATTAGTTTGATATCATATTTCATACAAAATAACACATTAGAGTATTAGACTATATTTGACAGCTAAAAATCTAAATACCAACATATACTGTAGATACAAATAATACAAATAAAAATTACCACAAGTCTCTTAGTTGTAATCGATACTACTACAAAACAAATAACACAAGTCTATTTAATCTAACATATCATCAAAATAACACAAGTTTCTCTACTCAACCTATAAATGAAAGTGATTGACTGCAATAAGAGCGTTTAGGGTTTTGATCGGGTAAGGATACAATGTAGAATAGTTGTTTTAAAAGCTTATTTTCTTTTTTGAGCTGGAACTAATGAAAATGAACAAAAGGCTGCGCCTCGTGCCTCCTTGTGCTTTTTAGAAAATCCTATGTTTGCCTCCATTGTCTGCCTCCTTGTGCTTTTTGACTCCAATGCAAGTCTCTAATGGTTCTGTGACCATCTTCAATTGTCAACAACTTGGGCTGGATTAAAAAAAGTTGAGTTGTGGATTAGGCCGGAGACTTGGTTTCGTATCTGATAAAGAATCAGAATTACAATAGAGAGAAACAGAGAATTAACAGGTAAGGAAAAGTAATTCTATTAATCAAAACTAAAACAATGACTTAAACCAAATGGTTTCCCAATCCCTCAAAGCATGAAATGCTAAGAGTCCCTCAAAGCAATTAAGCAAAGAGTCTAACAAACTAACAATAATATTTCTGCACATTACTCACTCTCTGCTCCCCTTTATTTATAGATTTCCCAAACTAACTAACTATTACTAACATACCCTTTCTAGAATATTCTATTACTAAAATCCTATCAATAATCTCCCCATATAAAAGTCTTGACCTCAAGACTTGGTGACAACTTCATAGCCCCTGCAGTTACTTATCTGGTGGTGCCATTGGGGCAGGATCACAAACTTCCTCGAATTGACTAAGATTCCCAATCCCTTCCTCAAGTTCATCATCGCCTAATAGAAGAACATGCAGTTGGCCTTCTGGACACTTGTGTGCCGGTCCAAACTGCTGACCACAACGAAAACACGGCCCGTTTTTACGACGTTCTTCCCATTCCGTGCGAGATAGAGAACGTAGACCTCGTTCACGATGCGTAACAGAAGAATTTTCCAAATGAACGGTAGACTTTTGAGGGTTAAAAGGGGGCGGTGAAAATCAGAATGTAATGGTGATTATGAGTCGCTTAATGGGATGTCTCTACGAAGCCCAGTAAAAGTAGATAGGCCCGATTGGATTGATCAATCCAAAGGCAGCCCACCATGAAGCCCATCAGGAGGAGGATGATAACGGAAACGAGAAATCCCTGCCGACTCGATAACAGGACGCAACATGGCCTCAACGTCTTTAGCCAAATACATCGCATCTAAACGCGAGTGAGGCCGATGAAGACGCACCCATCTTTTAACATCATCACGTAGACCAGCAACAAAATACCCCAAAGCCTGCGATTGAGAAAGTTTTGGAACCAACGAAAGCAAATATTCAAAATCATCGATGTAATCATGAATTGAATCTGATTGCTTAACCGATGATAACTGCTCATATGGATTCTGAATTTCCAATCCACTAAAGCGTTGCAACAATTCCTCCTGAAATTGATCCCAAGAAAGGCAAGAGTGAACCAAGAGTGAACCTACTGGACGATGGGGAACCAATGTTGCACAACTCCAACCATGCTCAATTGAGCTAGACAGATCCGAAGATTAGGAGGCGTACAATTGATATAGAAGTAGAGAGTAGCTTTCTGAATCCATCCTTGGGGATCAAAGCCGTAGAACTCAGGCAATCTAATCTTCTTCACTACCCAAGGAAGAACCAAAACATCATTTGGAGGGGTCTGAGCACCACCAGCCGATTCACCTCCCTCATCGGATTCTGGACGTTTCCCTTGCTGTTTCATGAAGCCTAGCATAATTTTTCGAAATTCAGCAGATTCCAGGCGATCGGCTTCCAAGGATTTCAGAGTCGATTTGATTTCCGTAATATCTGATTGGATTTGACGAATCTGTTCGTCATGCTAATCTAAACAAGATTGAAGGGAAGAGAGACGAGTTTCCATAGGAAGAATAGTTTAAAAACAGGAGATAATAGGTAGAGACAGAAGAGGCAAGGTCGGACCAATGATAGAGAATCAGAATTACAATAGAGAGAAACAGAGAATTAACAGGTAAGGAAAAGTAACTCTATTAATCAAAACTAAAACAATGACTTAAACCAAATGGTTTCCCAGGGACGATCCCTCCTTGCTAAGAGTCCCTCAAAGCAATTAAGCAAAGAGTCTAACAAACTAACAATAATATTTCTGCACATTACTCACTATCTTCTCCCCTTTATTTATAGATTTCCCAAACTAACTAACTATTACTAACATACCCTTTCTAGAATATTCTGTTAGTAAAATCCTATCAGTATCAAGGACCCCATTGACAAAGCATATGCAACATGGTTGCATATTCGAGGCAGATGGTTTTTCGTTACATGTTGGACAATGTCTTGAGCAATCGTATGTAGTCTTTTGCAAACAATGTTGTATGCAATGTTCCATGCCAACGACAATCTCACCACGCCCAATACTTGTTGATCCAGCAACTCCCATTCAGCTTGTTCTCTGGTTTCACTCCTCACAACGGTTGATGTAACTTCTACTATAGATAATCTTCAATCAGCATCTTCCCAAAATCAAATTTGTGCACTTTAACCAAAGTTGTAACACCAGTTGTAGAGAATATAATGCACACATATGACAACAGTCACGATAAAAGTAATTACAAAAAAAAAAAAAAAAGAAATAACGTAAAACACACAAGATATATGTGGTTGTCTTAAGAATGTCCTACGTCCATGGCCAAATTAACGAGTCTCTGTATTAACTTCTGATTAGGAGGTTCAGAGATCAAAACCTTGACACGTGTCTCTTAACTATGGGTTACGCAATTCACCTCCTTCATGTTGGCTATGCGACTGTTCAGCGGGCTCCAAGAAGGTGGGTTACCTTTTTTCTATTGTTTTATATTTATATGCAAAATATGGGTAGAATACCCTAATGGATTTGAGCCAAACACGTACGTTCCTTCCACGGAGGCTGCCCTTCAAAATCTCACAGCTTCCCTTAACCCTCTACTGCTCTGCAGGGAGTAGGGGCCCAACCAAGGTGCTTGACTGCCCTCGGTCTCTAGCAATGGGGTGGCGAATAATTCCTTCAGACTCAGCAACTCAACATAATCATCTTCAGAATCATGTTTAGATGACAAAGTGGGAAGGGGAGACTCGGATTGAAATGAGAACGACAGAGGGGTGGAAGACCAGGAATAAACGACGGAGAAGATTTGAAATATATACAAGTAACCTTAGCTGGTAGATAGATAGCTTGATTGCTCGATCTATTGTATCAAATTTGCGATAGGTTTTACAAAGTAGTAATACATGCGATAAAAAAATAATAAACTAAGCTATGGATCATCCAAAATCACAAAGAAATTTCCAGCCCTTTGATCTTACAAGTTCAATCGTATGTAGTAGGATTTCCAAATTTTCTTAAATAGCAGATTGCTCACTTGTAAGTATGGTTAGCTACCAAGTTATGTCAATGATAGATCGATCTAATTATAATAAATAAATAATGATCTTTATAAATGCAGTATCTTCTAATTTTGGCAATCACAGCAGCTTAATAAATTTAAGAAGATACCTTGTCAGAGTAATCAGAGGAAACAGGGAGGGAAGAGAAATCGGAGGAAGATTTAGACGTGGCCCAATCCAATGCAACGGATTTGTAAGTGAAAGATGGCGAGGAGGAAGAAGAAGCCCATAATAGATCTGCAATAAGGGCTGCTCCAAGAAGGCCAACGCATATGAATACGACCTTGGCGGATTTCCGATGCTTTCCGGTGGCCGCCCTGGCCATCTCTCTTAGGTGCTGTTTGTTTGGACCTTTCAGCCGAAGCTGCTGCTGTTCGCCGCTCTCTCTCCTTGCTGCTGTTCGCCGCTCTCTCTCCTTGCTGCTGTTCGGGTATTTGCCGCAGTGCCGCTGTCGTTTGCTGCTTGCTGCTGTGCAGATGAAACTCTCTCCTCTATCTTTACTTTTTAATTTTCAGTCGAAAACAAAGGAAATTCCGTGCGATTACTAACCTAAAATTTCCAGTTTGCAGTCACGATGATTCTAAGAAAGTACATTTTATAAATGAAAAATTGTTTAGACATGTTATAAATAATTTGTGCGTTTTCATTTTTCAACAAAGAATTCACTAGAGAGTTGTAAAATTAAACATTTTATTATTTGCAATCATAATTATTTTGTAAAATTTTTTAATTCAAACCAAAAATAATATTTTGTAATAATTAAACATTTTATTGATAAAACAAAAAGAAAATACCAACATAATTTGCTCAAAAAATATTAAATAAACTACTATTATTTAATTCAAACCAAAACAAAGTACTATTAATTCATTCAAACCAAAACAAGGTCATTTAATCTATATGATATAATAAATAAGAACAACTCTTGTCACGTGTCATTCACCTAATACATTAATTTTTCATTTTCCCGCTCTTTTTCCAAAAATAAATTTAATATCACTTTAAGTAACATGCATGTTATTTAATTGATTTAATTAGACTTTATGATTGAAACTTATTATTTGTGTTTCCAAAAAATTAATACTTATTAAAATTTTTCAAAATTAACAATGTAAAATAAAAAATGTAAAAAATCAATCATATAATGAACTTCAAGTTTAAATGTCCCAAAAAATAAATAAATCTTAAAATATAATAAAATTAAAACTTCAAATTTAAAATTTAAAATTTAAAATAATTTTTTTAAGCTCTGTAAAATAATAAAATTCAAATTTAAATGTCCAAAAGAATAAATAATTTTATGAAATAAGAACTAAAAACTTTAGTATATAATAATTTTGAAAAAAAAAGTGTTATCAAATATTTATGACACATTATAAAAAATTAATCATTCAATTTTCCAAATATATTTTCTTTAATAGAATTGTGTATTAATATTTTCTTAAACTTTAAAACTAAAGTTGCAAATTTTATATTTTAAGATAACTTAATTTCAAATAATCTTGATTATTTTTTAAGTTTACGCTGGAATTGTTATATCAAGTTTTAATCACTTAAGCAACATATATTTATTATTAATTAACCATCTTCAGTAAGAAGATTTATATATAGTTTAATTTAATAGTCTCTAACAAATGTATACAATTTAGATTAATATACTTCTAAAAAATTAAAAAGATAAATAATTACCCGTTAAAATTTATTTTATTGATTTCTATGAGATAGATGATAACACACAACAAATAAAATAAACTGAAGGTTCAACATTTTTTAGTCAGTAATAAAAAGATAACACTTGAATTGAATCACATATGTAATAACCATAAAATAGTATATTTAAATCAATAATTCAAATATTTTGAATAATATCTGAAGTGTCTTTTTTTGACTTAAACATTGACTTTAGAGTCATCATTTTTCACCATTGACTCAATGATTTTGTCTGTGTGTCATATTTTTATTTACTTTTATTGCATCTTAATTTAAGAAAATGTTTCTAAGGGATCCTATCTCTTTATAAATATTTAATTTATAAATATTTAATTTATAACTAATATGTTGTATCAATCCATTTAACACATGGGTATTAATCTATTTTGTTAACAAAGAAACATAAATAGTAAACTAGTATCTCCTGTACCTATAATTTTAGAAACACGATTTTAAAAATCAAATGAGTCTACATACTTTGATTTATCTTAATACAAAAAATATATACCTAAATAACGTTGTTTGACGAAATTTTTCACTGAAAACATATCAACTAAACGGCCATGATGTTTTTAGTTTTTTATTTTAAAAGATTAAATACTATATTTTGATGTTTTCAGTCCACTCTAAATCAACACAACGACAAGCCATCACCAAAGTCACCGGTTGCCAATGCTAAGGGTGTTCATAAAAATTCGAATCCGAACATCCGAAATAAAAATATGAAATTTCGGATATCCGAAATTTCAGATTCGGGTAGTAAAATTCCAAATATTCGGATATCCGAAAATCCAAAAAAAAATATTTTTAAAATTTTATATATCTTTATTATTGATTATTTAAATAACATTGAGTGTTTATTAGTATTATTATTATTATTATGTATATTTTATGGTTTTATCTTGATATTATATATTTATTAACTAATATTTTTATATATTTTAGTTTTTTAATCTATATTTAGTCATTTCAAAAGTAGGTTAATATTAAAAAACCTCATGGACTTTCATGCAATTATCATTAAGTCGTTGAAGTTTTTTTCCCGGGTATTTATGTCCTTAAACAAAGTTTGTCTCATTCAAAACTATATATTTTTAACCTGCTACATGCTTAACAGGTAAAACAATTAGTTACTCGAATAGTTTATTATTAAAAAAAACCAACTTTCTTTTCCAATTTTCACGATGACTTTTTTTTTTGTTTAGGTCACTGTACTGTCTACCGGTTAGTGACCTGCTAAACAAATCAAATATATAGTTCTGAATAAGACAAAAATTATCTAGGGACTTAAACACTCGGAAAAAAGTACAATGATTTAATCGATAAATTCATGAAATTTCGTAGAGTTTTTTCAATATTAATCCTAAAAAAATTATGAATACATTTGGTTTGTGATATATTTATCTTTAATATGTATTTGGATATATGAATTTGCATTTTAGATATTTAAATATTTAATATAAATTTTTTTAAAAAATAAAAGTATGAATTTTCGGATATTCGAAATATCTAATATCCGATTCGAAATCGAAATTTCAGATTCGGATAGTAAAAAATCACTCTGTGATTTCGGATATTCGAATTTTCAGATATCCGACTTTGGACATCCCTAGCCAATGCAACTGATCGAAAATACAAAAAGTAATCGGTCGTCAACCCTTCAATGAACTGATTGTTCCGAAAATAGTTCGAGAAATCGTTCATAATTGTTCTAGAATCGCACCTTCGTTCTAGAAATCGTTCACACCATAACCCTTTATTCCCGAAACCCTAGGCGAATCGTCTTAAAACTTCGATCTGAGTTCTTGTGTACTGGTTATGAGATCTCAGGTTTTCGAATCCTTGACTATGGTGGCCAGGTGGTTGACTCGTGAGCACGTGGTTGTCCCATGAGAGAAAAAGAGATGTGGGTTGTTGGTACAAGAAAGAGAGTACTCGGAGAGAGTGTAGGGTGGACAGTAAAGAAAGTGTGGGGGGGGGGGGGGTTGTGTAGGTGGTGGTGCGGTGGTCGATGTTGGTGCCTCCCCCTTCGCCGGAGTTGGTGTACGCACTGACTGGTGTTGTGAAGAGACGTGGTAAAGAGAATGAAGATGAATATGTTTGAAGAGAGGAAGTGTTCGTAGAGCGAAAATAGGAAACATATGGCGTGTTCTACAAATTTTACATTTCCTTCCAAGATAAGTGTCTGAACAATAATTTTTAAAATTTTCATTTCACTAGATACTACTTTTAATATTTTTTTTCTCTTATTTTTTATTTCGTATCATATATTTACTTTTTTATAACTTCGTTCTCTCTCGCGCTTTTTTATGTGCTCTATCTTTACTTTTTTATATTATTGTTATATTACTTTTGTATCACCTATTTCATTTTTCTTTAGAATTAAAAATTTTATCATCTAAATAGGTTATTGTTTTTTATAGGAACTCTTGTTTTTGTTAAAAACTAAAATTAAAAAATGACTAGTTTTCATTAATAAAACGTAAATACAGTTATATTTGAACACATTTTCAAGTGAACAATGTGTTTTGTGGAAAACCTTCATATCTTTTATATTATTAAAAACTCTGAACTTAAAATTCTCACTTGGTAAACACATCATTGAACTTTGGATTTTAGATTTTTTAAAAATTTGAAAATTTCACTTACGTGGACCTCCAAAAAATTGAAAAAAACAAAAAACAAAATCAAACAAGTTTTTATAATGCTTTAAAATTCAAAATTTGATACTGGATTTATGGAACATTATGTTGAACACTTATTATCTAATTTTAGTGTTTGAATATATGGAAATTGAAACTTGATGTTGTATGAAACACACATTTCAACATAATATAAATAATTAATGCGATTATGTTGGATTAATCATGATTAACATGGTTTTTAAAGAAAATCGTGTATGACCTCGGGTTTGCGGATGTTACAATATAGCCATACATTCTTAAGTTGTTGTTTTACTTGAATATGTAGATGACGAGATCACCGTTATGACAATCATTTCTTGGGTTGACACAAGAATAGAAGATTGCATGATCGACTCGTTTGATTTTTAAAGATGTAATATTAGAATGAAGGTTCCACGAGATACTAGTTTATTATTTATGTTTTTTTTTGTTTCACACATTAAATGCTTTATTTTGGTTTGAATCAAATTGTAGTACTTTGTATTGGTTTAAATTGAATTGTTGTACTTTATTTAATATCTTTTTGGGTTAAATTATGTTGGTAATTGTTTTTGTTTGATCTGAAACGTTTAAATATGAGTATATTTTGGGTTTGAATAATGAGTTGTTGTGAAAATTTATGATTGCAAATAATAAAATTTATTGAATTTTCTATTCTCTATTGTATCAAACAAGAGACATGATTCTCTATTGCAAATCTTTCCTGAATTCTCTGTTTTACCAAACAGATGAATCAATATTCTTTATTCAGACAAATTTCATTCTCTATTATCATTTCTTTGCAATTTCATTCTCTGTACCAAACGTATCTTCAACTTTTATCAATATTTTTTATACTTTTCTTGTGGGTTCCACCATATATATATATATATATATATATATATATATATATATATATATATATATATATAAAAGGAGTGGATCAAATGAGGACCGTCCTTAAAATGAAGACGGTAAAAACCAATAATAACCTGACATCTCATCCATTTAAATTAATTTTAAAATTAAATTAAATACATTTGATAGTTAATAAATAGGAAGGTTTCAATCATCTAGATCACTTATTCTCTCTCATCCAAATAATTCACTTTCTCTTTTTCTCTCAAATTTAACAGATAAAGAATCACACACGAATGCGATTCAGTGTTTCTTATGAATAGTTATTGTTCGTTGTGTGAACAATTAGTTGTGAACCGAATGTTTGTATTAATTGTGAATCATCAATGTCGTGAATAACACATTTTTGAGTTATGAATCATACATGTTTGAGTCGTGGATCATACCTCTGTATTTTTGTGAATCGTTGGTGGTGTCGTGAACCATGACAGTATCACGAATCATCGCTGATGTGGTGAACCACAATAATGGTGTTAATCATCGATGGTAATGTGAACCATAACAGTGTCATGAATCTCGAAAGAGAGAAAGTGTTTGTAGTTTGGTAAGTGAGAAAAATCATAAATTGATTGCCTAATTTAATTTTTTCTTTAATTAGTTCAAATTAATAGTGATAAGATGTCGTAATTTCATTGGATCTCACCGTATTCATTTTAAGGACGGTCCTCACGTTAACCCTAATATATATATATATACACACACACACACACTTTATAATATTTTTAATATGTTATAATAACATCTATCTATACTATTAAAAGAGTAACTATACTCATTTCTGTTGAAGCCACGTGTCGTCATCATGAATCGACACGTGGCATTTATAGATTTTAAAAATAATGAAGAAATTTAAATCAAACCTATCCAAATCTAATATAATCCACTTTTAAATTCAAATCAAATCAAATCAAACAGAATCTAATACTCTACTAACTTATTAACTAAATCTATCCAAATCTAATATAATCCACTTTTAAATTCAAATCAAATCAAACAAAATCTAATAATCTACTAACTTATTAATTATAAGATAATATAATAAAAGTTTGAAAAATATATATAAGAAAATAATTACTCTTCATATATATATATAGAAATATACAAAAATAATAGGTCATAATAAATAATAATATCATCTTATATACTTTTGTTTAAAAAATAATATTTATATCTTTATTTTTTTATTTATTATATTTTATATATATTAAAAATATCCGCGTAATACGCGGGTAATAAACTAGTAATATAATATAACAAAAGTTTAGAATATTTAAAAAAAATAATTACTATCCATGTGTATGTAGAATTATACAAAATTAATAGTTCATAATAAATAATAATATCATTATCACATATATTTTTTTAAAAATAATATTTATATTTTTACATTTTAGTTTATTATAATTAATATATATTAAAAAAATATCCGCATAATATGCGGGTAATAAACTAGTATTATATATACATACAATTTTCATATGGGCTAGCCCAATGAAAACTTCACACATGGCCTACCAAGGGCATACCATTATCATATCTAATAAGCCAATGACCATCTCCCACATGGCCACATTTTGGTTATCTTTCTTTTCTTTTTTAATTTTTAATTTAGACCATCTCCCACATGGCCACATTTCGGTTATTTTTTCTTTTTTAATTTTTTATTTTAAAATTTTCATAATATACCATTCTCTTAATGTTATATTTTGTTTAGCCTTTTTATTTTAATAAATTTTTGTTTGGTCATCTTTTAACATTTATTATTACAACATTTTCTTGCACACTAAAATTATAATTCTAGTTATACTTATATTCAGTGTTGTCTTTTGAGACCATTATGTTATGTTTAATTGTATGAAAAAACTTTATTATTGAAATGCACAATATAAATTCTAATGAAATTGTTTTATAATTAAAATGTAACTATCTAATATTAATATTTTTTTATTAAATATGATCATGTATAACATTGAACATTACTATTATTACAACATTTTCTTACACACTTGAAATTATGATTTTAATTAACTTATGTTTGGAGTTGTCTTTTAAAACTATTATGTTATATATAATTGTATGAAAAAGACTTTATTATTCAAATGCATAATACAAAATTCTGATGAATCATATCTAATACGCCAATGACGATCTCCCACATTGCCACATTTCGGTTATTTTTTCTTATTCCTTTTTAATTTCTAGTTTAAATTTTTCATAATACACCCTTATCTTAATGTTATCTTTTATTTAGTCATTTTATTTTAATAATTTTTTGTTTAGTCATCTTCTAACATTTATTATTACAACATTTTATTGCACACTAAAATTATGATTTTAGTTATACTTATATTTGGTGTTGTCTTTTGAGACCATTATGTTATGTTTAATTGTATAAAAAAGACTTTTTTATTCAAATGCACAATACAAATTCTAATGAAATTGTTTTATAATTAAAATGCAGCTATTTAATATTTAGATTTTTTTATTAAATATGATCATGTATAACATTGAACATTACTATTATTACAACATTTTATTACACACTTAAAATTATGATGTTAATTATACTTATGTTTGGAATTGTCTTTTGAAAATATTATGTTATCTAATTGTATGAGAAATACTTTCTTATTCAAATGCACAATACAAAATTCTAATGAAATTGTTTTATAATTAAAATGTAACTATTTAATAATTAGATTTTTTTAATTAAATATGATCATGTATAACATTGAACATTACTATCATAAGTTGACAAACCCTAATCGATGTATTAGAGACATCATCGTTATAAATTTATTTGATTTGATCGTAAACCAACTAATTAAATTGACGATTAAACATTATCAATGTCAAAATTTCAAATTATGGGTATGAATATTTAATTGATTAATTCTGGTTTCCATCCGATTTAATAGGGCATTGTTTGTAATTTTAGCATTGCAAAATCTTAGAATACCAATGACAAGAACCAACTAACAGTATCATTAATCTATATCATCTTTCCAATTTCACTTTTCGATCCTGGTTGAGCTTGGTTTCGTTATTTGAATTGTTTGAAAAATATTTTTATTCATTTTTTATATTTATTTTTGTAATTAATATTTTAGACCCCGCAGCAACGCGCGGGTGTTCGATAACTTAACTCATTGTTATATATTATTGATTTTTTAAATGTTCCAAGATGTTTTAGTTTTTAGCATTTATTTTTATTTTTATATAACATTTGCTTTTGGTAAATATAAAATAATATTAGTTGATTATTTTATATAACATTTACAAGCATAATATTTTGCTTATATATATATATATATATATATATATATATATATATATAGATATATAGAATATGGTTCGAGAGAGTACCACCCAAATGCAGCGCACCAGAAGGTACCACCTTTAAAAAAATCTTTTTAAATTTTTTTTTTCATAAACATGTTTTAATTAACATTATGAAGATCGTATGTAAATTTCACAAATATTCACATCTCCTAACTCCTAAAAAATGATGTGAACACACACTTACATAATTTTGAAGACATGTGAACATGCATTTATGTGATGTGTGTTTTCATGCACTTAGAGTGTTCGGATTTGCGTCAAATTCACATATGATCTGTGTAATGTTAATTAGAACATGTCCATGAAAATTTTTTTCAAAAAAATTACTTTTAAGGGTGGTACCTTCTGGTGCGCTGCATTAGAGGTGGTACTCACTTGAACCTAAATCTATATATATATATATATATATATATATATATATATATAGAATATGGTTCGAGAGAGTACTACCCTTATGCAGCGCACTAGAAGGTACCACCTTTAAAAAAACTTTTTTAAAATTTTTTTTTTCACAAACATGTTTTAATTAACGTTATGAAAATCATATGTAAATTTCACATACATTCACATCTCCTAGCTCCTAAAAAATGATGTGAACACACACTTACATAAATTTGAATATATGTGAACACACATTTACATGATGCGTGTTTTCATGCACTTGGAGTGTTCGGATTTGCGTGAAATTCACATATGATCTTCATAATGTTAATTAAAACATGTTCATGAAAAAAAAAATTCAAAAAAATTACTTTTAAGGGTGGTACCTTCTGGTGCGCTGCATAATGGGTGGTACTCACTTGAACCTAAATCTATATATATATATATATATATATATATATATATATATATATATATATATATATATATATATATGTATATAGTCAGGTTCATCAGCGTACCTATGAGATTTCAGCGTATCCAGCGTACCCTAATGTGAATGATCATTCACATATTTTTTTTTTGAATAGACATGTATAAGACAACATTATAAGACTTTTTTTTCAAAAGGAGCAATATCATAAATCTTGTTAATGGTAAAAAAAGATCATGTGAATGGTCATTCACAACATTCACATGGTGTGAAATGACCATTCACATGGATGACCATTCACATAAATATGCATTGAGCATTCACATAATTTTTAAGGACACAGAAAGTGTGAATGTATGTGAAATTCATATATCATGCGTATAACATTAATTTAAACATGGTTATGATAAAAAAATTTAAAAAAAGTTTTTTAAGGTTGGTACCTTCGAGTGCACTTGATTTCGAGAGGTACCTTTTTGAACCTGAATCTATATATATATATATATATATATATATATATATATATATATATATATATATATATATATATATATATATATATATATATATATATATATATATATATATATATATATATAGATTGAGGTTCAAATGAAAACTTTTATGCCTCGGGGCACTTTTGTGCATCAGGTAATTTAACAAGGGTGCACAAAGGACATTTTGGGAAAATTAAATATATGAAATTAATTAATTTTTAAATATCATTAAAAGATAATTAGGAGTTACATTTTGAATTACATTCCTCATTTTCCTCCCCATTTCTCTCTCTCTCTCTCTCCTCTCTCTCTTTCTCTCTCTCTCTCTCTCTCTCTCTCTCTCATTTTCTCTCTAATTGTGTTCTTTATAAATTTCATAGTGATGATGATTTGAAGACGATGATTAACGATGAACAACGATGATGATGAACATGAACAAGAGATGCAACCGATGATAAATATGAAAAACACTATGCATAGATGGATGAAAAACGATGAATAATGGTGATGCATAGATGGAAGATGAACAATGACGATGCATAGATGGATGATGAACGATGAACAACAAAAAATGATGATGAATGATAAACAATGACGATGCATAGATGAATGATGAACAAGTTGAACACAATGCATAGATAAATGAAGAATATGAACGACGAACACGATGCATAAATGAATTTGTGTATTTTTTTTTGTTAAATGCGTCTTTTTTGAACACGATGCATAGATAAACACGATTAACGATGATATGCATCGATCTCCATCATCTTTTTTGAATTTGTGTACTTTTTGTTGAGTTTGGAAATGTATCAATTGAATTTATTGAACATTTATTATTTGATTAATTGTTGAAATATTAAATTTAATGAGGTATGCATATTCCCCAAAATGTCCTTCCTTGTTTGTTTTCATAATGCACAAGATGCATAAAATTGTCCAACTATTTACCCTTTTGCCATCAATCTAATCCATATAAATTTTTGATCTAATGGATGATATAGGTACTTTTGTACCTCGATGCACAAAAGTTCTCAATTGAACCTCCCACTATATATATATATATATATATATATAGATTTGGGTTCAAATGAGTACCACTAGTTTTGCGGAGTACCGGAGGTACCTCGCTTAAAATCATTTTTTTTGAAATTTTTTTTCATAATCATGTTTAAATTAATAATACAAGACTACTTGCAAAAAATCACACCTAACTACACACTATAACTATGTGAAACGTGTGTGTTCACATGAAGTGTACTGTTGTGAACGTGTGTTCACAACTAAGCATGTTCACATGAATTTTTTCACGTTCACATGACTTTTAAGATGATCAAAAGTGTAAATGTATATAATTTTTTACGTATAGTTTTATATTATATGTATCTAAATGAATATGAAAAAAAATTCAAAAAAAAAAACTTTTTTTCGGAGCAAGTTCACATCTGAAACCCGTGTGTTCACAGGTACTCACGGTACTCTGCATTTTTTAGGTACTCACACGAACCATATTCTATATATATATATATATATATATATATATATATATATATATATATATATATATATATATATATATATATATATATATATATATATATATATATATATATATTCGTTTGTTATAAAGGTTGAATACATACAAATATATATCTTTTAGTTTTTAGTATTTAATTTTCTTAATTAGTTTATTAATATTTAAATCATTCTTAAATTTATAAGTTATTTAATACTCTTTTCGAACATTAAAAATAATAAATTGTTATTTTGTTGTTGTTTATTAATAATGACCAGTTTAGTAACTCATGTAATATATGAGTTAATTTTACATATTACAAATATGTACATATTTCTAGTGTATTTTTTTTGAACAGCAAACTAACCTACTCGTACTCCTAAATTACTCATTTGTACAAATGTGGATTTCAGAACTTATTTTTACCACTTAAATTCAAACTTACCTTCGACGGGAGTCGAAAACGTGATTTCTCACTTGCATATCACCATTCATACCAGATGAGTTAAACCCAATTGGTATTTTTGATGTCTTTGACATTATTGATTCATAAAGTTTTAAAACCAACTTAATAAAAGCATAGTAATGACACCATTTGTATTTATAGTCAAACTCAAAAAACATTAAAATTTGTTACCAATCATGTGTAATTAAAACCAATCACATAACCATCATAGGTATTTATGCGTTAATCAAAATCACAACATGTAGAAGTAAATATAATATTTGTTCGTCAAGAATCATCATTTCAATAGTGTAGGATTTACACTTTTATTTGAATTATTGAAGACATTCTAAAATATATTATATTAAAAATTCTTCAAAAAGTGATTATATTTATTTCGAAATCGACAAAAAACATAAACCATATATGGTATTTCTGTATTTTCACAAAATAGCATATATTAAAAACTATGAAACAAAAACACATTATATAAAACTAATATTATATTAGATAAGTTAATAAAAAGAAAGGAAAAATTTTCGAAATGGTTGCTGTTAGTTAGAAATATTAAAATATTAAAGAAGAAAAAAATACAATTGAAAAAAATAAAAAAAATAAATATTAACTAAAAAATCTAGGAACATATAAAAAATAAATAGTATAGAATAATATTGTAAAAGTAAATATATATATTGGTGGAATCCCTGGAAAATTATAAAAAACTATTGATAAAAAACAAAATTATTATTTCAATTTTTGTAACGTAATGCATTAACAAACTAATAAAAAATACATGTAACGTAAATCGTGAGTGAAACTTATATTTTGGTTAGATGTCTTTAGTTTAAGTAAAACTTGACATAGAGATTTCACTTTTAGGCAGTCTAGTAATTTTTCCATTACTCAGTTATTTATTAATAACATGGTAATATACTAGTCATTCTCTCTCTCCCCCTCCTCCTAGTTGTGTACATGAGGTACTGTACTGGCCACTTCTTCCTAAATCCTAATACACATTTTTATACAAGTGATTTTGGGTGAAGAGACAACCAACCCACCACACCGCCAGTACCAGTTGTTGCTGCTCTCTCAAGACTGAGGAGAAAAGAAAAAGAAAAAGAAAAAGAAAAAAAAAAGATTAGATTTTTGAGATATGTCGATGGGAGGAATCACATCAACACCCGATTCTTAACTGCTCTCTCCTCTCTGACCCCTAAATGTTCCCCTATCACCTTCAGATTTGATTTTTGTTCCTACTACCTGTTCTTCAGGTACCTATTCACCCTTGTTTGTTTCATTTATTTGTTGTTTCTGCTTCAGGTACCTATTCACTCTTGTTTGTTTCATTTATTTGTTGTTTCTGATGAAAATGGGTTTTATATCTGGGCTTGTTAGATCTTCCTTTGTTTTCGTTTCTGCTCGAATGATATCTGTAATTTGGCTAATACACAAATCTTGAAAATGAAATTACTGAATGCTCTTGTTTAGTTGAGATGTCCAGTATGAGCTCTCAAGTATCTGTTGGTTTGATGTCTATAAGCATCATCAGGAGCTGCCTAAACTACCTCGGATCTACTCTCAAGTCATGTTATGTGGATAGTCAAGGGCTGTATGTGCCTTTCTTTGACCCCTTTTCCAGGATCTAGTTTTTCTACCCTTCTTTTGGTTGGAGAATCGAATTTTTATAATAACAATTGTTATTTCAAGGAGGGTAGGGTCCGGTTTTTCTTTTTTTCTTTTTTTAAATTGCCAAAATCGTATGTGCATCTCATCTCATCTCTCTGCTTTCTTAATTTGTACGACTTAAACAACATGCTATATTTATCTTATCTATTTCCCTACAAAAACATTTTTGAATTCTGGTGCTTCGTTCATCACTTGTATATATTGCTACCTGTCTGGAATATTACCCGATACCAAGCCCATTATTCCAACACAAGACTAGTTCCGATAGTTCGTTGTTATTCCATAGTTTCTTCATCATTTTCCCCTATGTCCCATCTTTTGGAATATTCTATTGAGACAATATATGAGTCAACAAGGCCGTGCCATGGATTTCATGGCCCTGTGCAAAAATCACAAATAGACCATTTGAATACAAAAATTTCAAAACATTTATACAAAATAGAAAATAGCCAAAAACAACTTACCTTTATTCCAACTCTCAACCGATGAACCACATAGTAATTTTTCATTTCCAAGTAACAACGGTCAACGACTATGCAAAGAAAATGAAAAAAAAAAAAAACACAAGAGTATATCACGGTTTTAATACGTACAACTCAATGTAATAATTATAATAGTCGCTTCCTCTCCCAACAAAGTGCCGCTGGGCTGTTGCAATTCCAAGGGCAGAGACAAAAGAGAATTTGAGCTTCTAAAATCTAAACTAAATAAATCCATCAGAATTTTTTTGAGAGACCCTAAAAGAATGGGGCCCTGTGCGAAAGCCCACATTGAACATGTCAAGGGCCGGGCCTGTGAGTCAATAACAACATATGGGTAGACTACGTGAATGTTGTTAATCGGCTCCAAAATTTGAAGGAACTGGATTTTCTTTGGTGTGTTGGGAACTTTGAATATAATAATGAATGAACGAGAACTTATTTAAATTCCATCAAACTCTATGGATGAAGGAATTTATTTAAATTCCAATACTTCACAACCTACGCCTCTAGCAGACACTAAAGATCATGGCCTACCTCACCCACCCATGAAACACACGTTTGGCTCGTGGAATGAAATTTGAAGTAATTAGAATTTTGTGAGTGTATTTGAAATTTTGGATTATAACATAAGGAGTTAAATTTCGTTTCCATTCCATTATAATATTTAGTTGTGAAGGAATTTAACATTCCTAGCCAAGTATAAATTAATTAATATTCCCACATTTCACTACCTAAACCTTTATCCAACTCCAAAGAACTATCTTCTATCCCTCCTCACCAAACACACCGACTAGAATTTAAAATTTCAATACCTTTAAATTTCATTCCGCGAGCCACACGCCCCCTAAGGGTTGAAAATTAAAATCCAATTCCTTCGAATTTCATTCCGCTAGCCAAACACACCCTAAAGCTTTTAACTATAAGGTCTTGTTTGGCTCACAGAATGAAAAAAGGCATGAGATAAGTGGGCACTAGAGGTGGCAATTTCGACCCAATGACTCAAATGGGCAGGAGGGTCAAAGTTACCCGTAGTAAAAAGCTAAGCTTGAACATAATTTTTTTTTTTAAATAAAAAATGACGTTCTAGAAAATGAGGTATTAAACAAATTGTTTTTTTGAAAGAAATTTCAATATTATGTAAATGTTTTGTCTTTCAGTTGTCAACCCGTTCGACACGTTTGCTTGAATGGGTCGGAATTGCCACTCCGCATGGACTTTGTTCTGAATTTGATAGCCATGAAATTATTCTTTCTGGTATATTACACCATGATCCATTTCTTTTAATTGGCTATCTTTTCTTCAGGGCAGCACATCATTTTTGTGGAGTTGGCATCTATCTACTGTGTTTTTTCTTTGAACGGGAGTATCTATCTACTGGGTTAAAGTGAAAAGCAGATGGGTTCCAGATTCCCGTCTCATCAGCTCAGTAATGGGCTTTATGTATCAGGGCGGCCTGAGCAGCCAAAAGAAAGAGCTCCAACTATGAGCTCTTCAGCTATGGTTTATACTGGTGGTGACATTAAAAAATCAGGTGAGCTAGGAAAGATGTTTGATATCAATACTGATGGCTCCAAGGCAAGGAAATCTGGGCCGCTAACTGCTGGTCCTTCAAGAACTGGATCCTTCACGGGAGTGGCTTCGCATTCAGGCCCAATCATGCCTAATGCTACTAGGTCTAGCTACTCTACGTCAGGCCCTGTATCAACTGCTGGGGTTGCTGTATCTGTCAAGAAGTCAAACTCTGGGCCACTAAATAAGCACGGCGAGCCTATAAAGAAGTCATCTGGTCCGCAGTCTGGTGGAGTGACACCCATCAACCGCCAAAATTCAGGTCCACTGCCACCTGTTCTGCCTGCAACAGGACTGATTACATCTGGTCCAATCTCTTCTGGCCCTCTGAATTCATCTGGAGCTCCACGAAAGTTTTCTGGCCCTCTGGACTCCAAGGGTTCGATGAAAGGACCTGGTGTTGTTAACAATCAGGCGGTCACCACGCTTACCAAAGATGACAACTATTCCTTCAAGAAGGGTTTCCCTAAGATAATTTTGTGGTCCATGATCCTACTATTTGTGATGGGATTCATTGCTGGTGGTTTTATTCTTGGGGCAGTCCACAATGCAATTCTCCTAATAGTCGTCGTCGTTCTTTTCATCGTTGTTGCTGCATTGTTCACTTGGAATACTTGTTATGGAAGGCAATCTATCATTGGTTTCATAGCCCGTTATCCTGATGCCGAGCTTAGAACTGCAAAAGATGGGCAATATGTCAAGGTTTCTGGGGTATGCAATTGTCTTTCTCTTTCCATTATAATAATTAAATGGAGACATCACAGAGCTTTTCAAATGGGAGCTTTACTCATCTTATTCAACGCAAATTGGATTTTTCCATTGACAAACCACAACAAACTTGGTCAGGAAGATCGTAGTATTCATTATGTGCATAATGACATGAAAAAGAAAGGTTGTCTGCTTTTTCACCCTTTCTAATTTAACTCCTAACATCAGACTGAAGTGTAATCATTTTCAATGAGATTGGATATTTGACAATACATGCACTCAATCCGTGAGTCTCCCTCCATATACCATTGATGATATAATATTTTTTGACTAAATTGAAACAGTAGATGCAGACCAAAAAAATGATCATCTTAGGGGAAAACTTGACTACAGGTTTAAGCTTGTCCAGTGGCCGAGGGCTACAGTTCAGATAAGCAGATGTTAGTCATATGAATGAATTTGTATTTGGGCTAAACTGTTGAGTTGCTTCTACACAAATGAAATCGCATTTTGAATCATGAAACGAATGCTTCTAGTTTTAGGCTTGTACCAGAAAAAAACTATCAAAGAATTTATTCACATGACTTCTAAATCCTTGTAGATTATTGAGAGGGTATCCTATCTTTTTTTTCTTGGTAAATTCAAAATTATATAAACAATGAAAAATATGTACAATACCAACTTCTGTCTTAACTTTTAAGGCATACCAAAAAAAATCGAGAGAAGTACACGAGACAACCAAAGGGCTAGAACGTGCTCTAAATTCTATCTAAAGCTCTCTATCTATAACATCACTATGAATATTAATAGGCGTTCCAAACTTGCTAAACTTAAATATCAAGTAAACTTCAGAGCCAAACAAAACCAACAATTAAACAACTCTAAAAGACTAAAACATGAATTAAAGAGGATAAAACCCCACTAAAGTAAAATAACTATGTTGCCACAAGAGTAAACCAGCAAATGCGGAACTTGATCTTTCGAAACCCTAATTCAACCAATTTAAGGATCATACTCGTATGCTCATTACAACAGCCGCCACACACTTGAAATCAATATCCCCTTCGAACTCACAATAAGAAGCTGCCAAGACAAATAAAAACATCCCAAACCAACTATAAAACTGCAAAAAATTGAGATTATCCATCAACTTGCAGCAGATTATGACCACCAAAATGCTGCAAAATTGCACCAGAAAAACATCACTGTTTTGGGCTGTTCAGACATTTAAAAAACAGAATATCTAACTTCATAATGCATGCTGTGGAGTACCTAACCCAGCTGGAATAATCACAAAACCTTATTGATTTTCAGCCAATTCAAGTCCATACAACTCCCAAAAAACACCAGGAAAAAGTAAAAAACCAGCCATTTATCCGTAAAATGTTGTGAAACGACGCATGGAATTGTAAACACACATAGACACACAGAAAAGTGAACACAATATTTGTGTGGTTCAGTCCAAAGAATGACATATGTCTATGGCCGCACTAGCGAACCACTTTGATTAATTTTCGGATCTAGGGTTACAATTAAATACAGATGATGTATATAAGAAAAAAACGAGGCATGCCTAGGAAACCCTAATGGGCTTAGGCCTACAAGTTTTCTTGGGGGGCACTGCCTCCGAACCCTACAAGGGGTGGTCCCCCCTTGACCCCCATGTGTTAAGCAGGGCCCCCGTTCCTAGATTTCCTAGTATCAAATGGGTTCTCCTGTTACAAGCAGTCTCCACAAGTTAACATAAAATTCACATCAGACCAGCAGCCAAAACAACATCCTTTTTTGCACCAAAGTGACAAAATTGTAGCCCCAAACATTCGGCTATATAAAACCCACAAATGCCAGGAATACCAAGCAAAACCTAACTGCTTTCGAACCCATTTAACAGTCTCATACACCTGCCCTCAAGGACTTCATACAACTAAAAGCAAACCCTACAAGTTCTGCAGCTTTTTGGGTGTTGAAACACAGCAAAAAATCAGTTAAAACCAGCATTTACATCTGAGGTTTACCACATTACCACCCCAACATAAGGATAAAACGTATAAAATACTCTCCCAAACAAACCCAACAAATTTGACGCTGTAAAAGTCCAAACATAACTGCAGCAATAACCCATCTTGTCAGCAGCAAACCAGTAGATTTATAAAGGGATATCACACTAGCAGAATGTAGTTATACTAAGGATGTGTTTGGTAGAGTGGAATTGCAATGAATGAAAATGAGGAAAAATTAAGGATGTGTAGAATTGTATCACTCATAATTTTATATTTATTTCCTTGATTTTCTCAAGTTGATAGCAAAAAGAATTAAATAAATCGAAGAGTTCATTTCTTTGTTTCTCTAGCAAAAGGCAGAGAATTTTGAGTAAACATTAGAAATTGAGAAAGAGAACGGTCACTATACTTTTAGTATCTCATTTGAAAAACATAGAATAACAACATGCTTTTTTTATTAGTCTCGTTTAAATCCCTAAACTTTTTTTTTTTTTTTCCGTATTGTATAGGTCACTATACTATTAATATATATCCCACTTAGGGGGTGTTTGGTATGGTGGAATCGAGAGAATGGATTTGCATGGTGTTTAGAAGTTTTTTTTTATCTTGTGATGAAAGCTTCATATCTCAATGGAAAGTAGCAGAGAATTGAGTTTATTATAAATTTCACTTCTCTCATTTCCTTATCAGTAATAAAGAGAATATACAATATGGAAAGGGAATGAAGTTTAGTTTTTCTTTCATTTTCTTTGTCAATCTTTATTTATGTGTAACTATCAATAGTTGAAAAAACTTGTAAAACTTACACGATTCCATCATACCAAATGCTCCCTTAGGTCATCAGTGGTTTCACAGGTTAAATTTTGACATGACATCGTCCATGTTATGTTAATAATAACGTGTCAATTAATTTGATGAAAATGATATTGTCTTGTCACTTTAATCTTCCTTGACAATGATCAAGAGAGTTCCCGTGATTTTGCAAAGACAAGTTTATACAATGATGTTTTCATATAATTAGTTGACACATCAATTATTGAGGCACTACGTGTGTACGAGGTGTAATTTTAACTTGTGAAACCAGCCAATCATCCAATGAACCGGTGACTTAAGCAACACAAATTTTAGAAGTATATTTAGCCATGCGGTATGGAAAAAAGTTCAGTGACTAAAAAGAGACAAATGGTTGTTGGTTACAAATTAGCTGCAAACCAAGGCCTAACTGCGGTTGGGGGGTATAAACAGTACCAAAACCAGATAAAAAACAGCGAAAACAGCTTCTGTTTGATAGCCATACTTTGCACTTCCCAAAATTTATTCCATAAAATACTAAAACCAGAGAACACTACAAACCTTGTAACAGCTTTACGAGTTAAAATCAGCCATGCTATGAAATGCAAATGCAAAGTGGAGAACATGACCAGACTTCCATTGCATCACTTAAACTCATCCCACCCCAAGGAGGCCCCATGCCTATTCTTACTGTTTTGCATCTGAATCTGGGCATCCTATCTTCAGAAGTAAATATACCTACATATGTGGCTTATGGACAACAAAATCAAATTTGAAAGTTGATGCTGGAGATTCCTTAAGGAATTCACCCTTGAGGAAAGTTTTGATGTCAATGCATCTAAATCTAACCCGCATAGGAAGTCATAACCATAAGTTGAAATGGTAATCTGTCTTGCAGTGTTTTATGCATACTTTTCCTTCTTCTTCAACTTAACAAGTGGTTAAATGATGAATTTTTGCTAGTTATAAACTCAGTTTATTTATGAAGGTGGTGACCTGTGGAAACGTGCCTCTGGAGTCAGCATTCCAAAAGGTTCCTAGATGTGTGTATACTTGTACGAGTTTGTATGAGTATCGAGGATGGGATTCAAAAGCAGCCAACCCTACACATCGTAGGTTCACTTGGGGACTGAGGTCATCAGAAGTAAGTAGTAGCTCCTGTATTGTTATCATGGAATGGAAGTGAAGGATTAATGTATTATTGTTGCTTTGGATGGCAGAGGCATGTGGTGGATTTCTACATATCAGATTTCCAATCTGGATTAAGAGCATTGGTAAAGACAGGGTATGGGGCTAGGGTGACCCCTTATGTGGATGAATCGGTGGTGGTTGATGTCAACCCATTGAATAAAGATTTGTCGCCCGACTTCATCAGGTGGTTGGGTGAGAGAAACCTGTCAAGCGATGATCGTGTGATGAGATTAAAAGAAGGGTAAGTGTTTTGATTTATGTTGAGTGAAGGTGTTGTAATAAGTTCAATTATAGTTGGGGTTTATTATGAAAAAAACCAACATGTTTTCACGTTTTTTGTGTTTTCGTCCCTTAATGTTATTTTTTTTTTCCAGAAAAATCCTTAAAGTTACTTTTTTTAGTTTTGTGAAATTTGACTATTAGAACCCGGTTTTAATTAGTAAACCGGGTTTTTAAAAACTAAAAACGAGGTTGTAATATCCAAATTTCACTAAACCAAAAAGAAAAAAATAACTTGAGGACTTTTATGGAAAAAAATAACATGGAGGGACGAAAACGTAAAAACATATTGGTTTTTTTCATAATAAACCCTTATAGTTATAATAAAAAGTAGAGGTTAATGATGATGATATAGGTACATCAAGGAAGGAAGTACAGTGAGCGTGATGGGAGTTGTGCAGAGGAATGAGAATGTGCTAATGATAGTTCCTCCAGCAGAAGCATTCACGACAGGGTGCCAATGGACAAAGTGTATGCTGCCAGGAAGCCTGGAGGGCATAGTCTTGAGATGTGAAGATGCATCAAAAGCTGACGTCATACCTGTGTAGGAAGGGGAAGGGTGGTGGTGCTTTGTGTTTGAAACTTGCAGCAAGTTTTTTTTTTAATTGTTAACAATATTCTCAAAAATATATAGGTAGATACTTGTGGTTGGGTGTTGAAGTTGTATGTTATTGTGAATAGGTTTTTGATGCAGAAGATGATGGTGGGTTTGTGAATTTCTTTGAGTAAAACTTGTCACTAAACACTGTTTGCTTGATTCTGTGGGGAGGATGGCATTTGCAGTTTCAACTGTAATACTTGGTGGTGGTGTTGCTTTCAGCATTCTCTATTTTTTTATGCGCCTCTCTTTCTTGTTAATTTAAATCACAAAAACAAAATAAAACCAAATCTGTTCGGTGTTTAAAAAATGTAATTGTATCAGATTGGATTGGATCACGATCCAACAGATTTATGATCTAATTAAGTGGATCATGGATTTGATCCATTAGCCAAGAGATGTCGATCCAACTAATTTAGATAGATGGATTATGATCTAGATTGACCCATTTAAATTTTCAAATTTCATATTATTTATTACACATCCCATATGACCATGACCCTACCAACTCCACCGCCCATCCTATCCGTATAATCACACCTTCACCCTACCCCACCCCAACCTATTCTACCCCACCCCATCCTATCCTATCCCATCCAACTCCTACTCACCCTAACCATCACCCCTACCCTACCCATCCCACCTACCTCTACCCACCCCACCCCACTACCCTACCCAACCGATTCCACCTCAACCTCCTACCCTATTCGTATCATACCTTACTCTACCCACCTCGCTACCAATCACCCCACCATAACCACCTCTACCTCACCTTACCCCACCTTACCTTACCTACACCCACCCTCCTTCACCTTACCCAACCTTATCCTACCCACCCGACCCTATCCTTACCCCTATCATACCTTAAAGGTGTCCAAATCCGGATATCCAAATTTTCAGATATCCGAAATTTCAGATAGTGATTTTTGCTATATGAATCCGAATATCCGAAAATTCATATTTTTTAAATTTAAATCAAATATTTAAATATCTAAAATACAAATTCATATATCCAATACATATTAAACATAAATATATAAGAAACCAAATGATCCAGAATTATTTTAGACAAAACGATTAAAAAAAGATTTAAAAAGCTAAAATAGATAAAAACTAGTTAATAAATCTATAATATCAAGAAATAAACTAAAAAATATACATTAGAATAATAATAAACACTTAATATTAATTATCAATGCTAAAGATATATAAAATTATTTTTTTTGGATTTTTGGATATCCAAATACCTGAAAATTTAGAATTTTACTTTCCGCATCCGAAATTTCGGATATCTGATTTTCGGATATCAAAAAATCCAGATATCCGAAATTTCGGATAGTTTTGGATACAATTTTCTGATTTTTATTTCGAATGTTCGGATTCAGATTTTTATAAACACTCATATCATACCCTACCCTACCCACCATACCCCACCCCAATGTGGGCCATGTGACGGAGGTGGAAGCAACCACCAGTGGTTTTAGTTGTAGCCGACGTGATGTCAGCAGTGCGAGAGGCAACGACGGCAGGGCAGTAGTGGTGGCGGCGGCGACAGCTAGGGGTGTTCATAAATATCCAAATCCGAGCATCCAAAATAAAATTCCGAAAATCAATGTGCGCCATGTGGCGGTGGTGGAAGCAACCACCAGTGGTTTTAGTTGCAACCGTGTCAGCAGTGTGTGGGCAACGACGGCAGGGCAGTAGTGGTGGCGGCGGCGACAGCTAGGGGTGTTATAAAAATCCGAATCCGAGCATCCAAAATAAAATTCTGAAAATTTAAAACAAAATTTCGGATATCCGATGATAGTAAAATTCTAAAATTTCGGATATCCGAAAATCAAAAAAACATATTTTTTTAAAGTTTTATATATCTTAAGTATTGATTATTTACATAATATTGAGTGTTTTTTTATTTTCTAATGTATATTGTTTAGTTTTATCTTGATATTATAGATTTATTAACTAATATTTTATATATTTTAGTTTTTTAATCGTTTATAGTTGTTTTAAGTAAAATAATTCCAAATATATTTAGTTTGTGATATATTTATCTTTAATATGTACTTGGCTATTTAAATTTGTATTTTAGATATTTAAATATTTGATTTAATTTTTTTAAAAATTAAAAAATATGATTTTTTAGGATATTCGGATAATCCGATACCCGAATCGAAAATAAGATATCCGAAAATTTGGATTCGGATAGTAAAAATCACTATCCGAAATTTTGGATATCCCAAAATTCGGATATCCGGTTTCGGACACCCCTAGTGACAGCAGCCGCAGGGTAATGGTGGCGGCGGCGACAGGGTGATGGTGGCGGCAACAGTGGTGGTGCCAGTTGCGGTGGAGCGGTGGCAGCGGTGACACATAAGTTACGTTTTTGTAAATTTTTATATGTATTATTTTTTGGTACTCTCTCTCTCTCTATATATATATATATATATATATATATATATATATATATATATATATATATATATATATATATATATATATATATATATATATATATATATATATGGGGTTCATTGGAGAACCTCAATGCATCGAAGAACATTAAAGAACCTTCATGCACCACCACAAATGCATCAAAATCCCGCGTGATGCATCATTATTTACCCGTGATGCATCAAATTCACGCGTGATGCATCGACTTCCGCTGTGATGCATTACGATTTTCTTGCGATGCATTGTGGTTCTCCAAGGTTCTTCGATGCATATAGGTTCTGCATTGAACCCACCCATATATATATATATATATATATGTGTGTGTGTGTGTGTGTGTGTATATATATATAAATATAAATATAAATATAAATATAAATATAAATATAAATAGGGATGAGATCCATTGTGAACAAGTTATCGTTGTGAAAAAATAAAAAAAAATATAACCATTCATATATATCAACAAGTGTTTGTAACATGATTAATATGATTCAAAGGGTTCATAGAAGTGTCTACAACAAGATACAAAACATTTAAAAGGTTCATAGTAGTTTTTATAACAAGATTCATAGGATTCAACAATATTCATAAGATTCGACAAATTCATAAGATTCAATAAATTCCATAGTACCCAATAAGATTAATAGGTTAATAGAAGAGTTTGGTAGTATTTTCAACAAAATTCATAAGATTCAAAGGTATTTTATGATTGTTTACAATGTTCACAACGAATAAAGTGTTCATAAAAGATATTTAGTCTATATATATGTGTGTGTGTGTGTGTGTGTGTGTGTGTGTGTGTCTGTGTGTGTATGTATATATAATCGGGTTCAATTGAAAACTTTTATGCATCTAGGTACCTAGAACCATTTTACAGCCGTCGGATCGAGTTGATCTCATGATGCAACATACCTGATGCATCTAGCGAAGGGTAGTTTAGGAAAAAAAATATAATTAATTCAAATTTGATTTTATATTAAGGGAAAATGACATCAAATAGCTCTGAACTTTCGACTTTGTACACATTTATGTAGTGAAATTTTTTTTGCACATTTGGTAGTCAAAGTTTCAAAATTGTTTCAATTTGGTAGTTGGCGTACCTTTTAACCGGTTGCTTCCGATTTCGATGACTACGTGGACAATTTTTTAATGATGTGGCTACCCGTTTTTATATTATACCCGGTTTTATTTATGTGACAACCCGTTTTTTAAAACGACGTTATAAACCCGAGTGATTTCTTAATTTCATATGGCGTTATAAACCCGGGTGATTTTAATAAACGGGTTGCCACGTAGATAAAACCGAGTATAATATAAAAACGGGTAGCCACGTCATTAAAAAATTGTCCATGTAGGCATCGAAACAGGAAGCAACCGGTTAAAAGGTACGCCAACTACCAAATTAGAACAATTTTGAAACTTTGACTACCAAATGTGCACAAAAAAAAATTCACTACATAAATGTGTACAAAGTCGAAAGTTCAAAGCTATTTGATGTCATTTTCCCTTATATTAATTGAAATATTACATCAAATATATGATTCATAAATGCATCATCTTGATTCATCATCTTCGTGTTCATGATCATCATGTTCATCATTTTGTGATGCATCAACATGTTCATTCAAAAAACATGAATCTAACGTGATGCAACAACACATGTTCATCCAAAAACTCAACATTCATCAAGATAATGCATCAACAACGTGTTCAAACACGATGCAATAACTCGTTCATAAAAAAAACCCATCGTATTCATCGTTCCAACGCGATGCATCAATGTGTGTTCATCATCATCTTGTTCGTTTTTTTCCTACATCTTATTCATCGTTTCCCCGAAGTTAGATATGTTCGAACAGACTTGGGCAGGTAGTTTTTATGATATCCTGATTCCCAAGACTGATACGAACCTTTGTGGTGTTTCCACTGAATGAGCACCATCTGTATTTCACATCTTATGTTTCTTTGAGATTCTCAAGTACAAAACTTAAATTTCTCTTTTCAGAGTTCATATTTGATTCCATGTTTCGCTGTTTGATCATTTAGAAATTCTGACTTATTATTCATACTCGTATTATATGAGCTTTATGCTTTTCGCCATAATCAATCCAGATAGCAACTCAATACATGAGTTAGCTCATATATCTCTTTCATTCGATCTTGAACCAGTTATAGCTTTTAAATCTCTCATCTATACTATTGCAAAATCTTCATGGGCTAACTTTATGCAATTTCATAAGAAATTTTTATGGCTTCTGAGATTTTATTCAATTCAACTATCATCTCTATACTTATCAATTAGCTCTTAACTCTTTTCATTTGCTCATGTAATAGTTACAGAGCCTTTCGGGAATCTGATATCTGTACTTTATGTTTCTTTTATTGATGATGTTACCATCATCAATCGCTTAGCCGATTTTCTGACTTGTGCTGACTTGCTATGCAGACTTATGATTTTCTTTGCTCTGACAACAAATGGAATCAATCTTCCGGCGCAATATCCGGAGCCAACTCTTCATGTAACGACTGAAGCCAACTCTTCGAATAACAACTCCACCTCACCTGCCTTGGTTTTCAAGTTGCGCTGCTATATCCACCAAATCTTTTACATAAACAACCTCTCGAGAAGCAAAATCCTTCAAAATGATCGAGCGTTTTAGAAGTTAAGAAAAAGAGATTAAGGCAAAATGTTGAAATACTGCATCTTAAAGCTTGCCGAACAAAGCAGGAATTATAATCGATCACTTCTTCTTTGCAACGGTTTCAGCAGTTGATGGATATTTCAGGCAAATCAGATATGATTAAGAACTTGAAGAGATCATACGCTTCAAATTTTGCAGCAAATAGGGAATACTAACGAGATGAAAAACAAACGTTATACAAAATCGAATTCCAAGGAAATGATTTGATAGAACTCATCAATTAACTTAGGCTTTCTCAGTGTGATTCGTTAGACACAACGACAGATTCTTATTATTAAAGTTAGATCTCGAGTTACCAGGGTTCCGAAACCGTCTCCACGACTGTTTATATCATCTTCTACTTCATCGTCATCGCCTTCCTCTATTAGTTCACTGTGCAAGCTTCGACAAAGCAATAGCTTTTGGTTCTGTTTAATTATATGTAAAGACTTATGTTTGACTTTTCATTGTATATGCAATTAAGTGGAATAAAGATTCTATATTGGACATCTCACTAGTCTCGCATCGACATAATGAGGATCCATCAATTCATTTATTTTGACATATACGGGTATTTCATTGGCCATTTATGACTAATTGCTTGACTTAACAAAATTTCAGTTTATTCCCTTGCAACTCTCGTTTTGTGCTTCTGACTTCTTTGATTTCAATTCAAATTGTTATTCGGTGTTTAACAATTTGATTCAAACACTTTCCTCATTAATATTTATTAGATCAACTACTTCTACCCCTGTCTCATTATAAGACACGCTGTAATCTTTCAAATTACAAGGATTTACGAAGTAGCTTGTGTTTTGGATTATATTTTGATTTCTTAAAGCTTTTGAATCATACACGATTCAGATTACAATACCTATATTATTTATAGGTATAATTTCTGATTAAGAAAGTATCTGTATCATAACTTCAACTGATACAACCCATATGTCATCCGCATTATTCACTATCTATGACAGGGTTGTATAGTTAACTCCCTACTTATGTTGGAATTGAAATTCATATGGTAACGAAATTAAATCATTTTAACATATAATGAACTTAGTATTAGTTACCATTGTGGTCTTCTGGCGTCTCTGGTGTCTCCTCGGCATCCTTAGCAGTAATATGGAAAGCTCGCGCCCTTGCTGTAGGTATCATTGTAGTACTCTGTTGAATTGCTCTGCCAACGGGTTGTTCAGGATTAGTAAGTACGCGTGTATTCGGGCAATGTTTGGCATAATGTCCACGCTCACCACAGTTGTAGCATACGTCGCTTCTTTCTGGGCACTCATCGCTTCCATGTCCAATCCGGTTACAAGTGTAACAGGGCACATCTCTAGGGTTGCAGCGTCCGCTATGAAATTTGTTACAACGTTTACACGATCGTGCTCCGGACTGTAGGGAATAGACTTTAGTCTTCTGAGGTGTAGAGGATGCTTGTGACTGCTGCTGACTGGACTTTGATGAACCGAAGAATCTACTGGATTTCTGTTTCTTAGGTGGAGATGGACATGTAGGACTTATAGCCATCATCACGGGTTCACAACTCGAATCTGTGAATTCTCGCTCCACCATCCTTGCTGCTTCCACTATGCTGAGATACGTCGTGAACTTGATGCTGCTCATTTGTCTTCTATATATTGGATTCAGACCCAGTCTGAATCGGTTTATCTTACGCTCTTCTGTTGCTACTTGATATGACGAGTAGCCGCAAAGTCTCGAGAACTCATGTTCATATTCATCAACAGTCTTAGTTCCTTGTTTCAATTGCATCAACTGCATCTCGAGTTCGTCTTGTTTGTCTGTTGGACAGTATTTGGCGTTGAACATCTCCAAGAACTGCTCCCAGTCCAGTGCCATAATTGCTTCTTCACCATAGATGCTCCTTTGTGTTTTCCACCAGGCTCTAGCAGCTCCAACGAACAGGGCTGTAGCAAACTTAACTCTATTGCTGTCCAGACATTCTGAGATACTGAAAATCTCTTCAGTATGACTTATCCAATCTAACGCTTTTATTGGATCTACTGTGCCTTCAAAC
This sequence comes from Centrapalus pauciflorus, assembly GCA_020465985.1. Taxonomy (NCBI): domain Eukaryota; kingdom Viridiplantae; phylum Streptophyta; class Magnoliopsida; order Asterales; family Asteraceae; genus Centrapalus; species Centrapalus pauciflorus. The sequence continues at coordinate 76,341 of JAANYP010008978.1, read as the reverse complement.
ATCATAGCACCACTCGCTTTGAAGTCTTTAAATCTACAGCCTTTTGGCTGCACAACTCGCTTATTGACATGCACATTATCTGATTCGCTTGACTGTTCAGTTTGTTTCTTTTTATGTTTATTTCTCTTTTCAGTTTTCTTTATTGATTCAATTTGCTCTAGCATAAACTTGTTTTGTTGCTCATTATTCTGAGTTATTAGTTGTTGCATCATTTCTAGGACTTGCTCTGGGGTCATGCCACCTGATGGTCCACCTTCTCCTGACATAGCTCTGAAATTAAAATCACTAAGTATTTAGATCATTAGGCTAGCACATTGTACCCTTTCATGCCCCGTCCTACTAGTCTCTGAAACCTATCTTAGTTCAAGCCATCCTGTCATGATTGATACTATAGCATTGCACAAGTTTGAGATCATGTATTACATGTAATACAATGATTCACTCAAACTATTGCTCTGATACCATCCTGTGAAACCCTCTGATTTCTCAAAGGTCTCAAGCCAAGGCCCAGTAGCAACGCAATATCAATCATGAAACTAAGATAAAAATTAACAGTTGCGGAAATAAGTTAATTACAAACAGAGACAGAATTTTAAGTAGCAAAGTACAAACATCTAGACTATTACATCAAATCACATAATATAAACTAAACCCGAACCCCAAAGCTCTATTATCATCCAAATACCAAGATGTTGAAACAGGTTCTAATGCACTTCAAGCTCTTTCAAGTCCCGACCTAAGAACTAGGTCCAGCCAATCCTTTGCCTTTACCTGAAAAATAATGCAACAACGGGTAAGCTTATTTGCTTAGTGAGAATGTAGAATTTCACATTTAACATGCAATTATGAACGCGGAAGCACATGCACTGCACTCGGCTCATGCACGGCTCAGCTCTATATGCACTGCACTAGGCTCATGCACAGCTCAATCTCGAAGGGTCATTGGCCAATTAATGCTCTTTTGATGCGCGCGGCTTTGCTCAGCTCCCAGTTATAAAACTGTTGTTGCTCTTGAGACTTTTAGACAAATTCATAAGGAATGCTTGGATGATGATAAATCCATACACACGCATCATTAGTGGGGATCAGCCACGTACTGGGCTAGCTACCAGTAAAAGCTCTATATGGATATCATCGGAATGCTCAGCTCTAGCTACCCTCTGTGCTTTCATCACGTAAATCAGCACATCATAAGCTTAACATTAACCCAATCACTGAACAATAGTGATGGATTTAAGCTTAACAATCAAATGACTCGTCAATGAAATAGATACCGGAAGAATAAATGCTCAGCTCAACAAATCATAGTAAATATACTATGATAACATATGTCAATAAGCTCAAGATCAGAATGTCAATAAATCAGAATCATGCAACAAAAGTCTCAATTCACATAATATGCAGTTAAAGTGAAATCTACAACTCACAGTTACTGGCTATTTGTGCTCTTTTAGTTTCTAGCTCTGGCTCTGTTGCTCACAATCTGTAGTGGATAGAACCACTATCTGATTTATATCGGACTTTCAGTTGCTCATCATCTTGCTCGTTGCTCAATCTGGTATTAATATCATTTCTGATATTTATTAGCTCTTATATTATCTGAATAATATATATTCAGTGTTCATCATTTATGCTCAAGATTCATTCGTTGGTCTTTGATCTCACAATCTTATATTTTGAATCATAAAAACCACATCCGGATTAGGACCATCCGAATTCGGATCATCCGGATTCGGTTCTAGGTCATCCGAAATGGTACATCCGAAGTTGGTCCAAATGATTCATTCGAACTAGCATCATCCGAAATGGGCCATCCGAACTCGGGTCATCCGAGTTCGGACCACCTTCTGTCCGAAATGGTGCTTCATCCAAAATAGCCAAAATATCTGAATTTAAGTTTTTTTGTCCGAAGTACAGATCCGAAATGGGCTACATCCGAATTCGGTCTCATCCGAATTCGGATCCCGAGTCTTCATAATTTTCCAGAAATTGTTCTTGGTGTTCTTGGTGTTCTTCATACGGATTTTATTAATAATTATCAAACTTTCATCTTTATCAACATGCAATGAAATATATTGATGTAATATCACTTTTTGAGTGTTTTTATACTAATTTCCCTATTAATAACATCATTAATTTGTCAAGATCGTCCAAAATAAGCAAGTTTTTGTCAAAAACATATATTTTCATAAAAATCAAATTTCTTGCTTATTCGAACGATCTAACCTCAGATTTCTGTTTCTGTTTCATCTATTATCATAAATTTATCATAATCTACAAAATTATTATACATGCAACAATAATTTCATAATTTAATTTCTTTGGCTTCGGTTTTTACATAAAACCGAACCAAATTTCGAAATTACACTAAAGATTACCTTGAAATCTTGTAAATGCTTGTTGTTTGCTTCTTGTAACCTTCTCTTGACTTCAATGTATCAATTAATTACAAATTTATAAACCATTTTGATGAATTCTTGAAGGACCGAATGTAGAGAGAGAAAGAAGAGAGAGAGAGTTAATTGTTTTTAATGATCTTAAATGATCATTTTCAAGGTTTATATATAAACTTTTGTTAAATTTGCTATTTAACCCATTAAACTTTTGTATTTTACATATCTTTTAATTTACTCATCTTTAATAATTAATATCATATATATAATTTAAATAAATATTTTCAAACTTAAATAACTTACATCATAAATAATGTAATAAAATTACATTATTATCTCAAAATCAGATATTTAGTTGGGCTAAAAGTTGGGTTGTTACAGAGAGAGATGGCAATGGTTTTGCGGCGGTGGTTGGAGGTGAATGTAACCATCGTTGTGCATATTAATGGTTCCTGTGCATGTTGCTAGCGATGGCGGTGGTCTGGTGGTGACTTCCGAGAGAGAAATGGTGGCACGATGGTAGAGGGCGTTTGTCTTGGGACGCCGGCCGGAAGTGTGAAAGAGAAGGGGGGGAGAGAGAGAGATGAGGATAACGAGGAATGTAGTTAATATGACATTTAAATTCCTAAATTAACTCTAAATATCTTTTAATGATTTCTAAAAATTAATTAATTACTATATAAATATATATATATATATATATATATATATATATATATATATATATATATATATATATATATATATATATATATATATATATATATATATATATATATATATATAGATTTGGGTTCAAATGAGTACCACTAGTTTTGCGGAGTACCGGAGGTACCTCGCTTAAAATCATTTTTTTTGAAATTTTTTTCCATAATCATGTTTAAATTAATAATACAAGACTACTTGTAAAAAATCACACCTAAACACACACTAGAACTATGTGAAACGTGTGTGTTCACATGAAGTGTACTGTTGTGAACGTGTGTTCACAACTAAGCATGTTCACATGAATTTTTTCACGTTCACATGATTTTTAAGATGATAGAAAGTGTAAATGTATATAATTTTTTACGTATAGTCTTATATTATATGTATCTAAATGAATATGAAAAAAAATTTAAAAAAAAAACTTTTTTTCGGAGCAAGTTCACATCTGAAACCCGTGTGTTCACAGGTACTCACGGTACTCTGCATTTTTTAGGTACTCACACGAACCATATTCTATATATATATATATATATATATATATATATATATACATATAGATTTGGGTTCAAATGAGTACCACTAGTTTTGCGGAGTACCGGAGGTACCTCGCTTAAAATTATTTTTTTGAACTTTTTTTTCATAATCATGTTTAAATTAATAATATAAGATTACTTGCAAAAAATCACACATAAACACACACTATAACTATGTGAAACGTGCAAGTTCACATGAACTGCACTGTTGTGAACGTATGTTCACAGCTAAGCATGTTCACATGAATTTTTCCACGTTCACATGACTTTTAAGAGGCTACGAAGTGTGAATGCGTGTAATTCTTTTACAAATATGCTTATATTATTTGTATCTAAATGAATATGAAAAAAAAATTTTTAAAAAAAACTTTTTTTCGAAGCATGTTCACATCTTAAACCCGTGTGTTCACATGTACTCACGGTACTCTGCATTTTTTAGGTACTCACACGAACCATATTATATATATATATATATATATATATATATATATATATATATATATATATATATAATATTCCCTAATCGATGTACAACATTTCCTAGAGGTTCAATAAAAGTTTTCATACAAAATTGTAATATATACATGTTCAAAAGTGCATTACAATTAAGAAATTCACTTCATTTGAAGTTCATTACGATAAAATGCTTTATTTCATGCAAAAGTGCAATATGCACATTTTCAATAATACATTACCTGTTCATAACATTTGAATCTGTGCATATTGGTTTAAATATTGTACTTTTGCATGAAACAAAATTTATTTTTTATAGTAATGAACTTCAAAGGATGTGAAATGGTCTATCGTGATACATTTTTGAACATATGTATAATGTCATTTCGCATGAAATAGATAATTTTATCGTAATGGATATGTATAGTTATTATGAGACTCTAGGTTTCCACTCTAATATGGGACTCCACGAAACTCAACCCCCCCCCCCCCACACACACACACATACATACATACATACATATGTATATATATATATATATATATGTATATATATATATGTATATATACATATATATATATATATATATATATATATATACATATATATATATATATATATATATATATATATATATATATATATATATATATATATGTATATGTGTGTGTGTGTGTGTATATACAAATATGTATGTATATACGCATATGTATGTATTAATGTACACACACACATATAAAGTCGGTCTAGTGTAAGACACAACTTTCAACGAGTCTTAAACAATAAGTCTCAACTAACAATACAATATCAATTACATAACTAAGATAGATTTATTAAAAAGGGTTTATTGTGAAAAAAACTAACATGTTTTCATGTTTTTTGCATTTTCGTCACTCCATGTTATTTTTTTTTCCCATAAAAGTCCTCAAGTTATTCTTTTCTTGTTGGTTTAGTAAAATTTGGACATTAGAACCTGGTTTTTCAGGTTTTTAATACCCGGTTCAGAAATTATAACCGGGGTCTAATGTCCAAATTTCACTAAACCAACAAGAAAAGAATAACTTGAGATTTTTTATGGAAAAAAATAACATGGAGGGACGAAAACGCAAAAAACGTGAAAACATGTTGGTTTTTTTCATAATAAACCCTATTAAAAATTAACAGTAATTACACAGTTAAATTTTGAAATAAAAGTTGTTAATGGTACAAGTCAGCTAAATCTATTACATATATAATTACATCATGCCAAATCTACCCAATTCCCACTAAGGTAGCGTTTGGATTACAAGATTTTGATATACCAGGATTTAAAATTGACAGGATTTGAAAATGACAGGATTCAAATGTGACAGGATTTGAATCATGTCGTGTGTTTGGTTTGCAGGATTTCAAATTCAATTATTTGTAAAATCTTGTTTATTTGCAAATGTGTCAAATGATATGGGTAAATCATGTATGTGTACAATAAGTAAGGTAAGATATGTTAAAAGGTGGGCAATGTATCGATAGGTAGAGGTAGGGTGGTAGGTAGGTAGAGGGATGGGTGGGTGGGTGGTGTGTGCTGGGTGTGTAAGGTGTGCTGGGATGTGAAAGGATAGTGTGGGATAAGTGCGTATAGATATATGTGGGTAAGGTAGGATGGGTGAGGATAGGATACGATGTATATTGGTGGAGGATTGGTGGGGATAAGGTAGGTGGGTAGGTAAGGGTGGGGTGGGTAGGGTGGGTAGGGTTGGGTGAGAAGGGGTATTATGGGTTGGGTATGTATATAGATATATGTGAGGTAGGATGAGTGAGAGTAAGATATGATGTCTTGTTGGGCCAGGGTAGGGATGGGTAGCATGGATAGGTATGGTAGGTACTAGGTAGGGGTAGGGTGGAGAGGTACGGTAGAGTATGGTACAATGGATTGGTATAGGTATGTAATGTTAGATAGTTATCATTATTTGGTATATGTAGTTAGGGTAGGGCAGGATAGGATGGGGTGGGGTGGGGTGGGGTTGGATGGGGTGGGTGGGATGGGGTAGGTGTTGGTAGGGTAAGGTAGGATCAATAGGTATAGGTAGGTGGTGGCTACGTTGAGGATAAAAGTAATATTGTCATTTGGTTCGGATTTCGAAATGTAGAGATATGAGATTTTGAAATAATAGGGGGTATGGAAGAATTCTAAAATCTTAAAATGGAGGATTGTGAAATGCTAAAGGAAATTGAAATCCCTCTGTTTTATTTTGCCAAACATAAGAGAGAGGGATTTTCAAATGAAAATCCCACCAGTTTTTCTGAAATCCCACAAACCAAACGCCGCCTAGCAGTCGTCTTCAATTCGGTACCAAAATGTAAGTTGAGTAGTAGTCTAGTTTCACTTTAAGCTTTAGATCTTGATATCTTAAGAATTCGGTCCAACTTGACATTTGTCTTTTTCCTGAAAAGAGATATGCAACAACTGATAAGCAAAGCTTAGTGCGTGTATAAACTAAACAATTAACATGAGTTCACAATATGCAAATTTATATTTCAAAGGGACAAAGTGTGATAATATTTCAGCACCCACCACCTACCACCTGCAAGACTCTCTGAGACATAGTACAATGGTTTCCAATGATTTCAGAATGATGTTAATCCTAGACTCACACTTTTGTGGGGATTAGTCACATACTGAGCTAGCTTCCATTGTACACAAGGTGGGTGACATTTGAGTAGTCAACGACACAAGCTCATGTGAGCAAGTGAGGTATGGTCAGAGTCAAGTCAAAGTATGAATGTATCACATTGTATTATCTAAGTACAAGTCTAGTATTCAAGGTCAAAGATAGCAAGATGAAAGCAAGTCACAAGAAGTAGTTGAAACAAAAATAAGCATGTATATCTCTATAATTATACTATGAACAATGTATATTTTGTGTGTAAAAAACAATACAAGCCAACAACCATTTATAGGCTGCTAAATACAAGAGAATAGAAACGGAAAACCCTTAATATTAGGACACGTTATTTTAGTGATTTGATATGATTTGATCTAGCTATAATTAAGGAGAATCAAAATTACTGCCTATTTTATTAGGTAAATCTTTCACTCCCCCTCATCATATCCGGCTTGTTCTTCATACTCTCAAATTTGCTTTTCGGAAGAGCTTTTGTGAGAATGTTAGCCACTTGGAAATTTGATGGTACATAAGAAAGCTCCAATGTTCCAGTTCCAATTTTTCTTTGATGAAATGACGACAAACTGTGAGTATCCTTTAGTTGTTCATTTTTTCATTGAATGGCTAGTTAATGGAATGTTAAATCATTATATGTGTAAATTGTTAGTACTTTATCAATTGTCATTCTTACTTGTTTATTCGAGTACATGATTATGTGATGAATTAGGATGCAATGCTACATAGGAAGGGACAATGACAGGTTTTACTGAGTTCATGATGAGGAGACATGGGCATCGAAATCATGAGTTAAATTGTGATCACAATTGAATTGAATTGAATTAAATTGAATGGTTGTAAGGCTGAGTCTCCTTATATGGGCATCCAAAAAATGAGTTATATTGTGATCACATTCTTGAAACGTCGTTGGAGGGGTTGATTTTTCGAAGCCTTCGACAGAGGCTTCATCAGAGCCTTTGGCGCAAGTCCGATGATGTTCCAACAATGAAAACGGAGTGGAAAAACCGCCCAGTTAATTTGAACAAAAACTCATTTTCGTAAAATTTTATCGGTTATGAATTTTTATACGATTGAAAAATAGTTTGGAGTTTCTTAACAAGTTGAAGGGTTTTTATCCAAAAATTCTTTAATAATAAAGATATCTACTTTTTTTTTTTTTTTGTCAACGAATCATTTAAAGGAAAAGTATCTAATTAATTAACCTTTAGTATGCTTATAAATATATTTATTTTTGATTAGTTTTATTTATAAAAAGCACAAAAGATAGAAATAATTTACGAAGTATTTCGCAGCTCTTGGATGAAAAACACCTGATTTCATAAAGACTGGAAAAGGAAAGGATCAAAGGACGCATATGTGTATTTGTATGTTGGAAGCCACGTCCATTACACATACCACGTGTCCAACCCATCCACATCGCCAACCCCATAAGCTTACCCTTACCCTTACCCTTTACCCATCCCCATCCCAATCCACAAACATCACCCTCGACTGATATGACCCTGAGGAGGATCTCTGTCGTTGTGATTGTGCTGCTCTTCTTTTCATCCGATGGAACCATTCAACAATCACCTCAGCCGCCTTATAGGCTCAAGATTAAGGCTCTTTTCACCAACCTCTTCCCTCCAAATCTAGAGTAAATCTTTATTATATTACTTAATAATTAGTACGTATTCATCAAGGAGGAAGAAATAATATCTAATATTGGTGTGTGTACTGTAGTTTCAGTTTCAGAGGAAGCATTAGCAATGATGAGGAAAAAGAAGGTGTAGCTGGAGACAAGGTTAAAGAGGCTGTAGCCAAAAGTCTAGGTACATGTAAGGCTACCGTTGAGGAATCAGCCAAATCCGCAGCCAAGAAGCTCAAGGACACCTTGTCATCCCAATCCCATCAGGATCTCTGACTCCCATCATTTCATTAATGATATGCTTTTCCTGCTCTCCTAATTAACAGCACAATGCTAAAAGGACATCTTAGGAGTCTAAGGATCCTTAAAAGTAAGTTCTTTCATGCTATTTGAAGCTAGAGTGTGCACATTCATAGATTTCATGTTAGAAAAAGTTAATAAAAACATAAAGAAGCTATTAATAGACGTGTCTATTTGGTATAAGGAGATGTATTTTTAGACTTCCCCATCAATTGCTCGTTTGCATTTTCCAACTGTTTCAAAGTGACATGCATTGGTTACTAAATAAAAGTAAAACAAAATCATCATCATCATCAATCGAGGGAGAGATTTAGTAGATTAAACATGTATGCTGCTGTCGAAACACTTAACGCAACAAAGAAAATAGATCCAACTTATTATGGGCTTCCACCGAACAAGAAACAAAGCGGTCCTCGGTTATTCTAATCGTCCCAAAACCAAGCGCACTGCAATCACAAACGATCTATTGTTAGCTTATGCATGCACAACATCAACACATAAGAAAACGATCTATAAGTTCAAGCAAAACAAAGGACGGCCAACGAAGCAGCACATGAAAAGTCAACAATTTCATCTTGGGAAGGCAGGAAGGGCTAGTATTGTAAAGCACAAGTAGATCTGTATGTCTAGGTATTGGAGTTGAATCTTTCCAATCTCCATCTCATACCCTTCTCCTTTCTCTCCTACCATCGGTCATTCTGATACCAGACAGATGGAACCCGGTACAAACCTTATTAGGAATATGGGAACTATATTCACACAAATTACAGAAGTGGAAACACCAGTGACAAATTTCAATATGGAAAACAATACGTTGACGATTCGAGAGCACGAAGATAAATAATTATAATTTTGCTCTGTAAAGTCTGGTTCTGGATATCAGCAACTACCACTGACTAAATTATTTTAGCCGGTCAAATAGCTATAATTAAGAAATTAAATAAATGAAAGAAAAACTAGAATTCCAGCAAAGCACACAACTACACATCGTTCCTAAATCTCTAGTAATGTCAACATTATATCAGCTTCTCTCTTTCTATCACCTTCATCATTTTATTTGGGAAATATCTTCTATTTTAATATCCATTATCCATTAAATTTAGACAGAAAGAGGGAAGAGAGAGAGCCACATGGGGAAAGAAAGCCAAGCCGGGGATGGGTTTTGTTGGGCCGGGGTATACCATTTGCACTTAAACAACTCCTTGCTTCGGTTGCTGCAAACTCCACTCTAAGAAACTTCTAACTTTAGTTGAAATTCAGACCTGCAGTACTTTGAACCAACTAAGGTGTTGTTCTTTTGCGTAAGTAACAAGTGACTGAAAAACTGATTGCAGTGTTGATTGATAAGTGATTGACGCTGATTACTGAATACTGAATTAACAAGTCTGTTTCTTTTGTATGCTGAAATAACAGTCGATGTCATTAAATAATAAAAACATAAAAAATTATTATTAGTTCAAAATAAATATATATCAATTATATGCATAAACCATAATGTAAACATGTCAAACAAATGCAACCCTGTCGCCAATCAAATGGACATATCGAAACCAAAGCATATCAAACTCAATCGAACATGACACAAATGACCCAAAGTCGTCAATCTACCAATTTTAATCAACTACCTATCTTCAAAATATAATCAAGAAACAAAAACCCAATTCATTCACCATTTGTAATCAATATTTCAAGAAACCCAAATTCTTGAAGTTGATCACAAACTCATAAGCCCACGTAGGCCAATAATATAGCAACAGGCAACAGATACTTGAACACAATCCCAAATAATGAAATCAAAGTTAATCTAGAATGATTGAATGCCAAATTCTTTTTAGCCTAAACCCTAAAATGCAATCGACAACAAACCCACAACAGTGTTAAAGACCAATAAATTCATGAAGAATGAGAAACGTACAGATCCAATAATCCAAAGGCATAGAAAACAGAAACCTAAAAATAGCCAGCACCGACCAACAGTCCAAGGAACAAGATCGATCTGCTAGAAATAGATAGAGAAGCCCAAAAGCAATCAACTTAGATAACCTTGGATTGTTGTCTTCAATTGAACACAGAAAAGAAACTCGAGACTCGATTCCATGTGTCGAACCATCTGGAGAAAAAAAGATCAACAGACGAGGGACGTCAGTCGGTAGCGATCACGGACAGGGTGAGGGGGATGGTGGTCGATCATTAGCAACGATGGGGAGGGAGTGGTCAGCAGTGGTGGGGATGGAGACAAGCGACTACTGGTGAGATGGGTGTGATTTATGAATGAAGGGAAGAGCGTGCTTATGAATTAAGGAGATGTTGCTGACCGAATAAGTTTAGAACAAGTGAAAATATGTAGTTATCACTTACTAGAAAAGAACGCACTTATCGCTCAAAACCACTTACCGAATAAGTGATATGGTCCCATAAGCACTTATTGTAGAGAAAAGAACACAGCGCCTTCTGCACTTCTTTGAATGGCAAATTGTTTAATATTAAAGTGCTTTGTTTTCCCATGAAAAACAGGATTGTTAGAAATGGAAATTGCAGCTTAGTTATCAACAAACACTTCAGTGCATCCTTCTTGCCTTAGATTCAAATCCAAGAACACCTTTCTCAACCAAAAGGCTTGATTTACCATAACAAAACTTGAAACATTAGCTTGAAGTACTTCTCATGTCATCACGTGAACTGCCCCAATCACTATCTGATTAGCCTCACAGACCACTTTTGCAAAACTTGATTACATAATCCAGTGTTCCTCTCACATATCTAAGAATTCTTTTTGCGGGCATAAGATGTGTTTCAGTTGCACAATGCATCTAGACAACGGACTTCCTGAATGTAAGATGTCAAGTCTTGACTTTGTTAGATACATCAAGCAGCCAACTAGACTTCTATAAAAAGTTTCATCCACTTCTTCAGCTTCATCTTCTTTGCTCAACTTCCGACACATTGGAGTATCTACACTCCTGCATTCATCCATTATGAATTTTTTCAGGATTTCCTTGGCATACTTCATTTGACAGAGGAACACCTCTCGATTCTTTTGCTTTATCTTCATTCCTAGAAAGTATGACAATTCTCCTAAACCTGTCATCTTGAAAGTTCTCTTCATGCCTTTGAACTTTCTTAATAGTTCTTCATTGCTTCGGGTAACTAGCAAATCATTCACATATAATGAAATAACAAAATTGATTTCAGCACCTTTGATGTAAAGGGTAGCTTCATTGAGGCTTCTTTTGAAACCCAACTACAGTAAGTGTTCATCAATTCTGAATTTTGATGTACCATGACTGTTTCACGACATACAAGGCCTTTTTGAGCAGGTACACATCATCCTCTTGCCCTTTCACAGCAAATCCTTCAAATCTCCTCCTCCAAGACCCATTCAGAACGCTTATTTAACATCAAGTTGATAGACTTTCCAAACTTTTAGTACAACCAGTGTGACCAACAACCTTTCATTTTCTTCGATCATCATGAGCTCTTCCTTCATTGTTCGTAATCCATTTTGGATTAATCCTTCATCCTTTGAAGTTTGAATTATCGTATCAGGTTAACAATATGCATTCCTTCGATTCCTTCACCACCTTCATAATCTTCCTTCAAGAGTTTCCAGACCTTGAAAGTTGATTTGAATGTCACTATCCTGACAAAAATTTCTTGAAAGTTGAAACAGCAGCAAATAACGTAGCTCTTGCCTTTAACTTCCTTGTTTTCTCTCCTTACGGATCCTATATCTATGCCAGGGTTGGAATTGGAGGCAACTAGGGTACTTCATAGCCCTTCTCAACAGCTTTCCAAAGATCAATTGCTTCTAGATGAGCCTCCATCCTTGCTGCCCGAACATGATAACCTTCACCACTAAAAAAAATATTGGTGCCCGCCCATGACTTGAAAGATGTTTCTGAATCCATTGATTGCAGAAAGAAACGATAAAGAATATAGTCTTTTGGTCACAGGTCCCCCTCAAGAAGACAGTTGTGGTACCAATTTGTTAGTTTAGAAGAAAATGAAAGAATAAAAGTGACCCAGAAGATAAAAATAATAATTTTGCTGTGTAAAATCTGATTTTATTGAAGTAACGTAGACTTTAAATACAGCTGAGACAAATAGAAGATGCATAATATAAGGAACTACATGGACTACTGCTTCTTACAAATCAGCAACTACTACTAACCAATGTTTCCCGGAAATCAGCTACTACTACTGACCAAATTATTTTAGCCGGTCAAATAGCTATAATCAAGAATTTAAATAAAGAAAAGAAAAACTAAAATTTCAGCGAAGCAAACAGCAACTGAAGAATAACTTTAACAAAACATAAATACTAAATTTATTATGAAAACATCATCATTGCCTATTATAAGTATTAACACATATCAGTAGTAATAACATTTATTAGTGTCAACACCAATTGGCAAAGCACGCATATACACATGCAGCCCAGGTTCAAATATCGGTGTCCTTTTTCTTTTTTGGGTCTTTCTCATATTTTGGTCCAATGACTCCAATATCTCGTGTTCCGTTCGATAAAACGAACGAAATGTCAAATGATTACAATGAGAAATAAATGGAATGGTCAGTATATTGAAATTAATAAAATAATGAAATAAATCATCACTGTCCATTATTGTGTTTGGTCGACCTACTGAAAGAGAATAAATCATTACATTCGATTTTTGGTAGTAGTAATCATTGTAGGACGTAAATGGATTTATTTAATCAATAGAACTTTTCACCCTTGCGACGGATCTAGAAACACCTATTTTTTAATAAACTGATTAATTATAAAACAAAGTAACAAACTCAAATATAAGAGTTAAGAGAATATCAATTTATAATAAACTAATTTTTTTTTTAAAGGCATAATAAACTAAAAGTTTTAACAAAACAAAATAACAAAAACAAAAATATAATAAACTAAAAGTTAATACAACTTTTTAATATCATATTTTTCTTAAAGATCACTTTAAGTTCAAAACCATTTTATATAAAATTACATAAATAAAATGTTAGAATAAAAATTTTAATGTTAAAAGTTAAAGTAGTTTTTTTTTGGGTTAAATGACCTATATATCATAAATGAAAAAAGAATTGTTTTTCATAAAACAACACGACTCACTAATAATTTTTTACAGAAATAAACGATTACTGATAACGAACAATTACTTTTGTTAAAATATATAGAGATTTAGTTAGCAAAAGATGTATATTCCAACGAGAAACTTGTTGAGCAAATATAAAATATATAATAATGCTATCACTGGAAAAACAAATCAAGTTATTGATTTAAAATTAAAATATTAATAAAATAATACTAATTTAAAAGTAATAGAATAAAAGAACAATAAAAAGTAATGTCACAAATATGAAATAATATTACGCAATATTTTAAAATTTTATAACCCTTGTCGATATCATGTTCTATAATTGAGAAATTTGCGCAAAAAACCCTCAAGTTGAATCATTTTTAGGATTAAAATTTTCAACCATTTTTCATTGCACAAAAGACCACCAACTGACTAAATCTTATCAAAATGAGGTTTTTGTGACTTCCAAATCTGCTGACCAATCATTTGCCTCCGACAAACCTTCTCTCCAGCAAACTCACTTGTATGTTCTTTATGATACAAACCTAGATTTCTTGTTGATTTTTTTTTGTTCCAATCTATGTTTTCTTGTTGGAATTTACTTTTTCGATGAAATTCCGGTCACTGGTTCAAACCTGTGACTTTCTTTGTTCAAATCTGTGACTTTCAACCGGTTACAACATGTAATATCTCAATTCTGTAATATTTTACCGGTTGGAGGTTTTTTGTGCAATGAAAAATGCTTGGGGGTTTTAATCCCAAAAATGGTCCGACTTGAGAGTTTTTTTGTTCAGATATCCCTCTATAGTTTTGTCAAATATTACCAAAAGATCAAAACCAAAAGTTAGAAAAAGAAATTGCCTCTTGGGTTTAGCACTAAAATCAAAGGTTTCTGGTGAGTGATTGTTGAAGAAAGAAGGAAGAACACAGACTAAATCCGTAGCAAAAAAATGTACTTATGTCAAGGGATTTTCTTGTACTAAAAGGCCCTAAACGAACCAGCAAAAAAGGTACAAAAACCTTAAATGTTCATGATTGTTTCTCGAACCCAATGTGTGGTGCCTATGTGAGCCTCACAATTGTGTCTCACATTGATTAGAAATAAGCCCAGCCGTTGGATCCTCTTGCATATATGAGCCTAGACACGCTTTTAACACCTATGGCCTATGCTAAAGTCAAACTAAAGTTACATAAATGATAAAGTGGTGCAGACTGGTGCAATGGAAAGAGTTGATGTTGAAAAAGGTACAATCAACTATGAATTCTTCAAAGCATCTTCTGGTTTATTAGATAGAAAAAGCGACCCCGCCCCTTCCATTCTAACGATATGAACCTTGGTAGAAATAGATAGGCATCACTCCATCAAACCTCAACTGAAAATTAAGAAACTTGGAGGAAATAGAGTAAGAGTGAGATGATTTACTGCATGCAGGGTTGGAGTTCTCACAACCCAAGCTTCGTATCCAAGTCTACAGTACACACCTCAACTTCGAGACTGTTGTTCGTCTCACTCTGCTAGACCATTTAAATAAAAATAATGTCGTTGTTGATTGCTCATTAAACCCTTGGTTTAAGGTTGTGCTACTAATACCTTGTGCATAATAAATATTGTTATCATCACCTACTGTTCATTCATAATGCAAGGAGATGAGTAAGTACATGGTTGGTTGCTTACAAGGCTCCAAAGGATGTGATTCTAGCCGTCTACATAATACCAATAGAAGACCACTGGTATCTATGACACATAATGCACCTACAGAATATAGAGCTAAGTCTATTGAGACGACAAACTAGCACAATTCTCCTATATGGTAGAGTGAAGCCATTTGAGATGCCAACGAAGTGCCTTTCCAAGTGATTGTGCCCCTGTAAAAGATGCAAGACTGTTGTGTAAGAAAAAGTATGATCTCGTAAGAGAAAACGGTTTGATGATACTTCAATTCTATTGATTTATGATATTCTTGCTTATTTGTGACCAAATGTGAACTGCCGAGTTACAGTCTATCAATCCAGATGCTAAAAGCTCGCCACCAGGGAAGAAGGACATCACCAGGTTCTTTTTCTTTTAGGAATTTTCAATAATGCTAACTATAAGGAAAGGAATTGGTGAGAGCAATCTCAGTGAAATGTGACAGATTCATTGCATATGAGCTTCAATAATGAGAGTTAAGCTAGGAACGAGGAAGGATGGGCAAAGAGGGAAGATATTTATAACTTGACTTGAGTACTTGACTTACCAATAGAAGGAACGACTTTAAGGGTCCAGAGGTTTCTGGTTGAATAACTATCCCTGCATGTGTCATATTATTGTTTCCATGACACATTATCACTTTATTGTTTCTTTTTTGCATTGATAACTACTTGTCTGATGTATACTTCCCAACCGCTTTTGCATTAGTATTTTTGCCTTAGTGTGTGGTTGCTTGCTAACCCATAGTCTTTCCAACCCGTTGTTATGAGGCTGATACGTCCACTCGTTCAGTAACAGAGAAAAAGAAAAGATATACAAGTAGCTTATGTATTAACTATAGTTTGTAACATTCGACTATTCACGCCATATAAATCTAATGCAATATGCAATGATGTTTTGTTATTGCTTCTGCAAGTAGTATGATTGATGTTAGTTAAGAACCAGACTCAATCAGTCAGTCCCTACATTGTCTGAAAAATGAGGAGGAGCCACACCAAATTAGTACCATTGAGTATTAATCTTCCCATATTTCAGTCAGGATGAGAAAGGCATGCTTCAAATGGCCTTTCTTTCCTGCCCTAGGGTGCATGACACGGATCATCGTCACTGCTTCCAATTAATCAGCCAAAGAAACAATTATATTATCTACCACCAAATCCCTTAAAAAGGGAATCCAAAGACAATTCCATGATGGCCAGACAAGATATTGATCAACATGAATCAATTAAATCAGTCAGATTCAATGCGAACTGAAATATATGGTTTAATCAAGGAACGATTTCATCGTTTGTTAGAATGTTGTCCGAAACTACCAATCCTTATATTAATTCAGCTAGGAAAAGAAAAACAACAATGAGAAGAAGTTTCTTTTACATTAAAGAAAGTGAAACGTGCATATGGCACAAGTATATAAGAAAAATCGATCAACCTCATGAAAATTACCTTGACCGGAAGAGAAGATCAGTGGGCAACGTGCTCTTTGGCATGTTGCTGGTGTTCGAGGTGACGGCGCTCCTCAGGAAGGGCTACGAGGTAAGAGAAGATCATACCGCCAAAACAGACATGATAGAGTGGTACGATCGAATCGGTCTGGATGTATTTGGAATGGTAATTATCCAATGCTCTCTGGATAAAATTCTTCGCGTTGCTTGTCGTTACCATCGGTTTCACGTGCGCCGGCACGTCTTTCACTTTCATTCCCCTGATCTCGTTGAAAAATTTCCTCATCGCCATTTTCCCACACACAGAACCTGTGAAACCCTAACCCTTGGTTGATTGAAGACACAAATGGGGATTATGTCGCGTTAATTGTAATTAGTTTTCCGCTTAGAAATTAGAATATCAAACAATCAGCCGCACAAATGGTCATTTGTTTTTTAATGACATGAATTTAAAATGATTAATTCTAAAGTTACAGGATTTTAAAAAAATTAAGGGATGAATGAATTATGAAAGAAAAAGTAGAAAATATAAAATGATAAATGAAGCTAAATTCTTTCCTTTTAGTTTTCATCCAAACATGGTCTTGGAGGGATTATAAATCCAAATTCTCAATAGAGTTATTTAAATCTTCAAATCAAACGACACCATTTTTGTGATTAAAATTCCCAATAATTTTTCATTGCACAAAAAATCTCAACCGGCAAAAAATCTCATGAATTTGGGATATTACCAGTTGTGATTTAAAGTCATAATCCATTATCGACAAGTCATCAATGACCATGGGAATTTCGCCAAAAAGTAAATTCCAACAAAAAAAAAACACAGATTTGAACAAAAGAATCAACAATATATTTGAACTTGAATCATAAAACACAGATAAGAAAAGTTAGTTAAAGGATGTTCGTCAGAAGGGTTGTCACTTGACAGCATATTACAACCGATTCATTAGGTTGCAAGTCTTTTTTTTAAAAGAACCCTCATATTGATAACTTTTAATCAGTTGGAGTTTTTATGTGCAATAAAAATGATTAAGGGTTTTAATCACAAAATTCATTCAACTTTTTTTTTTTTGCACAAATATCTTTTTTTTTTATAAAACAACACACACGTCTAATCATAGTCTACACATTTTATTCATAGTAATACTCGAATTTCCAACCTCATGTCTATTAACACTTGGTACCACTAGACTACACGTCTTTGGTATTTTTTATTCTACAGATTACTTGATTTATTCTGGACAAAAAGAAAATTTTCTATTGTTATTTTAGATTCAGTCTTTACACTTTAATAAATCATAAATTGTATATACATTTGCAAAATTTACTCATTTTTAGTCATTGCCAACCGTTAACTTTGTAATAATAACTTTTTTTTAATCATTTCTAATTATGATGCTTTTAGTCCTTAAGATTTTATTATTTTCTATGTATCAAATCCTTATTTTCTATTTATAATCTAAAATTTATTTTTTATTTTGTTTATTTCTTTATTATTATATTTACTATTTACAAATACAATTGTTTCATTTGATGTAATAACTTTTTAAGTAATTTACTTATATTTACTATTGTCAGTATTTTATTTATAAATTTATTCTTTTATTAATTAAATATTTTATTTTCTATATTAACTTATTTATAATTTAATATTCATTATTGATTTTAACATTATATATATACAGGTGAGTGTAAACTTAGATTCAAAAAATAACTAATGAAAATCGATTGCACCTGAAGGTACCGACCTTTAAAAACCTTTTAATTTTTTCTTTTCACATTCATGTTTAAATTTGTAACATCCCGGATTTGAGCCTGGTACGTGGATTTAATTTATTGGCTCATTAATTTAATATTATTGTGTTGGTCCAATTAAATCCCATTTCGTGGATTATACGTGTCGGGAATGAGTGATACGTGTCTCCGGATTAATAATTAGTGGATTATTATTATTTTTGAGATCGTGAATTTAATTGGGTCATAATGATATTAATAGTGAAAAAGTGGTATCGGGTTCAAATTTAGCGGGTTCGGGCATTCTAATTATAGAAAGCGTATGTATGTGGCTTTCCTTTTGAAACCCTTCCTTTCCCCTTTCTAATTACAGGTTCGAGCCGACCGCGTTCTGAGCAGTGTTAGAGTTCTGGGTCACGGTTGACTCGGGTAATTGGTGAGTACTCGAGTTCTTTCAAAACACACGTGCATTTTACGAGGCGTTTATGTGATTGTGATATATGTGTGAGACCGAAATGTAGCGCGCAGGTATGATTCGATCTACCCTATACGTGCTATATGTGTTTGAGTTGCAGGTGTCCGCGATATGTGATCACGCAGGCTGACTGTCCCTAACCCGTCACGAAGTTTGAGACTGTATATATATACAGCATTGTATTGCCAGATCGCTCCTGTGCCTATTGTGAGCTAACCGCTGCTGTGTGCGGCCTGTTAGCTGGGGAACGGCGTCCCCTTTGAGCAGAGATATGTGTTATGCATTGAGCTTGTGCCATATGTGTTGAGATATTTCTGTGTTGTGTATGTTATGTGTTGTTATCTGCAGAGTCTAACCCTCGCGTACTCACGAGCTTCCCAGCTCTCGTCTTCGAGTCTTACGTGTCTCAGGCAGTCATACAGTGGGGTCACAGTCGCAGCAACCGCCAAAGTAAAAGTCGGGTCAGATCAGAGTAGTGTGTGTATACCTCTGTGTACGCTGATGTCATCTTTTGGGAAACTTGTTGTATTTGATTACCATGTGTATGATAGCTAGCTTTAAGTTGATGTGAGTATATTAGTTTCAGTATGTGACATGATGTATGACGACTTGTGTATTAAAGTTTTAAATTAATAGTGATTTCAGTAATCCCCTGGCATGTGCACTATGAGATGTATGAGATTCTGCCACTTATGATTATATATTGACGTGACATTTGTGCGAGAAAAGAGGGTGTTACAGCTTGGTATCAGAGCTTGTGGTTTCAGTATTGAGTATTAGTGGATGCTTGAGCTTTGACCGTGTTCAGATCCGTGGGATTCTTCCCTGAGACTGATTTAGCGGAATTAACTGACCTAGCTTGTTGTATAACGTTGAGTGGTCTATCAGTTACCTTATTTATTGTGATTTGTGTAGCTAGTTATGGCCGATTAAGGGTGAGGGTTCGGGCGCAGGTAGACCAGCGGGAGATGAGTGTATTCGTCGCTCTGAGCTTCGAGAGGTCTTGGCTGAGTTTTACCGTGAGAGAGACCAGGGTCAGAGATCAGATCCTCCGCCAGTTACTGGTACCGAGACAGGGGTTGGTGCATCTTCTTCTACTATGAGAGGTGGGTCCTTTAAGGACTTCATGACAGGAGTCCCACCTCAGTTCAGAGGCGGTGGCGAGCCAGGTGCAGCTATGGCATGGGAGAGAGAGATGAGGCGGCTTTTCGAGTCGCCCATGTTGACCCGCGGGATATGGTCGGTTATGCGACCTATCTATTGAGAGGAGGGGCTTCACTTTGGTGGAAGTCCATCGAGTCCTCTATGACTAGATCTGCGGCATATGCTATGTCTTGGGAGCAGTTCCGCGCTATCTTCGAGTTACATTACATTCCCCGCGATGAGTGCCGGGAGATGGAGCGCCGTTTTCTGCACCTTCAGCAGGGTAGCATGACAGTTCAGCAGTATGTAGACGGATTTAATGAGTATTCTCAGTTTGCACCCCAACATGTCATACAGAGATCCGGAAGGCTGATGCCTTTATTGATGGTTTGCGCTCCGATATCCGTGAGTTTGTCGGACTTCATGACACCCCTACATTCGCGAGGGCCTTGGAGTTGGCTCGGGTTAGAGAGAGAGATAGAGAGGCAGATGGATCAACCTCCAGCGCAGAGACAGAGGACGGGGACGTCTGAGCAGTCCCCTAGCTATTGGCGAGAGCCTCAGGATGCCCCGAGAGGGAGCCCGCCTGAGCAGCAGCAGGTTCAGGGACAGAGTTCTGGGTCCCGCAGAGACAGAGACAGGGGTAGGGATCGCAGGTCCATGAGATCGGGTCAGTATCAGGGATCGGGGACGGAAGGACAGAGTTAGGGTCAGACTTCCCGTTTCAGTGCTCCCAGCCAGAGTCACAGTAGCGTGAGGCAGAGGTCCCGACCATCAGGGAGCCGAGCCGATAGTTTATCTGGAGAGAGAGACTGTCAGAGATGTCGTCGTCGTCATTCTGGATCATGTATGCCTGAGCAGCCGCGTTTCTATCGCTGTGGGCAGTACAACCACACCTCTTTCACCTGTACTTCGAGGGATTCCATGTGCTTCCGCTGTGGGAGGCCAGGTCACATTGCTAGAGACTGTCCGAATGCGCCACCAGCTGTGCAGGGAGCGAGCACCAGTGGGGCTAGAGCTGAGCCTTCGTCGTCGAGCCGTCGTGATTCAGCGCCTATAGGTCGGGGCAGAGTGTTTCAGGCTACAACAGAGGAGGCCCGCGAGTCTACAGATGTTGTTTCTTGTGCGTATATCCTGAATGGGTTTAGTGCTCGCATCTCATTTGATTCAGGAGCGAATCGCTCGTATGTGTCTGTTGTGTTTTGTGCATACTTTTCTGTGCCTTCTACTGCTTTATCTGTTCCGTTAGTAGATGAGAGGGTTGATGGGAATACGATATTAGTGAGCCGGGTGTTTAGAGATTGTGTTCTTGAGATAGATGCGCATCAGTTTCTGATTGATCTGCTACCGATAGAGATTAGCAGTTTCGACGTGATAGTGGGTATGGATTGGATAACAGCCAGACAGGCCGACATTCTGTGTGCGAAGAAGATCGTCTGAATACCCATTTCAGACAGTGAGAGTGTTACTGTATATGGCGAGAGCCGCCGAGGTGAGATTGGTATAGTTTCTATGGCCAGAGCTCAGAGGTATGTTGCTAAGGGATGTGAGACTTTCCTGGCTTATGTTGTTGACGCCAGAAAGGAGAAGAAGACCATAGAGGATATATCCGTGATCAGAGAGTTCCCTGAGGTATTCTCAGAGGAGTTGCCTGGGACACCGTCAGATCGTCAGGTTGAGTTCTGTATCGACCTTATCCCTGGAGCGGTGCCTATTGCGAACACGCCTTATAGGATGACACCTACTGAGATGCGAGAGATGATGTCACAGCTTCAGGAGCTATTAGATCGTGGATTTATCCGTCGGAGTTCGTTCCCGTGGGGAGCACCTGTTCTGTTTGTGAAGAAGAAGGACAGTATTATGCGGATGTGTATCGACTATAGAGAGTTGAATAAAGTGACGGTGAAGAACCGATATCCGCTTCCACGGATCGACAATCTGTATGACCAGTTGCAGGGTTCGATCTTCTTTTCGAAGATAGATTTGAGATATGGTTATCACCAGCTGAGAGTCAGAGACGAGGATGTTCCAAAGACCGCGTTTCAGACACGTTACGGCCATTATGAGTTCCTCGTTATGCCCTTTGGACTGACTAATGCACCCGCAGCTTTAATGGATTTGATGAACAGGGTGTGTAGATTTATGTTGGATCGGTTTGTGATAGTGTTCATCGACGACATCCTGATCTATTCGAGGAGTGCCGAGGACCACGAGCAGCACTTGCGGGAGGTTTTAACCGTGCTGCGAAAGGAGAGACTGTATGCGAAGTTCTCCAAGTGTGAGTTCTGGTTGCGCAAGGTCCATTTTCTGGGGCATGTTGTGAGCACCGAGGGTATTTCAGTAGATCCAACAAAGATAGAGGCCGTGATGAGTTGGGAGCCGTCGAAGACTGTGCCTGAGATCCGCAGTTTTTTGGGATTAGCCGGGTACTATCGCCGCTTCATTCAGGAGTTTTCGAGGATTGTCATGCCGTTAACGAGATTGACACGGCAGTCCGTTCCTTTTGTGTGGTCCGATGAGCAGGAGTTGGCCTTCAGAGAGATGAAGTCTTGGTTATGTCAGGCTCCGGTGTTAGCATTGCCCGAGGGTACAGAGGATTTCGTGGTGTATTGTGATGCGTTGGGTACTAGATTGGGTTGCGTTCTGATGCAGCGGGGCAAAGTGATAGCATATGCGTCGCGACAGTTGAAGACCTATGAGGAGAACCATACCGTGCACGATCTCGAGTTAGACGCGATAGTGTTTGCGTTGAAGATATGACGTCATTATCTGTATGGGTCTCGTTTTGTGGTGTATACCGACCATAATAGTCTTCAGTATCTGTTTAGTCAGAAGAAGCTGAGTATGAGACAGCGGCGCAGTCTAGAGCTACTGAAGGACTACGACTGTGAGATTCAGTATCATCCGGGTAGAGCCAACGTGGTGGCAGATGCGCTAAGCCGCAAAGCGTGCAACCAGACTGTGGTTTCCCGAGCAGCGAGGCTCGAGGTCACGTTGACCCTTGTGGAGAGTTTGAGACTGGCCCAGTTAAAGGGTTTGCAAGCAGAGAAAGTGAGAAGAGAGCGGTTTACTGGACAACTTGATGTTCTGAGCAGAGACAGCAGATGGTTGTATGTGTTTCACGACCGAGTCTGGGTTCCGAGAGTCGGTAATCTTCTGCAGTTGATATTAGATGAGTCGCACCGATCGAGACTGTCTATCCACCCCGGGAGCACCAAGATGTATCGAGATCTGCGCGAGTTTTACTGGTGGCCTGGGATGAAGAGAGATGTGTGCCGATATGTCGAGGAGTGTATCACTTGTCTACGCGTTAAGGCCGAGCATCAGAAGCCTCACGGGCATTTGTAGCCTCTGGAGATCCCTGAGTGGAAGTGGTATCATATCACAATGGATTTTATCGTTAGACTTCCACGCACGGTTCGAGGCAACGATATGATCTAGGTGATTGTGGATCGGTTGACGAAGAGTGCTCACTTCCTATCGGTTCGGGGCACCATTACTATAGATCAGTTAGTTCGGTTGTATATCAATGAGGTGGTTTCGAGGCACGACATTCCGATGTCGATCACGTTTGATAGGGATACGCGGTTTACTTCAAGGTTCTGGCAGAGCTTTCAGCGCGAGTTGTGGACGAGAGTTCAGTTGAGCACAGCGTACAGACCTCAGACAGACGGGCAGATAGAGCGGACAAATCAGACTCTCGAGGATATGCTCCGAGCTTGTGCGATTGATTTCAGTGGTAGTTGGGACGTTCACTTGCCATTAGTCGAGTTTGCATACAACAACAGCTACCACACCTCCATCAAGATGGCTTTGTTCTAAGCGCTTTACGGGCGTAAGTGCCTAACCCCTGTGTGTTGGGGCGAGGTCGGCGAGCGACCCATCAGCGGGCCCGAGTTGTTACAGGAGACGAGCGACAAGGTGGCTGTTATCCGTGAGCATATGAGAGTTGCGCAGAGCCGGCAGAAGAGTTATGCCGATCGTCGTCTGACTGAGCTCGAGTTCAGTGTCGGGGACCGTGTCATGTTAAAAGTATCGCTGTGGAAAGGGGTTATCAAATTCAGACATCGAGGCAAGCTGAGTCCGCGATACATCGGTCCGTTTGAGATTATAGCCAGAGTCCGAGATCAGGCGTACAGACTGAGACTGCCTCCAGAGTTGGCCGGAGTCCACGACACATTTTATGTGAGTCATCTGCGAAAATGTCTGGCCAAAGACGATCAGTATGTGCTGCTATCTGAGATCACCGTGGACGATCACTTGCGATATGTCGAGCAACCCAAAGCAATTACTGACCGTAAAGTGAAGAAATTGAGAAATAAAGAGATCGTGTTAGTACTCGTTCAGTGGAGACATCATAAGGATACTAGCGCTACCTGGGAACCCGAGGCAGATATGAGAAGTCAAGATCCGCAGCTGTTTCCAAGTTCGAGCTAGATTCCGGGACGGAATCTTATTAAGAGGGGAGGATTTGTAACATCCCGGATTTGAGTCTGGTACGTGGATTTAATTTATTGGCTCATTAATTTTATATTATTGTGTTGGTCCAATTAAGTCCCATTTCGTGGATTATACGTGTCGAGACTGAGTGATACGTGTCTCCGGATTAATAATTAGTGGATTATTATTATTTTTGAGATCGTGGATTTAATTGGGTCATAATGATATTAATAGTCTAACATCCCGGATTTGAGCCTGGTACGTGGATTTAATTTACTGGCTCTTTATTTTAATATTATTGCGTTGGTCCAATTAAATTCCGTTTCGTGGATTTAACGTGTCGAGACCGAGTGATACGTGTCTCCGAGCTAATAATTAGTGGATAATTATTATCATTGAGATCGTGGATTTAATTGGGTCCTAATGATATAAATTGTGAAAAAGTGATATTGGGTTCGGATTAATCGGGTTCGGGATTTCTAATTATAGAAAGTGTATATATATGGATAATCTTGAGCACGTATCTTCTTTTTCCTTCCTTTGCTTTCAAAATCAGAAACGTGGGTGTGTGTGTGTATGTGAATCTCCTGGACAACAAGGAATCAAAGCTTGGTTGCTGAGAATTGGTCATCTCCTTCACCACCTTTAGTGTTCTTGAGTTCAAGGTAAAAATTTGTGAGTTTAATTGATGAAAATTCGTGTATGTGTATGTGTAAATGTAAGGGTTAGTTTCTGGAGGTCTCATGGGTTTTGTATGTTTTTTGGAATACTTGGGTTGAAAAATCGGGTTTTGGAGGAAAAGACCTCCTGGTTCTGCCATGGAAGTCGACTGATACTGCTGCTGATTTATCGTGAGCGCGGCCGTGATGGCCTCGGTGCGACCGCGATCGCGGCGCGACCGAGTTGCCTGGGCGCGGGCCCGCGATGCGGCGGGTTCTGTCGGGGGTTTTCGGGCGTGGACTGTTCGTTCGGGGTGGTTCCGTGAGGGTGTTTGGTTGTGTTAATCGTGTTTCGAGTTTTGTTATCCGTCGGTCGAGTTGTATTAATCTGTTGGGGTCCGTGTTAATTACAGGTTCGAGCCGACCGCGTACCAACCCGTGATAGAGATTTGAGATTTGCCGTTGCTTTGGGTATTGGTGAGTACTCGAGTTCTTTATAAAACGTGCGTAGTCATTTACGAGTCAGTTATGTGTTGTGCTTGTGTATGTGAAACTGAGACGCGACGCAGGTATGATTTTATCTGCCATATATGTGTTATACGTGTTTGAGTTGCAGGTATCCGCGATATGTGATCGCGCAGGCTGACTGTCCCTAACCAGTCACGAGATATGAGACTGTGTATATACAGTAGTGATATTTCCAGGCCGCTCCTGTGCCTATTGAGTAGCTAACCGCTGCTGTGTGCGGCCTGTTAGCTGGGGAACATGGTCCCCTTTTGAGCAGAGATATGTGTTATGCATCGTTGCATATGTATGAAGAGATATATGTGTTGTGCATGTTATATGTGTTTACCTGCAGTGTCTAACCCTCGCGTAATCACGAGCTGTCCAGCTTATGTTTTCGAGTCTTTCGTGTCTCAGGCAGCCATTCTGTGGGACCGCAGTCGCAGCCGCAACAGCCGAAATAGAGATCGGAGCAGTTTAGAGTCGTGTATGCTGACTATATTGTGATACTGAACTTCAGAACTGTTATCTGTATTTTGTACTTGATTAGCAACGTGTTAGCTATCAGTAGATGGTGTTTATCAGATAATTCAGTTGTGTATACTTCTGTTTCAGCATGTGATATGAGATGTGTTAACTTTGTATTAAAGTTTTAAATTATCAGTGTTTTCTGCTAATCCTGTGACATGTGCATTATGAGATGATTGCGTTATTGCCACCTGTGTATTGAATTGACGTGGCATTATGTGAGAATTGTGGGTGTTACAGCTTGGTATCAGAGCTTGTGGTTTCAGTATTGAGTATCAGTGGATGCTTGTGCTCTTACCGTGTTCAGATCCGTGGGATTCTTCCCTGAGACTGAGTTTAGCGGAATTAACTGACCTAGCTTATTGTATAACGCTGGGTGGTCGATCTGTTATCTTACCTTTGTGATATGTGCAGGTGATTATGGCACATCATGGTGAGGGTTCAGGGCCAGAGAGACCAGCGGGAGACGAGTATGTCCGCCGGTCAGAGATGTTATCAGTGTTGACTGAGTTCTACAGAGAGAGGGACAGAGAGAGAGAGAGAGAGAGAGAGAGCAGCAGCGACAGAGAGCTGATCCGCCGCCAGTGACTAGTGTTGAGACAGTGGTTGGGGCATCTTCTTGTTCTGCTCCTCGAGGTGGGTCCTTTAAGGACTTTATGGCGGGAGCCCCATCTCAGTTCCGAGGCGGTGGTGAGCCGGGTGCGGCTATGGCTTGGGAGAGAGAGATAGAGGCGGCATTTCGAGTTGCCCATGTCGATCCTCGTGATATGGTCGGCTATGCGGCTTATCAGCTGAAAGGAGGGGCTTCACAGTGGTGGAAGTCCATTGAGTCATCCATGACTACTGCAGCAGCTTATGCTATGACGTGGGATCAGTTCCGCGCCATCTTTGAGTTACAGTATATTCCCCGCGATGAGCGCCGGGAAATGGAGCGTCGTTTTCTACATCTTCAGCAGGGCAGCATGTCAGTCCAGCAGTATGTAGACCGATTTAATGAGTATGCTCAGTTTGCGCCCCAGCACGTGGATACAGAGATTCGTAAGGCTGATTATCGATGGGTTGAGATCTGATATTCGGGAGTTCGTTGGGCTTCACGATACCGCGACATTTGCGAGAGCCTTGGAGTTGGCTCGTGTTAGAGAGAGAGAGAGATCGAGAGGCAGAGAGGCCAGCCTCCATCCCAGAGACAGAGGACAGGGACGTCCGAGCAGTCCCAGAGCTATTATCGAGAGCCCCAGGACTTTCAGAGAGAGAGACAGCCTGAGCAGCAGCAGGTTTAGGGGCAGGGTTCGGGATTTCGCAGAGATAGAGATAGAGGCAGAGACCGTAGATCCAGGAGGTCGGGGCAGTATCAGGGGTCCGGGGCAGCCAGTCAGAGTCAGGGGCAGACTTCTCGATACAGTGCTCCCAGTCAGAGTCAGAGTAGCGTGGGACAGGGGTCCCAGCCGTCAGGGAGCCGGGCAGACAGTTCAGCCGGGGAGAGAGACTGTCCGAGGTGTCGTCGTCGCCATTCCGGTCCTTGTACATCAGAGCAGCCCCGTTGTTACCGCTGTGGTCAGTATGACCACACTTCTTTTACGTGTACTTCGAGGGATTCCCTGTGCTTCCGCTGTGGGAGGCCAGGCCATATTGTGAGAGACTGTCCGGATGCGCCGTCTGCAGTACAGGGAGCGAGTACCAGCAGTACCAGAGCAGAGCCGTCATCTTCGAGCCGCCGTGAGTCAGCGCCCAGAGGCAGGGGTAGAGTATTTCAGGCTACGACAGAGGAGGCCCGCGAGTCTACCGATGTTGTTTCCGGTACGTATGTTCTGAACGGGCTTAGCGCTCGTATTTTATTTGATTCTGGAGCAAATCGCTCGTATGTATCTGTTGTATTCTGTGCCTACTTTTCTGTGCCTGCTACTGTTTTATCTGTGCCGTTAGTCGTTGAGAAAGTAGACGGTAGTACAGCCTTAGTGAGTCGGGTGTACAGAGATTGTGTCCTAGAGATAGATGCTCACCGGTTTTCGATCGATCTACTACCGATAGAGATTAGCAGTTTCGACGTGATAGTGGGTATGGACTGGATGACAGCCAGGCAGGCCGACATTTTGTGTGCAAAGAAGATGATCCGGATACCCATTTCAGACAGTAAGACAGTGACAGTGTACGGCGAGAGGCGCCGAGGTGAGATCGGTATTGTTTCGATGGCCCGAGCTCAGAGATATGTTGCGAAAGGGTGCGAGACCTTTCTGGCTTATGTTATTGACGCCAGATTAGAGAAGAAGACCCTAGCGGATATACCCGTGATTAGAGAGTTCCCTGAGGTATTCCCAGAGGAGTTGCCTGGGTTACCGCCAGATCGTCAGGTCGAGTTCCGTATCGACCTTATCCCTGGAGCGGTGCCTATTGCGAAGACGCCTTATAGGCTGGTACCTACCGAGATGAGAGAGATGATGTCGCAGCTTCAGGAGTTGCTGGATCTTGGATTTATCCGTCCGAGTTCGTCCCCGTGGGGAGCTCCTGTGTTATTTGTGAAGAAGAAGGACGGTTCCATGCGGATGTGTATCGACTATCGAGAATTGAATAAAGTGACGGTGAAGAACCGTTATCCGCTTCCACGTATTGACGATCTGTTCGATCAGCTGCAGGGTTCGAGCTTCTTTTCGAAGATAGATCTGAGATCAGGATATCATCAGCTGAGAGTCAGAGATGAGGATGTGCCGAAGACTGCATTTCGGACGAGATACGGCCACTATGAGTTCCTAGTCATGCCTTTCGGACTGACTAACGCACCCGCGGCATTCATGGATTTGATGAACAGGGTGTGTAGATCTATGTTGGATCGATTTGTGATTGTCTTTATCGATGACATCTTGATCTATTCGAGGAATGCCGAGGACCACGAGCAGCACTTGCGAGAGGTTTTGACCGTGCTGCGAGTGGAGCGACTTTATACGAAGTTCTCCAAGTGCGAGTTCTGGTTGCGCGAGGTCCAGTTTTTGGGACATGTTGTGAGCGCCGAGGGTATTTCAGTGGATCCGGCAAAGATTGAGGCCGTTATGAGTTGGGAGCCGCCGAAGACAGTGCCTGAGATTCGTAGCTTTTTGGGCCTAGCCGGGTATTACCGCCGCTTCATTCAGGACTTCTCGAGGATTGCCAGGCCGTTGACGAGATTGACACGGCAGTCCGTTCCTTTCGTGTGGTCCGATGAGCAGGAGTCGGCCTTCAGGGAGCTGAAGTCCCGGTTATGTCAGGCGCCAGTGTTAGCATTGCCCGAGGGTACAGAGGATTTCGTGGTCTACTGCGATGCGTCAGGTACCGGTTTAGGTTGTGTTCTGATGCAGCGAGGCAAGGTGATTGCGTATGCGTCGCGACAGTTGAAGACCTACGAGGAAAATCATACCGTGCACGACCTTGAGTTGGACGCGATAGTGTTTGCGTTGAAGATATGGCGTCATTATCTGTACGGTTCGCGGTTTGTGGTGTATACAGATCATAAGAGTCTTCAGTACCTGTTCAGTCAGAAGGAGCTAAATATGAGACAGCGGCGCAGCCTTGAGTTATTGAAAGATTATGACTGCGAGATTCAGTACCATCCTGGTAGGGCCAATGTGGTGGCCGATGCGTTGAGCCGTAAGGCGTGCAGTCAGACAGTGATTTCCCGAGCCGCGAGGCTCGAGGTTACATCGACTCTTGTGGAGAGTCTGAGACATGCACAGTTAGAGGGCCTTCGAGCAGAGAATGTGAAGAGAGAGTGGCTTGCGGGACAGCTTGAGATGTTGAGCAAAGATAGCAGAGGTTTGTGGGCATTTCGTGACCGAGTCTGGGTTCCGAGAGTCGGGAATCTGCGGCAGCTGATTTTAGACGAGTCGCACCGATCGAGGTTATCTATCCACCCCGGGAGCACCAAAATGTATAGAGATCTGCGAGAGTATTACTGGTGGCCTGGGATGAAAAGAGATGTGGGCCGATATGTCGAGGAATGCATGACCTGTCTACGTGTGAAGGTCGAGCACCAGAAGCCTCACGGACATTTGCAGCCTTTAGAGATCCCTGAGTGGAAGTGGTATCATATCACGATGGACTTCATCGTTAGACTTCCGTGCACCGTTCGAGGCAATGACATGATCTGGGTGATTGTGGATCGACTGACGAAGAGTGCTCATTTCTTGGCGGTGAGAGGCACCATCACTATGGATCAGTTGGCTCGGTTGTACATCAGTGAGATAGTTTCGAGGCACGGCGTTCCGATGTCGATTACGTCCGATAGAGATACACGGTTTACTTCGAGGTTCCGGCAGAGCTTTCAGCGCGAGCTGGGGACGAGAGTTCAGTTGAGTACAGCGTACAGACCTCAGACAGACGGGCAGACAGAGCGGACGAATCAGACTCTCGAGGATATGCTCCGAGCTTGTGCGATCGATTTCAGTGGTAGTTGGGACGTCCACTTGCCGTTAGTCGAGTTTGCATACAACAACAGCTACCATTCCTCCATCAAGATGGCTCCGTTCGAGGCACTGTATGGGCGTAAGTTCCTAACCCCTGTGTGTTGGGGCGAGGTCGGCGAGCGACCTATCAGTGGGCCCTAGTTGTTACAGGAGACGAGCGACAAGGTGGCGATCATCCGAGAGCATATGAGAGTAGCACAGAGCCGGCAAAAGAGTTATGCCGATCGTCGTCTGACTGAGCTCGAGTTTAGTGTCGGGGACCGCGTGATGCTGAAAGTATCGCCGTGGAAAGGAGTTATCAGATTCAGACATCGAGGTAAGCTGAGTCCGCGATACATCGGTCCGTTCGAGATTATCGCCAGAGTCCGAGATCAGGCGTATAGATTGAGGTTGCCTTCTGAGTTGGCCGGAGTTCACGATACGTTTCACGTGAGTCATCTGAGGAAGTGTCTGGCCAAGGACGATCAGTTTGTGCCGTTATCTGAGATCACCGTGGATAATCACCTGAGATATGTCGAGCAGCCTGAGGCGATTACCGACCGAAAGGTGAAGAGATTGCGGAACAAAGAGATTGCGCTAGTACTCGTTCAGTGGAGACACCATAAGGGTACTAGTGCTACCTGGGAGCCCGAAGCCGAGATGAGGAGTCGATATCCGCAGTTATTCCCGAGTCCGAGCTAGATTCCGGGACAGAATCTTTTTAAGAGGAGAGGATTTGTAACATCCCGGATTTGAGCCTGGTACGTGGATTTAATTTACTGGCTCTTTATTTTAATATTATTGCGTTGGTCCAATTAAATTCCGTTTCGTGGATTTAACGTGTCGAGACCGAGTGATACGTGTCTCCGAGCTAATAATTAGTGGATAATTATTATCATTGAGATCGTGGATTTAATTGGGTCCTAATGATATAAATTGTGAAAAAGTGATATTGGGTTCGGATTAATCGGGTTCGGGATTTCTAATTATAGAAAGTGTATATATATGGATAATCTTGAGCACATATCTTCTTTTTCCTTCCTTTGCTTTCAAAATCAGAAACGTGGGTGTGTGTGTATGTGAATCTCCTGGACAGCAAGGAATCAAAGCTTGGTTGCTGAGAATTGGTCATCTCCTTCACCACCTTTAGTGTTCTTGAGTTCAAGGTAAAAATTTGTGAGTTTAATTGATGAAAATTCGTGTATGTGTATGTGTAAATGTAAGGGTTAGTTTCTGGAGGTCTCATGGGTTTTGTATGAGAGTTTTTTGGAATACTTGGGTTGAAAAATCGGGTTTTGGAGGAAAAGACCTCCTGGTTATGCCATGGAAGTCGACTGGTACTGCTGCTGATTTATCGTGAGCGCGACCGCAATGGCCTCGGCGCGACCGAGTTGCCTGGGCGCGGGCCCGCGATGCGGCGGGTTCTGTCGGGGGTTTTCGGGCGTGGACTGTTCGTTCGGGGTGGTTCCGTGAGGGTGTTTGGTTGTGTTACTCGTGTTTCGAGTTTTGTTATCCGTCGGTCGAGTTGTATTAATCTGTTGGGGTCCGTGTTAATTACAGGTTCGAGCCGACCGCGTACCAACCCGTGATAGAGATTTGAGATTTGCCGTTGCTTTGGGTATTGGTGAGTACTCGAGTTCTTTATAAAATGTGCGTAGTCATTTACGAGTCAGTTATGTGTTGTGCTTGTGTATGTGAAACTGAGACGCGACGCAGGTATGATTTTATCTGCCATATATGTGTTATACGTGTTTGAGTTGCAGGTATCCGCGATATGTGATCGCGCAGGCTGACTGTCCCTAACCAGTCACGAGATATGAGACTGTGTATATACAGTAGTGATATTGCCAGGCCGCTCCTGTTGTAACATCCACGGATTCAATTTGATGTATTTTGACTAATTAAGTGGAAAATTTATATTTAAAGTTGAATTTGGGTGATTATTATGTATTTGGATATTTAGCAAAGTTTGTTGTTATTTTTAAGAAAATTGAACACAGAATAAATTTTGTGGATTATTATGAATTTAAAAGTTATTTATGATAAATTTAAGATTAAATCGGTATTTTATGGAACCGGTTAAGTCGGGTGATGAAATGTGCAAAATGACGAAAGTAGTATATAAAGGGCAATAGGCTTCATTTTCTAGTTTACACTCTCTCTCTACTCTATCTCTCTAGAAATTTTCTCTCTACATCTCTCTAAGATAAATCACAAACCGACCGTCGGATTTTCGAGAATTATACGTCATCGGAAAGGTATCGAGGAGTACAACAGTAATCTACAAACGGATTTCAGATTTCGTGCGAATTGAGGTAAGAATCGAACCTTTTTAGTTTATGGTTTCGGTTTTAAAGTAACTAAGAATTCGAATCTATCATTTTATGCAAATTTAAGTTTGTTTTGCTTGAAATGTTGCTGGATTATGATACTATATGCATAGTAGAATCGAATATATGCATCATACATGATATAACACTGATTTTAGGCCTTAGAAATGAAGGATTTAAGTTAAAATGATGAACAGACTCGAATATGTCAAGAACAGAGTCGAAATGTAAGAACAGACTCGAGTTTGGTGCTAGATTCGAAGGTGTACCATCAGATTCTAAGGGAGGGGTTCGAATCTGATGATAGACTCGAAGGCCAGTTCGAATCTGATGATAGATTCGAAGAAGGGTTCGAATCTGATGGTAGGGTTCGAATCTGATGATTAATTTCGAATCTAACCCATTAAAATTCGAGTTTAATGCCTAAAATTGAGAATACTACTTTCTAGGCTTGTGTATTTTGAATGAAACTCATAAACAACACATAAAATGTCATGAGTTATATAAAGGTCAATATATGAACTTGAAATGGGTTCAAACTTAGTTATGGTATAAATTTGGTCATGTACCTGAAATGAGGAAAATATCGTCAAACTTACGAAACTTGATTATTATGGAGTTAAACGGTTAATGATACGATGTAATGTTGTAATTGATATAACAGGTCCCTTGTGGTGTTGTTTAACCCACAGTGGGGTACTTGGTGGAATCCGGTTGAAAGCCCGAAGAGAAATAAAATTGGTTAAAGATAATTACGCACCCACTGTGAGTACAGTAGATTTCGCATGATTATATCTGATTTATGTTAAGCTTTGCCTGCTGAGACCTGTTGTTTCACTTGTTTGGTTGGATTTCTACTAACTTGCGTAGATTTAGATGCACATTCTTACTTGTTGCATGTCCGTTCGATTGTTGTGCATCTAGTGATGGACCGGTGGGTCGCATCGTTAACTCTGATGTTACTGTGCTATATGACGCTGGAGCTGATCCCTCCAGGTCCGGTAGGCAGTATGTCATCCCCGATCGTTCGTTTGTCTCAGATGGTATGTGTAAATGCCGAGCTTTGGGCTCGAAGGGGCTGCGGCTCTGGTCCGTACTTGGTGTACGAAGAGAGTATACGACGTTTGTCGTCGGGGTTACTCTTGGGCTTCATAAATATTTATAATATGCGCAATCTATGTATTCACTAAGCATTAGCTTACGTTTTAGTTGTTGTATTTTTACAGGAAAGGGGAAATCTACTGCTGGACCTTCTAGTTAGGTCGATTTGGAAGATTTGGAAGATATCTGCTATTTAATCGGTAATTATGTTGTGGGACAAATGTTGTAATATATTCTGGATGATTGTAATAAATGTATGGGTGTGTAGACCTAGACTTGGTACCTGATAGCACCGTAGGGTGTTTAACACTTGTTGCACCACTTTATTTATGTTTTAATGCTTCCGCACTTAAATTTAGGTTATCAGATCATTATGTTATTGCATGTTGATGATTAATCCTGGGTGTATTGTAATTGGTGGTTGTTGTGGCAAGGGTGTCACACCTGTGCCTATTGAGTAGCTAACCGCTGCTGTGTGCGGCCTGTTAGCTGGGGAACGTGGTCCCCTTTTGAGCAGAGATATGTGTTATGCATCGTTGCATATGTGTGAAGAGATATATGTGTTGTTATATGTGTTTACCTGCAGTGTCTAACCCTCGCGTAATCACGAGCTGTCCAGCTTATGTTTTCGAGTCTTCCGTGTCTCAGGCAGCCATTCTGTGGGACCGCAGTCGCAGCCGCAACAGCCGAAATAGAGATCGGAGCTGTTTAGAGTCGTGTATGCTGACTATATTGTGATACTGAACTTCAGAACTGTTATCTGTATTTTGTACTTGATTAGCAACGTGTTAGCTATCAGTAGATGGTGTTTATCAGATAATTCAGTTGTGTATACTTCTGTTTCAGCATGTGATATGAGATGTGTTAACTTTGTATTAAATTTTTAAATTATCAGTGTTTTCTGCTAATCCTGTGACATGTGCATTATGAGATGATTGCGTTATTGCCACCTGTGTATTGAATTGACGTGGCATTATGTGAGAATTGTGGGTGTTACAAATAGTGAAAAAGTGGTATCGGGTTCGAATTTAGCAGGTTCGGGCTTTCTAATTATAGAAAGCGTATATATGTGGCTTTCCTTTTGAAACCCTTCCTTTCGCCTTTTGGCAAAAATCAAAGAAACGTGTGTGTGTGTGTGTGTGTTTGATTCTGGAGCAGCAACAAAGGACCAAAGCTTGAGTTTGATCATCTCCTTCACCTTCTTGTGATTGTGGAGTATAAGGTAAGGAATTTCATGATTTTGATGGCATAAATTCGAGATATATGTGTGTGGTGTTAAGGGTTTGGTTCTGGAATTGTATGGGTCGAATATATATGTGTTAGTATGTATTTTGCTGCCTAAAATCGAGTTTGGAGGTGATAACCCTCCTGGTTCTGCCATGGAAATCGAACAGGGATGAAGCTGTTGCAGTGTGAGCGCGGCCGCGATGCGGCGACTGTTTGATGGGGGGTTTTGGGGCGTCGGTTGCTTATTTGGGGTTGTGTTTTGGGGCGGGTTCGTTTATGAAATTGTGTTCGGGTTTATGTTATCTATCGGTCGGGTTTGTGTTAACGGTTTAAGGATTTTAAAGGAAATGGAGCTGTAGAGTTTAACGGTTTAGGGGATGCTGTTGCTGCACTGGAATGGATAACAGCAACTGAGCGAACATTCCGAATCAGCGACTGTGCTGAGAAGGACATGGTTCGTTATGCAACTGCTATGTTCACGAATGATGCAATCATGTGGTGGAATGCTATGGTGAATGCTTTGACATTAGAGAAAGTTTCGGTTATGACTTGGGCTGAGTTCAAGGACTTATTCACTCAGCAATACTGTCCGATTGATGAGCGTCGGAGATTAGAGGCAAGATTTATGGCGCTGGTACAGGGGACGAAGACGGTGTCCCAATATGCTGTGGAGTTCACGAGGTTAAGTCTGTTCGCACCTCATCAGGTGGACACCGAAGAAAGGAAAGTGACCAGGTTCGAGGCTGGTCTTGACATTGAGATTAGGAGGGTCATGAGCAATGTTCGTTACCCTACATTTGCTGGCTTACTTGAGGCTGCCAGAAATGTAGAGCAGATTTTGATTATGTCGGGCTACTCTGTTGGGTCTGCTGCTGCTTCCACCAATCCGACACAGCCGTCACCGCCGAAGCGCCAAAGGGAGGGAGGATACTCGGGATCTTCCCGGTCTTCACAATACTCGTCACAGCAGTCTTTTCGCCGACCATCTGGTTCTTCTGATCGCGGTCGTGCTCGTGCATACTCTATCAACACCGAACCACAATACTGCAACAAATGTCACCTGGAGCATTTTGGCAAATGCCCTAACGGACGTGCTTGTTTTTGCTGTGGGGAGCTGGGACATTTTCAGAATGACTGCCCAAGGAAGGGTGATGCTTGCTATAAGTGTGGGGTGTGGGGTCACTATAGCAGGAATTGTAGAAAGAATGCTCCAACGGCTGCTGTCCCATCATCAACACGCTCGTCTGGAGGTTCGAGTGGTGGTTCAGTTAACCGCCGGGGTCAGTCACAGAGGGCACCTGCTCGTGCTTTTCAGATAACTGCAGAGGAGGCAAGGGAAAATCCGGAGGTCGTCACGGGTACGTTCATAGTTAATTCTATGCCTGCACGAGTTTTATTTGATTCGGGTGCCAATAGGTCGTTTGTTTCTACTATGTTTGCACAAAGAATTGCCATGCCATTATCTAGATTATCTGCTGTTCTTGATATAGAAACTGCTAGCAACACTCTAGTAAAAGTAGATCATGTCTACCGTAACTGCACGTTAGTAATTGAAGATGTAGTCTTCAATTTGGACTTGATACCGATAGAATTCAGTGAGTTTGATGTCATAGTCGGGATGGACTGGTTGATCGAGAATGAAGCCCACATAGTGTGTAAGAGCCGAATGATAAAGATAACTACCCCGGAGGGGCGTGAGATATGTATATATGGGGATAGGAGAAGCGGGGATCTGTGTTTGCTTACTATTGCAAAAGCTCGAAAGCTTGTTGCAAAGGGATGTGATGCATACTTAGCATATGCGATTGATGCTAAGGCAGAGAAGAGAACTTTGGCCGATGTGCCGGTTGTTTCACAATTCCCGGATGTGTTTCCGGAAGACTTGTCTGGCGTGCCGCCTGAGAGACAAGTTGAGTTTCGAATTGATCTGATCCCCGGAGCTGCACCGGTAGCTCGTTCTCCTTATCGTCTTGCCCCAACCGAGATGAAAGAAATGATGACACAACTTCAGGAGTTGTTGGACAAGGGCTTTATTCGGCCGAGTTCATCGCCGTGGGGAGCTCCGGTACTGTTTGTAAAGAAGAAAGATGGCACGATGAGGATGTGCATAGATTACCGGGAGCTGAATAAATTGACGATTAAGAACAAGTATCCTCTGCCGAGGATAGACGACTTGTTTGATCAGTTACATGGCGCTTGTGTATTTTCTAAGATTGATCTGAGATCGGGGTACCATCAACTGAAAGTTCGAGAAGAGGATGTGCCTAAGACAGCATTTAGGACACGTTATGGGCATTACGAGTTCTTGGTTATGCCTTTTGGGTTAACCAATGCCCCGGCTGTCTTTATGGACTTGATGAATAGGGTTTGTAGACCGATGTTGGATAAGTCGGTGATAGTGTTTATTGATGATATACTGGTATATTCTAAGTCTGAAGCAGAACATGCTGAACATCTGAGAGAACTGTTGGAGTTGTTAAGAAAAGAAAGGTTGTACGCCAAGTTCTCAAAGTGCGAGTTTTGGCTACAACAGATACAGTTTCTAGGACATGTTATATCTGGAGCTGGGATTTCGGTTGATCCAGCTAAAGTTGAGGCTATAAGAAATTGGGAACCGCCACAATCAGCTACGGAAATCAGGAGTTTTCTTGGGTTGGCGGGATATTATAGGAGGTTTATAAAGGACTTTTCAAAGATTGCAGTTCCGCTGACGGCATTAACGAAGAAGAATGCGCCTTTTGTTTGGGAGACCGTGCAGCAAGAGGCGTTTGAAGTTTTGAAGAAAACTTTGAGTGAAGCGCCGATACTTGCCTTACCTGAGGGCAATGATGACTTTGTGGTGTATACCGATGCTTCGAGGTTAGGGTTAGGCGCTGTACTGATGCAGCGGGGGAAAGTAATTGCATATGCTTCAAGGCAGTTGAAGCAGCATGAGAAGAACTACTCAACTCATGATCTCGAGTTGACTGCAGTAACATTCGCATTAAAGTTATGGAGGCATTATCTCTACGGGACTAAGTGCCAATTATACACGGACCATAAGAGTTTAAAGTACATTTTTAGCCAGAAGGAACTCAATATGAGGCAGAGACGATCAATGGAACTAATAAAGATTACGATTGTGAAATACTTTATCACCCCGGAAAGGCTAATGTAGTAGCCGATGCCTTGAGTCGGAAAGCGTATGCTAAGGATTGCTGCTATATGATGACATCTACCATGTTAACGTCTACTATTATAGATGATGTCAAGGCCGCTCAGGAGGAAGCCTTGAAAGACGAGAATGTTAGTGCTGAGGATATAAGGGTGCAAATGAAGAATATGGAAACAAGTGAAACGGGTTTGAAAGGTGTGTACGGAAGAATTTGGGTGCCGAAATATGGTGGTATGAGAAATGTGATCGTTGAGGAGGCACATCAATCTAAGTTTTCTGTACATCCCGGGAGCACAAAGATGTACAACGACTTAAAGGCAGACTTTTGGTGGCCGGGATTGAAGAAGGATATCGGTCAGTATGTTGAACGATGTAGGACTTGCCGGTTAGTAAAGGCTGAGCATCAACAACCTTATGGCAGTCTGCAACCGCTTCCCATTCCGGAATGGAAGTGGGAGCACATTACTATGGATTTTGTTACGAAACTGCCGAAGACTAAGCGACAGCATGATGCGGTTTGGGTAATCGTGGATCGGTTAACAAAGTCGGCTCACTTCATACCGATTCGTGAAAGTTATTCGTTGGAGAAATTAGCTCAAATTTACATGAACGAGATTGTTTCTAGGCATGGAGTGCCTAAGTCCATAGTATCGGACCGGGACAGCCGGTTTACTTCAAATTTTTGGTCGGCTTTGCAAGAAGGGTTAGGGACAAGGATAGCAATGAGTACAGCTTACCGCCCGCAAACTGATGGTCAGAGTGAGCGGACCATCTTAACGCTTGAAGACATGATGAGATCGTGTGTGTTAGATCTCGGTGGCAATTGGGACGATCATCTGCCACTCATAGAGTTTTCGTATAACAACAGTTACCACGCTACGATCAAGAAAGCTCCGTTCGAGGCTTTGTATGGAAGGAAATGTAGGACTCCTACATGTTGGAGAGAAACGGGTGAAACACCAATCGCTGGGCCGGCCTTGCTTCAGGAAACAAACGAGAAGATACAGTTGATTAGGCAGAACATGAAGGCGGCCCAGGATCGTCAGAAAAGCTACTATGATCGGAGGCACAAGCCG
Source organism: Centrapalus pauciflorus (assembly GCA_020465985.1). Taxonomy (NCBI): domain Eukaryota; kingdom Viridiplantae; phylum Streptophyta; class Magnoliopsida; order Asterales; family Asteraceae; genus Centrapalus; species Centrapalus pauciflorus. The sequence goes on along the minus strand of JAANYP010008978.1, from coordinate 36,670 downwards.
ATCAATTTTGAAGTGAATGACTGGGTCTATTTGAAAGTATCACCCATGAGGGGCGTTACTCGTTTTGTTAAAAGGGGAAAGTTGGCTCCGAGATTCGTCGGACCATTTAAGATAACCGAAAAAGTGGGGAATCAGTCATACCGTTTGGAATTGCCTGAAGAGATGTCGGGCATACATCCGGTGTTTCACGTTGGAAATCTTCGGAAGTCATTTACTTCTAGTAACGAGGATTGGGCCGACCATACTGAACTGCAAGTTGATGAAAGGCTCCGATATGTTGAAGAGCCGGAGTGTGTGTTAGACACTAAGATGAAGAAATTGAGAAGTAAGGAGATAGAAATGGTGCTTGTGCGTTGGAAGCATCATAAAGGAACAAATCATACATGGGAAACTAAGTCAGAAATGTTAAGAAGATATCCGAAACTGTTTGAGTCCGAGTAACTTCGAGGACGAAGTTGAGCGTGGTGGAGCCCATGTTGTAACATCCACGGATTCAATTTGATGTATTTTGACTAATTAAGTGGAAAATTTATATTTAAAGTTGAATTTGGGTGATTATTATGTATTTGGATATTTAGCAAAGTTTGTTGTTATTTTTAAGAAAATTGAACTCAGAATAAATTTTGTGGATTATTATGAATTTAAAAGTTATTTATGATAAATTTAAGATTAAATCGGTATTTTATGGAACCGGTTAAGTCGGGTGATGAAATGTGCAAAATGACGAAAGTAGTATATAAAGGGCAATAGGCTTCATTTTCTAGTTTACACTCTCTCTCTACTCTATCTCTCTAGAAATTTTCTCTCTACATCTCTCTAAGATAAATCACAAACCGACCGTCGGATTTTCGAGAATTATACGTCATCGGAAAGGTATCGAGGAGTACAACAGTAATCTACAAACGGATTTCAGATTTCGTGCGAATTGAGGTAAGAATCGAACCTTTTTAGTTTATGGTTTCGGTTTTAAAGTAACTAAGAATTCGAATCTATCATTTTATGCAAATTTAAGTTTGTTTTGCTTGAAATGTTGCTGGATTATGATACTATATGCATAGTAGAATCGAATATATGCATCATACATGATATAACACTGATTTTAGGCCTTAGAAATGAAGGATTTAAGTTAAAATGATGAACAGACTCGAATATGTCATGAACAGAGTCGAAATGTAAGAACAGACTCGAGTTTGGTGCTAGATTCGAAGGTGTACCATCAGATTCTAAGGGAGGGGTTCGAATCTGATGATAGACTCGAAGGCCAGTTCGAATCTGATGATAGATTCGAAGAAGGGTTCGAATCTGATGGTAGGGTTCGAATCTGATGATTAATTTCGAATCTAACCCATTAAAATTCGATTTAATGCCTAAAATTGAGAATACTACTTTCTAGGCTTGTGTATTTTGAATGAAACTCATAAACAACACATAAAATGTCATGAGTTATATAAAGGTCAATATATGAACTTGAAATGGGTTCAAACTTAGTTATGGTATAAATTTGGTCATGTACCTGAAATGAGGAAAATATCGTCAAACTTACGAAACTTGATTATTATGGAGTTAAACGGTTAATGATACGATGTAATGTTGTAATTGATATAACAGGTCCCTTGTGGTGTTGTTTAACCCACAGTGGGGTACTTGGTGGAATCCGGTTGAAAGCCCGAAGAGAAATAAAATTGGTTAAAGATAATTACGCACCCACTGTGAGTACAGTAGATTTCGCATGATTATATCTGATTTATGTTAAGCTTTGCCTGCTGAGACCTGTTGTTTCACTTGTTTGGTTGGATTTCTACTAACTTGCGTAGATTTAGATGCACATTCTTACTTGTTGCATGTCCGTTCGATTGTTGTGCATCTAGTGATGGACCGGTGGGTCGCATCGTTAACTCTGATGTTACTGTGCTATATGACGCTGGAGCTGATCCCTCCAGGTCCGGTAGGCAGTATGTCATCCCCGATCGTTCGTTTGTCTCAGATGGTATGTGTAAATGCCGAGCTTTGGGCTCGAAGGGGCTGCGGCTCTGGTCCGTACTTGGTGTACGAAGAGAGTATACGACGTTTGTCGTCGGGGTTACTCTTGGGCTTCATAAATATTTATAATATGCGCAATCTATGTATTCACTAAGCATTAGCTTACGTTTTAGTTGTTGTATTTTTACAGGAAAGGGGAAATCTACTGCTGGACCTTCTAGTTAGGTCGATTTGGAAGATTTGGAAGATATCTGCTATTTAATCGGTAATTATGTTGTGGGACAAATGTTGTAATATATTCTGGATGATTGTAATAAATGTATGGGTGTGTAGACCTAGACTTGGTACCTGATAGCACCGTAGGGTGTTTAACACTTGTTGCACCACTTTATTTATGTTTTAATGCTTCCGCACTTAAATTTAGGTTATCAGATCATTATGTTATTGCATGTTGATGATTAATCCTGGGTGTATTGTAATTGGTGGTTGTTGTGGCAAGGGTGTCACACCTGTGCCTATTGAGTAGCTAACCGCTGCTGTGTGCGGCCTGTTAGCTGGGGAACGTGGTCCCCTTTTGAGCAGAGATATGTGTTATGAATCGTTGCATATGTGTGAAGAGATATATGTGTTGTTATATGTGTTTACCTGCAGTGTCTAACCCTCGCGTAATCACGAGCTGTCCAGCTTATGTTTTCGAGTCTTCCGTGTCTCAGGCAGCCATTCTGTGGGACCGCAGTCGCAGCCGCAACAGCCGAAATAGAGATCGGAGCTGTTTAGAGTCGTGTATGCTGACTATATTGTGATACTGAACTTCAGAACTGTTATCTGTATTTTGTACTTGATTAGCAACGTGTTAGCTATCAGTAGATGGTGTTTATCAGATAATTCAGTTGTGTATACTTCTGTTTCAGCATGTGATATGAGATGTGTTAACTTTGTATTAAAGTTTTAAATTATCAGTGTTTTCTGCTAATCCTGTGACATGTGCATTATGAGATGATTGCGTTATTGCCACCTGTGTATTGAATTGACGTGGCATTATGTGAGAATTGTGGGTGTTACAAATAGTGAAAAAGTGGTATCGGGTTCGAATTTAGCAGGTTCGGGCTTTCTAATTATAGAAAGCGTATATATGTGGCTTTCCTTTTGAAACCCTTCCTTTCGCCTTTTGGCAAAAATCAAAGAAACGTGTGTGTGTGTGTGTGTGTTTGATTCTGGAGCAGCAACAAAGGACCAAAGCTTGAGTTTGATCATCTCCTTCACCTTCTTGTGATTGTGGAGTATAAGGTAAGGAATTTCATGATTTTGATGGCATAAATTCGAGATATATGTGTGTGGTGTTAAGGGTTTGGTTCTGGAATTGTATGGGTCGAATATATATGTGTTAGTATGTATTTTGCTGCCTAAAATCGAGTTTGGAGGTGATAACCCTCCTGGTTCTGCCATGGAAATCGAACAGGGATGAAGCTGTTGCAGTGTGAGCGCGGCCGCGATGCGGCGACTGTTTGATGGGGGGTTTTGGGGCGTCGGTTGCTTATTTGGGGTTGTGTTTTGGGGCGGGTTCGTTTATGAAATTGTGTTCGGGTTTATGTTATCTATCGGTCGGGTTTGTGTTAACGTATCGGGATCCGTGATATTTACAGGTTCGAGCCGACCGCGTTCTGAGCAGTGTTAGAGTTCTGGGTCACGGTTGATTTGGGTAATTGGTGAGTACTCGAGTTCTTTCAAAACGCACGTGCGTTTTACGAGTCATTTATGTGATTGTGATATATGTGTGAGACCGAAATGTAGCGCGTAGGTATGATTCCATCTACCCTATACGTGCTATATGTGTTTTGAGTTGCAGGTGTCCGCGATATGTGATCGCGCAGGCTGATTGTCCCTAACCAGTCACGAAGTTTGAGACTGTATATATATAGCAGTGTATTACCAGGTCGCTCCTGTGCCTATTGTGAGCTAACCGCTGCTTTGTGCGGCCTGTTAGCTGGGGAACGACGTCCCCTTTGAGCAGAGATATGTGTTATGCATTGAGCCTGTGCTATATGTGTTGATATATTTCTGTGTTGTGTATGTTATGTGTTGTTATCTGTAGAGTCTAACCCTCGCGTACTCACGAGCTTCCCAGCTCACGTTTTCGAGTCTTACGTGTCTCAGGCAGTCATACAGTGGGGTCACAGCCGCAGCAGCCGCCAAAGTAGAAGTCGGGTCAGATCAGAGTAGTGTGTGTATACCTCTGTGTACGTTGATGTCATCTTTTGGGAAACTTGTTGTATTTGATTACCATGTGTAAGATAGCTAGCTTTCAGTTGATGTGAGTATATCAGTATCAGTATGTGACGTGATGTATGACGACTTGTGTATTAAAGTTTTAAATTAATACCGATTTCAGTAATCCCCTGACATGTGTACTATGAGATGTATACGATTCTGCCGCTTATGATTATATATTGACGTGACATTTGTGCGAGAAAAGAGGGTGTTACAAAATTAGTGTTACCCTCATAATACGTAAATTTCAGATACATTCACTATTTCTACGTCCTTAAAAAATTTGTATTTTTTTCTTCCTAAAATGGCATTTACACATCTTTTAAGGATATCTTTGAGCCATTGATAATTTTGATCTAAGGGCTCTAACGGGTTCATAGTGTATTTATCTTTTTAAAAATAGTATTTGTATTTGTTTTTTAATATTTATAAAAAAATAATAAAGTGCATTTATCCTTTTTAAATAATAAATTGTATTTATCTACTGATTTTTTATAATAATAATAAGTTGTATTTATTTTTTATTTTAAAAATAAAAAGTTGTATTTATCTTTTGTGGTGTAACGTGGAAGCGACAAGTATGCATTTGATGTTCTCTTTTATTTTATATATATATATATATATATATATATATATATATATATATATATATATATATATATATATATATATATATATATATAGTCAGGTTCAAATAAGTACCTCTCGAAATCAAGTGCACCCGAAGGTACCAACCTTAAAAAAAAATTTAATTTTTTTTTCACATAACCATGTTTAATTAAATGTTATACGCATGATATATGAATTTCACATAGATTCACATTTTCTGTGTCGTTAAAAATTATGTGAATGCTCAAAGCATATTTATGTGAATGGTCATTTCACATAATGTGAATGGTGTGAATGACCATTCACATGATCTTTTTTTTACCATTCACAAGATTTATGATGTTGCTGCTTTTGAAAAAAAAGTCTTATAATGTTGTTTTACACATGTCTATTCAAAAAAAATATATGTGAATGATCATTCACATTAGGGTACGCTGGAATCTCATAGGTACGCTGATGAACCTGATTCTCTCTCTCTCTCTCTCTCTCTCTCTCTCTCTCTCTCTCTATATATATATATATATATAGGATTGGGTTCACATGAGAACCTCTCATTACCGTGAGAACGTGAGAACCACTCTAAAATTTGTGCATCCATTGTATAAAATTGTGCATTTGATACTAAAATTGAATGTTTTCGATAAATTTATGCATTTCATGTAAAAATTTACGCATCTCATGCTATAATTTATCCATTTTATGCACGAATTGTGCATTTAAGAAAATTTGTTCATTTGATGGTCAAATTTGTGCATTTAGTTTATAATTTAATGAATATAATTTTTTAATGTAATTTTAGTGTTAGATTATGATATTTATTGATATTTAAGACTAATAATGGTTTTAAGTAAAACTTTTAATTTTTAAATTTGTGCATTTGATGTACAAAATAAAAAGTTGTATTTATCTTTTGTGGTGTAACGTGGAAGCGACAAGTATGCATTTGATGTTCTCTTTTATTATATATATATATATATATATATATATGAGAAAATGGCGTCAAATAGTTGTGTACTTTTGAGTTTGTACTCATTTATGTAGTGTACTTTTTTTTGTGCACATTTGGTAGTCAAATTTTCAAAAATGTTTCAATTAGGTAGTTGGGTGACTTGGAAACCGGCAACAACCGGTCACCATGCTTACGTGGACGGTTTTTTCAAGAAAAATGGCATCAAATAGCTATGTACTTTTAAGTTTGTACACATTTATGTTGTGTACTTTTTTTGTGCACATTTAGTAGTCAAACTTTTAAAAATGTTTCAATTAAGTAGTTGTGTTACCTGAAAATCGATACCAACCGTCCAGTTATGATACTTATGTAGACATATTTTATGACATAGAAGAATTAGAGAATTTCATATATATCCTTGTAAACTTTTAATATTACGCATATATCTTTGCAAAATTCCTTATTACATATATATCCTTCTGAATCTTTAAATCTCACGTATATATCAAAATGACTATTTTAAATTTATTTTATCATTTAAAAAATTTTTAATATATAAACTACCATCTTAAATTCCAACAAAAATAAATTAGAAAAATATAGAAATATCGTTTTTTAATTTAATTCAATAATAAATTAATTAAAATGATATTTAATATTTTTTAAATGATGTAATTAAATTTAAAATAGTCATTTGGACATATATGTAAGATTAAAAGGTTTAGAATGATATATATGTAATAAGAATGTTTGTAAGGATATATACGTAATGTTGGAAGTTTACCAGGATATATATGAAATTCTTCCTAGAATTAATGACTCTTAAACACGATGTTTATCAAATTCAAAACATATCATTTCCATTTGATAGATATCATGTTTAGGAGATGAAAATTAATGCTCTATTATATTGTTATAAAATGAAAGCATATTTTATCAATTTGATACATATTTTGTTTATGAATCTTTTTATAGTTTTATAGAAAAAATAAATCATCTTAGGTTTTTTTTAATTTCAAATTATAAAAAATATGTCCACATAAGCAAAGTAACCGGTTAGTATCGATTTTTAGATAACTCAACTACTTAATTGAAACACTTTTGAAAGTTTGACTACTAAATGTGCACAAAAAAAATACTCAACATAAATGTGTACAAATTTAAAAGTACATAGCTATTTGATGCAATTTTTCTTGAAAAACCCATCCACGTAAGCATGGTGACCGGTTGGTGCCGGTTTCCAAGTCACCCAACTACCTAACTGAAACATTTTTGAAAGTTTGACTACCAAATGTGCACAAAAAAAAGTACACTACATAAATGAGTACAAACTCAAAAGTACACAACTATTTGACGTCATTTTCCCTATATATATATATATATATATATATATATATATATATATATATATATATATATATATATATATATATATATATATATATATATATATATATATAAATGTATGTATGCATGTATACAAATATATGTGTATACATATATGTATGTATGTATGTATGTATGTAGGGTTGGGTTCCGGCAAGAACGCAAGAACTACTCTAACATGCACAAATTTATACATCAAATGCACAAATTTAAAAATTAGAATTTTAACTTAAAACCATTATTAGTCTTAAATATTAATAGATATCATAATCTAACACTAAAATTACATTTAAAATTTATATTCATTAAATTATAAACTAAATGCACAAATTTAAACATAAAATGCACAAATTTTCTTAAATGCACAATTCGTACATAAATTGGATAAATTTTAGCATGAGGTGCGTAAATTTTTACATGAAATGCATAAATTTATCGAAACCATTAAATTTAATATAAAATTCACAATTTTATGCATTGTATGTACAAACTTTAGAGTGGTTCATACGTTCTCACGAATAGAGGGGTTCTCATGTGAACCTGACCATATATATAGATAGATTTAGGTTCAAGTGAGTACCACCCATTATGCAGCGCACCAGAAGGTACCACCCTTAAAAATAATTTTTTTGAAAATTTTATAATGAACATGTTTTAATTAACGTTACACAATGATATACAAATTTCACGTAAATCCGAACACTCTAAGTGCATGAAAACACGCGTCACATAAATGTGCGTTCACATATATGCAAATTTATGTAAGTGTGTGTTCACATCATTTTTTAAGAGCTAGGAGATGTGAATGTATGTGAAATTTACATATGGTCTTCATAACGTTAATTAAAACATGTTTATGAAAAAAATTTCAAAAAAGTTTTTTAAAGGTGGTAACTTCTGGTGCGCTGCATAAGGGGTGGTACTCTCTCGAACCATATATATATATATATATATATATATATATTGGGGTTCGATTGAGAACTTTTGTGCATCGAACTATCTACCAAGGGTGCACAAAGGGCATTTAGGTGATATTAAATGTATGTAAATTATTTTTGAATTTAAATGTTTTTAAGATAATTAATAGCTAAATTTGGTATGAAAATCACCATTAACTTCTTTCCTAAAATCACTCACTCTTTCTCTCTATCTCTCTCTCTCTCTCCTCTCTCTTAGCTCCCTCTTGATTTTGAAAGAGATGAACGATATGCATGATTTATGTTTGTATGAACGATTCATGTTTGTATTATGATGTAATTTGATTTTGGAAGAGATGAACGATATACATGATTTATTTTTGGAAGAGATGAACGATATGCATGAAGAGATTAACAATATGCATGTATTTTGATGTATTTTGAATTTGTATTATTTTTGTTAATTTTGGAAGTGTAATAATTAAATAAAGATTGCATAATTCCTGTTTTACCCCTCCGCGAATTTCATTATGTGCACTTGATTCATAAAACTTTCTATTTAATTGTCATTTTGGCATTTGATCTAAACCACACATTCTTTTCATCCATGGGCTAGTGGAGGTTCTTTTGTGCCTCGATGCACAAAAGTTCTCAATGGGACCTCCATATATATATATATATATATATATATATATATATATATATATATATATATATATATATATATATATATATATATATATATATATATATATATATATATATATATATATAATCAGGTTCATCAACGTACCTATAAGATTCGAGCGTACCCTAATGTGAATGATCATTCATATATATATTTTTTGAATAGACATGTATAAGACAACATTATAGGACTTTTTTTTTTCAAAAGAAGCAACATCATAAATCTTGTGAATGGTAAAAAAAGATCATGTGAATGGTCATTCACACCATTCACATTGTGTGAAATGACCATTCACATAAATATGCATTGAGCATTCACATAAATTTTAAGGACACAGAAAGTGTGAATGTATGTGAAATTCATATATCATGTGTATAACATTAATTTAAACATCGTTATGAGGAAAAAATTTAAAAAAAGTTTTTAAGGGTTGGTACATTCGGGTGCACTTAATTTCACAACAATATGTTTCTTTCAAATATTCCATCGAACACTTTATGTGCACTACTTAAATCATCATGTTTCATGAATTTGGAAGTTAAATTCAAAAAGATGATAATAGGAATGGACTTTTGTAAATGAATTTATTGATGATAATATTAATGGACTTTTATATTTATTAAAGATGAAGACACTTCTTGGACCAAAGCATAGAACGAAAATCTTAGTTACTCTCTAAAATTCACATTATCAAAATATTACACGTCCAACCCATTGTAGATTAATAAATGTACACATCAAATCAAGTCTAAAAAAGATTTGAGAACTAAACCAATAAAAAATAAAAACGACACAAATTTGAAGCGCTAAACGAATACTTTTTAATAAGAGAAATCCTAATTACCCTTCAACAATAATAAAAAACTGAGAAACCATCAATGCATGAAACGGAGCCGTAAGTTGTACAAATTGATACAACAGGGTCAAAAACAAAAACATGGAGATCCGATAAAAAAAAAAGCCCCAATTCTTATTCCATCACACATAAATAAATAACTGCAGCACTAATGCAATCAAATACTTTCATATGCCTCCACATGCTCTATGCTTATTTCAACAACCGCCATGACAACCCTGGCCTATGTGAGCCTCATGTCATTTCTTCGTTTCCATCCCCTCCAAAGACATGAAAAAGCCACTCGGCTTTCCACTCCAGATGCCTTAATTTACGCCCTAGAAAACAATTTACCGGGTCTCATCTTCAAGGTTGCGGAAACCGGCAGTCAGATCCTCATTTAACTTCTTAAATTTCCCAATCAGTACATCCTCTCCTTCAGCCGGATCCTCAAACTTCTGAGACCTGTTTGGTTATGTCAAACAATGAACATGAATTAACAGGTCATCCACCAAAAACGGAAAAAAAAAAAAGAATTAGCTAATCGCAACATAAACATCATTTGATCAAGACTTACACTAAACGGTAAAACAGATCACCCAATCGATGCTTGATCAGTGTATAAGTGATCTTCTGGCCATCCATACCGGCTCCTCTCTCAACAGCCTGTAAATCATAATCCATTTCACATATTTATATATACAGTACAGTTGTATATATTCCCTCTATTTTCAGTACAGTTAAAATTATTTTCTGAACATAAAGATGGCAATAAGAATTAAGTAATAGTAACCAAAGAGAACAGTCAACTCAAAAGTAACATTACAAACACAGAAGATAGTCCACCTGATTGGCCAGATTATAGAAATGAATAATGTTGCGCATCATCCACACAGACTTGTAGAACGGGCAGAATTTATCGTATCTGTCATCAACAAAAGAGTTTCATCGTGTCATGTAGAGTTACTGAAAAGCATCAGGGTTAATATATTGAGAATAACCAAGCGGATTTTTGGTACAAATTGTATCAGTCTGATATTCGGATTGTGAGATGGAGTTTCTCCGGAGATGTGGGTGTATGAATTTGCTGACAGGAGAACAGTTTCACGTATCTCGTATGATGAGTTGAGATTACGAAAGACTCCCAAGATAAAGCACATAGGACCTATATGGCCAAATATGCAACTAACGGCAACTCATGTGTGGAAGCCCTTTTCCACACACATCACACATTTAGTCACTTCTTAAACACACATTATTGTATCAGATTTCACAAACACCCCCTCCCCCCCCACCCTCTTTATTTTCCTCCCCTTTTCTTCAAACCACCACCCAAACACCCACAAAAAGCATAGGTGATGGTTGTATACTTTAGAAATCCAACACATCAAACGCAACAATATAGCCTGTTGAGTGGACTAACTGGGATTTTATGTTGGGGCCTCCATTCCAACTATTCATTGTGCAAGCTATTTTCCCTGCATATCTCATATAATGGAACAGTTCAAGGTAACGGATGTATTAGAGGTACTTACGGTGTAAAGGCATTCTGAGCAAGATAGTCTTCCCTCAAAAGTTTTGCAGTCTCTAAGGTGATCTTATCCGTTTCAGCCAAGGCATCTTTACCAACCAGCTGGAACAACCATCATAGCCTTTAGTTACTAGTACCCAGATATAAATCATCTCTTATGCATTGTGCATCATACCAAAGACAACAAATTGACCATATGAACAATTCAGCTACACCACATATTCCAAAAAATTAAAAAAAGGGGGGGGGGGGGGGGGGGGGGGGGGGGGGGTGAAGAAGAGATAGATGCATAAAGTTAGAAGATAAAAGAGAAAGGATACAAAGAGATCTAATGCAAGGGAAACAACTAGAAAACAACTGCTTAAAATATCACAAAGCACTCATCCAAGGTGCATCAAGGCTCCTCAGCTATATAATGATTCGGAGAGAAGTCTATGGCTTTGTTTGTTTGCCATTTTGAACATCTTGAATCCTTTAAGTCAGAAGAGCTTAACCCCATAGGATTGCTTGGTGATTGAGCCTTAGAATCCTTCAAACAAGGTCCTGAGTTTGACTCCCATTGGTTTCAACTCCTTGGGGTTAACTTACCTTTAAAAAAAATGATGACCATTTCTCCCTTTATAAGAATAAAATATTAGCCAACAAATTTTATTTTTCTCATAAAATAATTAAGAAAATATTATATTAAATATTTTTGGTAAGAGAGGAAGCCTCCCACTTTCAATCCCACCATCACCCTTCCACCCCTCTGTTGAGTTGCAGACTTCGTCCCACATCGGGACTTGGCACTTATTTTATCTAGAATCTATTTTGCCTCACATCGGTGACTAGTAAATATATTAGGCCTAATAGCAATCTATAAATATAAGCCTTGTACTTGTTATCATTAATCACTAAAATAAAAGAGAGATCCCTAATCGCCCCCGTGGACGTAGATTAGAACATCGACCGAACCACGTTAATTCTCATGTTCCTTTTAATTGTGATCGTGTGTGTTTGTGTGATAACAAGTGGTATTAGAGACAGGTTCCTTTGGTCACAAACCCTAGCCATCAGAACCTAAAACCCTAATCTGCCAAAGCAGTTTTGCTACGACTGAAACCCTAGCAGCCGTCACTGCTGATGAAACCCTAGCCGCCGCCACCGTCGACCTCTACCGCCGCCGTCGGCCGTCACCAGTGCTTCCGTCTCTGTTGACTTGCCTACTGCTGCGATCTGTTTCAGTCTGTCTGTGAGGACATCAGAAGGAGAAGCATCAAAGAATCTTCGAGTTCAAGTTCATTACTGAGTACTGAATGGAGAGGTAGAAGAAAGGAACGTGGAAACGGAAGAGGAAGATCTAAGTCCAGGAGGAGGAGTCAGTTTAAGCCGAGGAAGGATATTACCTGCCGGAAATGTAATGAGGTCGGGCATTTCAGAAATCAATGTCCTACTAATAAGGGGAAGAAAGAGGTAGTGAATGTTGCTATTGATGATTCTGATGATGCTCTTGTTTGCTGTGTTGAGAATGCTACAGAGTCGTGCATCGTTTCATGCCACTTACAAAACGAAGGTGATGAAGAAGTTATGGACCGGTGACTTTGGAAAGGTTCGTTTAGCTCATAATCATTCTCTAGACATCACAGGGATGGGTGACATCGATTTGAGAACTTCACTGGGAACCACATGGACATTAACGGACGTCCGAGTCATTCTGGGTCTACAGAAGATGCTAACATCTGTTGGAAAATTGGATGAGCCGGTCTAAATGTGAAATTGGAATCGCTAGTAATCGCCGATCAGCATGCCGCGGTGAATACCCTTTACCCGTCACACCCTGGGAATAGGTTTCGCCGTAATATTTGGCGGGGGAAACTGGAAAGTGGTCAGGTGTTGTTAAAGGTATGAAAAGAAGCACTCTTTACATGGCTGGTTTGAATGTTGTTTGATAGCGGTCCTCATCTATCAAAGTTGTGGCATCAACGTCTCGGATACATGCGTGAGAAAGGAACAAAGATGTTAGTTGCTGGTAAGAACTTCCAGATTTAAAGAAGGTTGACTCTGAATTCGGTGAGCCATGCGTGGTTGGTGGAAAGAAGGTATCTTTTGTGAAGACGAGTCAGACACCAAAAGCTCATCTCAGAAGTTAGAGCTTATTCACACGGACGTGTTTGGTTCGACACTGGTTTGGTTTCTTCTCTGAGAGGTTCAAGCTACTATGTTACCTTCATTGATGATTCAACACGCAAGGTACGGGAAAGCACCAGAGAATCTTCGAGTTCGAGTTCAAGTTCATTACTGAGTACTGAAGGGAAAGCACGAGAGAAGTATAGTTGTCAAGGGAAGTATAGTTGTTGCAAAAGGTATGAAAATAGGCACTCTTTACATGGCAGAAGTTTCTGAGGCTGGTTTGAATGTTGTTTGATAGCGGTCGTCATCTATCAAAGTTGTGGTGGAAACCCTAACTTTGGGGTTGTTTGCTGTCGTTTGCTTGCTGCTGTTGCGTCAAAACCCTAGCAATTAAGGTTGGTTCTTGCTAGTTTTGGTGTTTGGTTCTGGTTGGTTTTTTCTTGCTGGTTTTGGAGTTGGTTTTTTGCTGATTATTTGGAGTTGGTTCTTTGGAGAATTTTCGGTCAGATTGGTTGTCCAGATTCGTTCGACAAAATTAGGTGCACTCGTTTTTTAAACTTTGTTTTTTTATGTACTTAAGATTGATTGCAAACAATAGTGTTCAATAGAACAGGAGGCAGCGAGCCATTGCTGTGTTTGAACACTACTTTTCAATCTTGTTTTCGTTTCGTTAAACATATCTGTTTGAAAAGATGGCGGAAGATGGAAAGGTTAAAATCGATAAATTTGAGGCGCATGATTTTGGTTTCTGGAAAATGCAAATCGAGGATTACCTTTACCAGAAGAAGTTGCATGAACCATTGAGTGGTATTAAACCGGAGGCTATGGCACAAGCTGACTGGGATTTCTTGATCAGACAGTTGGTAAACACGAAGATGAAGGAAGAAATGTCAGTAACTAATCATGTGAACGAATTTAATCTGCAGTTGACATTAAATTCGATGAATGAGATTCAGCTTCTCTACCAGAGAGTTGATCTCGAACGGTCACAGTTGTTAGTAGTTCTTCGGGAAATACTAAGCTTACTTTCGAAGGCATTCGAGATTTAATCTTACGTGAAGATATCCGCAGAAGAAATAATGGGGAAGGATCGAGCAGCTTGCTGAGTACAGAAGAAAGGGACAGAAAACAACACGGGGGTGGGGGGGGGTAACAACAGAGGTCGATCAAAGTCCAAAAGAAGAAGTCAGTCTAGAGGCGGGTCATTTTAAGAGTCAGTTTAGAAAGACAAAGGCAAAAAGGAGGTAAATGTTGCAGCTGAGTTTGATGATGCACTGATTTGTTGTGTTGAGTGTCCGATTGAATCTTGGGTTATGAATTCGGGTGCTTCGTTTCATGCTAGCCATTGCAAGGAAGTAATGCAGAATTTCCGACACTGCGATGGCAAGGTAAGGTTAGCTGATAATAAGACACTTGACATCACAGGTGTTGGGGACGTGACTCTGAAGACTCCTTTGGGAACGAACTGGACTTTAAAGAATGTTAAGTACATTCCGGGTTTAAAGAGGATGTTGATATCTGTGGCACAACTAGATGATGAAGGTCATCATGTGAGTTTTGGTGACCATCAGTGGAAAGTAACAAAAGGGAACCTTGTCGCTCGTGGAAAGAAACAAGGAACGCTTTACATGGCTGAGATTTCTGACAGTGAAGCAAATGCAGCAGTGGAAGAATCAGAGGCGTCTACTCTATGGCACCAAAGACTTGGGCATATGAGTGAGAAGGGAATGAAGATGTTAGCTTCAAAAGGTAAAATTCCGAACCTGAAAGGTGTTATTACTGACTTTTGTGAACCATGTGTACTAGGTAAGCAAAGGAAAGTTTCATTTGCAAAGATGGGTCAACCACCCAAGTTAGAGCTGATTCATTCTGACGTCTACGGTCCTACTTCAGTCTTTTAGTAGGAGCTTCTTGGTATTATGTTACTTTCATTGATGATTCCACCAGAAAAGTGTGGGTTTATTTTCTCAAATGCAAATCTGAGGTCTTCAATACCTTTAAGAAGTGGAAGGCTGCAGTTGAAAATGAAACAAGTCTGAAGGTCAAATGCTTGAAGTCAGATAATGGGGGTGAGTACAGTAGCAAAGAGTTCATCCATTATTGTGCAGAGCATGGAATCAGAATGTTGAAAACGGTTCCTGAAACACCTCAGCAGAACGGGGTTGCGGAAAGAATGAACAGAACTCTCAATGAAAGGGCAAAGAGCATGAGATTACATGCAGGTTTACCGAAAATGTTCTGGGCTGATTCAGTTAACACCGCAGCTTATCTCATTAATCGTGGACCGTCAGTTCCCCTTGGTTTCAAGATTCCTGAAGAAGAATGACAAGGTCGAGAGGTATCTCTTAAACACTTGAAAGTATTCGGTTGTGTTTCTTATGTCAAGATTAAGGATGCAGATAAAGACAAGCTTCAGGCAAAGGCAAGGAAATGTACCTTTATTGGTTACGGTTTGGATGATATGGGCTATCGCTTCTGGGATAATCATAGTAAAAGGGTTATCAGAAGAAGCAGAGACGTAACATTTTAATGAAAAGGCTCTCTACAAAGGTGAACTTGCAGCTGCTTCAAACAAGGATAAGAAACCAGATGAAGCCGTGTATGATGAAATTCCTGAAGAAGACATTGTCAGACCTGCTAGCAATTCTGACTCAGAAAAGAATTCTCAAGGCAGTGGGAGCTCAGATGAACCTCTGAAAACAATGAGAATACCGAGAATAGTGGGAGCACAGAAAGTGAAGCTACTGACACTGAAAACTGGGTAAGAAAATCTACGAGAGTTACAAAGCGACCACAGAGATTTTCTCCTTCAGCTATCTGCTGTTAACCGACAACGGTGAGCCTCAATGTTATTCAGAAGCTACGCTATGGATGAAGAAATGAGGTCTCTCGAAACCGGGAGGTAAGAAAGCGTTGGAAAACAAATGGGTTTTTAGGGTCAACAAAGATGAAGTTGATGGTAGCAAGAGGTACAAGGCTAGATTGGTGGTTAAGGGATTCCAACAGAAAGAGGGAGTCGATTACAACGAGATCTTTTCACCGATTGTGAAGATGACCATAATCAGAACAGTCCTTAGTATTGTAGCTGCAGAAGATCTACACTTGGAGCAACTTGATGTTAAGACTGCTTTCTTGCACGGAAGCCTGAATGAAGACATCTACATGGCACAACCAGAAGCTTTTCTGATGACTGGCAAAGAAAATTTGGTTTGCAAACTACAGAAGACTCTTTATGGCCTGAAGCAAGCTCTAAGGCAGTGGAACTTAAGTTTGATGAATTCATGCAGAATAATGGGTACAAAAGATGTGATACGGATCATTGCTGCTATCTGAAGAAGTTTAAGTCTTCATATATCGTTCTCTGCTATATGTTGATGATATGTTGGTAGTCGGGTCTGACATGGAAGAAATCAAAAGATTGAAGAGGCAGTTGTCTAAAGAATTCGAAATGAAGGATTTGGGAGCTGCCAGACATTCTGGGAATGAACATAATTCGAGACAGAGCTGCTGGTACTTTGAAGCTCTCGCAGGAGAAGTATGTTGGGAAAATCCTAGAAAAATTCAGTATGTCAGATGCAAAGCCCAGAAACACGCCTCTAGCTGGTCACATGAAACTCTCAAAGAAGCAATCTCCAAAGATTGACAAAGACAAAGCAGAAATGGCCAAGGTTCCTTATGCCTCAGCAGTTGGTAGTCTGGTATTGCTCACGCAGTGGGAGTCGTCAGCAGGTTTATGTCGAATTCGGGGAAGGAGCACTGGGAAGGGGTTAATGTTGGAATTTCAGAAACAAGCCATGAACAATTTCAAGAACTCATAAATTCAGAAAAAATTTAGAAAACCCACAAATTGTGAATCAAGAAAATATTCAAATTTCACTCTAACAAATTTGGGTTGAATGACTACAATTTGAGTTGTTGTTCTCATCAACCCATATGTCCTATTTATACTAATTCTATAGCTTCCTAACACCTTTCAACCAAAACAGAAAAACACTCGACTAATTCAAGTCACTATCCTAACAAATCTCCACCTTGACTTGAATTTCAAATTACAAAACAAAACAAATCAAATCCCAAAAACTAATTTGTGTTATCTCCACCTTCTCGGAAACACACTACCAAAACTTCAAATTCAAATCCAAAGTCTTCAATCCGAAAACAACGAAGACCCAAAAACACATTTGTGACCAAATACCAATGTGCACCAAAACCAACAAACCGGAGAACAAAAAACAATCCAAAATCAACCGGTTAACCAATGTCGCAGCCAAAACAATTGTGAAACACCTCTCAAAATGCCCCCACACTAATCCGGCCGGAAACAAATGAGCAACCAAATGACAAAAGAAGAATTTCCACCCAAAAACTAAACTAAACCAGAATCCAACAGCAGCACAATCAAACCAACAGCAGCACAATCAAACCAATTTACATCACCAAATCATCCTCCAAAAATCGATATCGAATCATCTCTTGCAACCGCAACCGAAGCCTTTGTTTTCAACCTTGGACAATCTTTCTTCCAATGACCAACCTCCTTACAATAGTTGCAAATGTCTCTCGGATTCACACCTTTCTCTCTACGCTTGCTATCATCACAATTTGAGCAACCATTGCGGTTTTCACGTCCCACCACAACCAAACCAATAGGCTCACTTTCCAAATCATTCCCCGACGCCTTGTGACGAAGTTCACGAGTGTGAAGACTAGACCTTACGTCTTCCAAAGACACCGTATCCCGACCAACAACAAACGAACTAACAAAATTCTCAAACGAAGGAGGCAACGAAACCAACAAGATGAGCGCCGCATCTTCATCATCAACCTTAACATCTACATTCTTTAAATCCATCAAGATGGAATTCATTTCATCAAGATGATCTTTCAACGCCGCTCCTTCCTCCATCTTTAACGAGAACAAACGTTGTTTCAGCAACAACTTATTCGTAAGGGACTTGGTCATGTATAACGACTCCAATTTCAACCACAACTTTTCTGCCGTGTCTTCTTCAGCAACTTCGTAGATAACTTCGTCGGCTAATGATAGCAAGATAGCCGAATGTGCCTTCTCGTCTTGTTGTGCAAACTCAGAATTGTTCATCGAGACTGGTTTTACACCCGAAAGAGGAGCCCAATACCACACTGTTTGAGAGGTGCACGCATCTTAATCCTCCATAGACTGAAAAACTTCCAGTGAATTTATAATTCTTACTACTTGAGAATTCATCTTTTCAAAATCAGTGACAAACGTTCAAGAATTCGACTTTCTTGAATCCCAAAATTCAACCGAAGTTCAATTACCAGACAGAACCCAAACAACAGAGCTACTAACACCAGAAGGAACCAAAACAGAATCGACTGCCCAAAAAACACTTCAATTCACAACTTCAACAGCCTGATTCAAGAGCTCCAACTTGAATCTGTCTCCAAGATTGGCCAAGAAACTCCAAGATTCAACCAAAAACAAACAGAAAACAGAAAGAATCGAACAAGAACAGAACCGAAAAAGATACGAACGAGTGTTTACCAAGATAATTTCTGAATCTTGGATTTCCAGAATACACAGCGATTACAAATTTCCAGGATCCAATTGCACTTCCTTGACCGCCAATTTCAATACAAAGCAAACATTAAAACTCTAATAGAACGATTGCAGAAAACCAATTTCAAACTCGATTGCAAATCAAAACTCCAATTGAACGATTGCAGAAAACCAATTTCAAAATCAATTGCAAAATCTGATTTGCAACCTTCAAAGAGGACTCCACAGAAACAATTCCAGATTCTAATTGATTCCAAAATTGGACGCTAATTTCAACAAGAACACCGCGATTGCGTAGAACTGATCGCTAAATTTAATTTCTGGAGTCTCCAAAATCAATTTCAAATTCTAATCGGCCAAGAACAAAATCTAATTGCTATCTCTAAAATCAAATTTCAAAAAATGGCAGACCAAATGAACGATGATCATAACCTAAAGCTCTGATACCACTTGTTGGAATTTCAGAAACAAGCCATGAACAATTTCAAGAACTCAGAAATTCAAAAAAAATCAAAAAACCCACAAATTGTGAATCAAGAAAATATTCAAATTTCACTATAACAAATTTGGGTTGAATGACTACAATTTGAGTTGTTGTTCTCATTAACCCATATGTCCTATTTATACTAATTCTATAGCTTCCTAACACCAGACTCAACTAATTCAAGTCACTATCCTAACAGTTAAGTGGCTGCTACGCTATTTGAAAGGCACCTCTAAGTTTGCTTTATGTTTCAGCAGAAAGAAAGTAATCTTAGAAGGTTATTCGGATGCGGATTTGGGAGGTTGTGTGGATACGGGGAAAAGCACCACGGGTTATGTGTTTACTGTTAGGGTACAACTATCAGTTGGATGTCCCGATTGCAAAAGAGTGTTGCTCTTTCAACCACTGAAGCAGAATATATGGCCATAGCAGAAGCTGGCAAGGAGCTTATTTGGTTAAAGAACTTTCTCTCAGAATTGGGTATAAATCAAAAGGACTATGTCCTCAATTGCGATAACCAGAGTGTGATTCATCTCGCAAAGAATCCAGTTATTCACAGCAGAACGAAACACATTCAGATGAAGTATCACTTCATTAGGGATTTGGTAAGCGATGAGACGCTTTCAGCGAAGAAGATCCTTGGTACGAAGAATCCAGCAGATATGTTTACAAAATCAGTAACGCTGGATAAGCTGAAGTGCTGTGCAACTTCAGCTGGCCTTCAGGAATAGTGATGAGAAGGCAGGTGGCAACTAGGGGGTTTAAAGTTCGGTGAATTTTTCACAAGAAGTACAAGGGAGCGCAGATGTTCGAGTTTCGAAGCCTCCAAGTGGGAGATTGTTGAGATGTAGGCTTCGACAATGAGAAAGGGGCAGCCGACCCTAATCTCTTTGTAGCCCATAGATTAATTAAGGAAACGTTACCTTGTTTTAGTCTTACATAATCTCTTGTACTTGTAACTATTCTTTATAACCTCATAATAAGAAAACCCTAGTTGCCCCCGTGGACGTAGGTCAGAGCATCGGCCAACGTAATATCGTTGTGTTTTCTCGTTTATATTACGTTGTGTGTGTGACGAGCAATTTCCTAACAATCGGTACTAAGATATCTAAGGGCACCTCAAAGATGGCACTATGATTCAAGGGTAAAGACTTGGATGTAGATCTGGGTGGATGTAAAGATACGTTCAAAAGCATTTCAGGGTACATTGTTGGATGTCCAAATTGCAGAAGAGTGCAGATCTATCAACGACAGAAGTTGAATATATGGCAGATGCTGAAGCTAGTTAGAGCTTGTTTGGTTAAAGAATTGCTTGATAGAGTTAGACAAGAAGCAAAATGAGTATCGGTTGTTATATTCTCGTGTTCCTTTTTATTGTGATCATGTGGGTTTGTGTGATTAACCCTAACAACCTCCCCTCCCCAGCCCCGCCCCCGCCCCACCCCCACACATATACACTCTCTCTAACTAGAGGTCCACCCTTTCTATAACAAATTATCTTAATACTAATTTAAATTTAAAGTTGTTGGTATAAATTAATTAAATGTAATATATAATTAGTTCTCAAACATTTAGTATTATGTAACAAACAGGCTTAAATTTTCAAACATCAAACTTTAAACCGACTCTTATATTTCAGAAATGAGACATATAACCTCTCAAAAATTCAAACCACCTACGTCTCAGATTTAGCTTGCATTTTGCAAACCAATAGTTCTATGACTCAAATGCCATGACTTTGGCCCTAAAGGCTAAAGTACTCTTAACAGGAAAATAAGATAAGCGTCTCAACTAAGTCCAACCAATCATTTGTTCTTTCTAAACAAGAGTATATCATCCCATGCTCGTTTCACGAGTTCTGCGTATGATCACTCATTTAGGATTACAGTGAATGTCGTTGATTACCAAAGTAAATGGATGCCTTGTTTGATGTTTACCCATATGAAACGGATCTCATCATTTGATTCTATCATTGAACTTATTAACAAGACCAGACACATTTCATACAGGCTTTAAACAATGACAACTAACACACCTGGACAATTTCATTAAGGTCATCTTCTCTCTGCAGCACCTCACGTGCTTTTGTTCTAATGTCGATAAAATCTGAATCAAACTTCTCATAGAATGATTCCAGAGCCTGGACAAGTAAAATAGTTCCTCAGTGTCAAAGACAAAGTATCAACTGACAAAATCATGAATAGATTTATATACGCTGCGTACCGTTGAGTACTTTGAATAGGAGATAAGCCAGTTAACAGAAGGAAAATGTTTTCTCTGGGCAAGCTTCTTATCAAGACCCCAGAAAACCTGAGAGTGATGATCTATGTTAGCATTAAGAATATATTTAATAACTTGAACGAGTTAACCATTTTTACACATCATATGACCAGCCTGAAATTTCACCAACTGTTAGATGAATACCTAGTCAGATACTAGGTGCTCATTATGGTGGATATTAATTTGTGTAACACATACAACAACATACATGACCAAGCATCGTTTAAAAATTGGAGTTCAAAACGACAAACAAAACTTAAAATCAAGTACCTGAACGATACTGAGGGTGGCAGATGTAACAGGATCAGAGAAATCTCCTCCAGGAGGAGATACAGCACCAACTATTGTGACACTGCCATTACGTTCTGGCCCACCAAGACATTTTACTTTACCAGCACGTTCATAGAAGGAGGCCAACCGTGCAGCCAGATAAGCAGGATATCCACTATCAGCAGGCATTTCGGCCTGATCAAAAGGAAAACGCACAATATTAGTTGTGATAGATTCACAGAGAAGCCTTATTGCCTGCATAAACAGAAGGACAGCTGCAGCATGAAAAATGTGAATATAGCTGGAAACTATGATCCATGAAAGATTTTGTTAGAGATGGGATGACTTCAAATCATACTCAGAGTTAGTTAGCTAGCATTCTATTGTATTCCCAAAGTAGTTAGTCACATACACGTTCCTATAAATAAGGGGATTCATTCATTTGTTAAGACTGATTCAATTCAATAAGAAATTCAGCCTATTACTTCCAAAATCTCTCTCAAGTTTTCTCCAAAATTCCTAACAGATTTATAATCAGTATAGGCGACTTAGCTGATTTGATATAGCAAAAGAATCATCATCAAAGTTATTACACAGACAATTGTCTCTACCACGATCCTTGTAAGCATACAATTTGAATTTGACCAGCTCCAGCTAACTTACAAAAACCATGTTCTCATGTATAACATCACAATGCTAAGCTTTATCCTAGAACTTTTCATACCCATAATCCCATTTCACACGTTATGCCAACATCGTCATTATTTCAAATCGTTGATAAGTTGGAAATTTAAGCTATGCAGTTAATAGCGTCTCGCGGTCCAATAGCGGTCAAGACCGCTATTTGCTATCGCGGTTATTGCGGTGATATAGCGTTGATATAGCGGTATATTTTATACATATATATATATATATATATATATATATATATGTATGTATAATCATAATCATAGACATAAAGAACATAATATGAAGAACTA
This sequence comes from Centrapalus pauciflorus, assembly GCA_020465985.1. NCBI lineage: Eukaryota > Viridiplantae > Streptophyta > Magnoliopsida > Asterales > Asteraceae > Centrapalus > Centrapalus pauciflorus. The sequence continues at coordinate 13,842 of JAANYP010008978.1, read as the reverse complement.
AAATCCTAAAGAACATAAACATAAAGAACAAAAGTCATAAAGAACTAAAATCATAAAGGTCATAGAATCGAACAACACATTAAACAAAAAAAGATAAACAAGATATAGCATTGCTTTATAAAGTATTAAACAAAGTATTAAAGATTTAACAAAATATAGCTTAAAGAATGATCGATCTGGACTGCTCCTCCAAATAGCGGTAAATAGCGGTCCTAAATAGCGGTAAATAGCGCCGCTATTCGCGGAACCGCTATTTAGCACCGCTATTTAGGACCGCTATTTTTTCAAGGACCGCTAACCGCTATAGCGCCGCTATAGCGGCGCAATTAACTGCCCAGAATTTAAGGTTACGTATATTAGGAGCATAAGTAATATGAAGAGGATGCATCAAGGATAACAGAGGGGAGCTGTATGTAGCATGAGGTTCAAAAGACATATCTGAATCAAGTAACAAATAATAAGAGTTCTGATCAACAAGAAAACATGCACTCATGCACAGTAGCTTAAATCATATATTTCTGGAACCTTACCAGTCGACCAGAAATTTCACGCAATGCTTCTGCCCAACGGGAGGTAGAATCTGCCATCATACTTACATTGTACCCCATATCTCTGAAGTATTCGGCAATGGTAATTCCTGAAAGTAACATTACGTTAGAGCGATGCACATGCTCAAATTTACTACACACCGTGACACACAAAATTTACCTGGGAATTCTAGAACCATCTTGAACTACACTAGAATTCTGTAACTTACAGGATCATATGTGATTGCCATAGCAGGAGATCAGATGAGTGTGTGTTGAGGCAGAAATTAGATTAAGATGAAGAAGAAACTTATGACCCTCTGATTATACTTGCAATGCTCTGAATTCCTCTTACCTGTATAAATTGAAGCCTCACGAGCAGCAACAGGCATGTTAGAAGTGTTAGCCACAAGTGTAGTACGTTTCATGACAGACTCTTCACGACCATCAGGCAATGTCATTGTCAATTGAGGGAAGTCCATGAGAACCTGCACATTTAGAATACAGCCATAAACATGTTCATCATGACAAACAATACATGAAAATGGTGATAATAAAAGTAATACTAATGGAAAGCATACTTCTGCCATTTCATTTCCTCTTTCTCCACAGCCAACATAAACGACGGTGTCAGAATTTGAGTACTGCACAACAATTAATGGTAAAAATGGCAATGGTTTCAGCATATGTAATTTGAAATGAGTAACGATTCCGTATATATTGGAAGACAAATACCTTGGATAGAGCTTGGCTAATAACAGTTTTACCACAGCCAAAGGCACCAGGAATGGCACATGTACCACCAAGCACCGAGGGGAAAAGGGCATCAAGAACACGCTGGAAGAACATGCAATTAGAAATACATGCAGTGACCATCCTAAAAAATATGAAGTCAATACAAACATAAAAGCTTTGGGAACATACCTGCCCAGTAAGAAGAGGGGTATCAGCAGCAAGCTTTGATGCAACGGGCCTAGGAGTGCGTACAGGCCAAGTCTGCAAATTAATTTTTGATGGAAGTAAGAACGCACCATTCAACTGATAGAATATATAAGAATGTTCATTATCACGTTTGAAAGAGAACTAGAAAACCTGGAGCATGGTGAACTGCTTTTTGACACCTTGGAACTCAAGCTCCAAAACAGTGTCCTGAACATCCACAGGAGAAGCTAACAGTTAGGATCCCAACAGAAACAGGTTATGCGTTAGTCAAAACAAGTCCCAAGACGACGAAACTATTTATATTGTATGGAAAATACTTGTTATGATGTATATTAAGGAAGCCAAGGGCACAAAGAGAAAAGTCCTTGCTGGACACCAAATTACTTGTTATGAGGAGTGAACAGAATGATAATGTTCAAAGACATGCAAAAGGTCAACAGATGATCAGAAAGACCTTCAATGAATATTGACCAGGTGGTGCAACGTAGGTTATCTTTCCCATTGCGTCAGGAGGTAAAGCAATATGATGTTCCACCAAACTGTTCTCAAATACAGTCTGCATAGAAATGAGGAGAAAACTAAATAAGTTTTAGATACAAAGAAAACAAAAATTACTTGTTGCAATTCTACAATTATAGCAAGGATATTAATCTATTATGACTTACAGCATATAGATCTCCACCTGTTACGAGGTCTCCCTCACCTGGCACCAAAACATCACATTATAACTAATAAATATCTGCATAGAACCAGTTCCAGACCTCCAGAACATACTGTGATTCATGTTTTTATTTGTTTGTTGTGAAATGGGGCCTTGAGCATCTAGCATCTATGCATGCCGGGAAAATGTGGTAACAATGGGCTACAATTCCACTCAGCGTATCAACCTAATTCAGTATAGAACTGTAGGAAACTTTATCAATGTAACTTACCTATTTTTTTAGGCTGAAATTCCCAAAGTACGTCCTTGTCAAGTGCTGGGACAGATACACCACGAGGAATGTAGACATCGCCTGATCTTTTTGCGATGGTCTTTAGAGGCCTCTGAATTACATGAGTTTGAGATAAAAGGTGCACATGAACTATAAGTCAGGAACCATTAAAAAGATTAAAGCATTATTGTCTAAGAGCTTTCGTATCAGACCTGAATGCCATCAAATATATTCCCCAATATTCCAGGACCCAACTCAACTGACAGAGGCTGTATGCGGATGAAGAGATTAGTGCAATTGACTTTTGGATTATCACCATCTCAAAGCAAGTTACAATATGCAACAAATACCTTGTGTGTCCGCAAAACGGGATCATTGACCATCAATCCAGCTGTCTCTTCATAAACTGGAATACAATGGACAAGCTTATTTTCAATGTGTAGAAACTTAAGTTCCTTCAGTGGTTGGACAAAGTAAAACTCTCACACATAAAAATCAATGCATACATGTGTGAGAGAGAGAGATAGAGGGGAGGAGTGAATGCCACACACACACACAAAGATCGAGATTCATCAATAGTTTGCAAGGGTGTGCATACTACACAACTACAGAACACGTTAAAATGTAAGACAAGTCTGGAGGATCCATCAAAAGAAATACCTTGGATTGTAGCAGAATCTCCTTCCAAACGGATAATCTCCCCAATAAGGTTGTCATGTCCAACACGAACAAGTTCGTACATAGCAGCTCCTGCCATTCCATCTGCAATGACAACTGGTCCTGATACCTGTCATATTGTAAACAACATAAGCTTACATACTCCTCAAAGCACATGGACACATTTTGTGCATGAGAATAGCATTGCTTTTGAAGTAAGAAGCATTAGCAGATAACCAAGCCAAATGCAAGCTCTCTAAAAATCAAATAAGACAAGGAAAACGCAGGAAACTTGATAAGTAACATCAACAGCAATAATGAGAGTATCATCAATAAGGACATCACAACGAGAGTTTTATTCTAAGGACATCACTAAGGGTGGAACAACTATGAACTTGTTTTATTGTTCCTTGCACCCTACCATATCCCAATACGCTACTTTGTTTTGTCCTCTTCTCCCCCATTAAATTTATATCATATATCTAGAACCAGCTATATTGGATTTCTTGATGTAGATCCGAATCTAAAAAAAATTAATAATAACACCTTGAGTGGCCACCGAGAGTAACAAAATTTAGTTAAATACTTGGTAATTGACAAATGTTGAAAACAGGGTACCAAAAAAACGTAAGATTTTCAAATCCATTAATTTTTTAAATGCAGGAGAAAGAAAACGTAAGCTTGTGAGCGAAACGAAATTGGAACATCTTAAGGCTCACCAGAATGCTCCTCAAATGTATGGTGGTCAACCTTAAAATTTTGAATTCTAATGATTTACATAAATGGGGAGTCATATGCAAAATTACTTTGTTATAGGATATGGTACTTCGTATAAGCCTGTGATGTGTGGATCATCTTCAGGCTTGCAGTTATATTAAGAAATGGGGTATGTTTGCCAAATTTAAGTTGTAGCATCGAGCTGCAGCTTCACGTAGTAGTTGTAAGCTGTTGGTTCTAGTTGTAAACTTGTAAATGTTGAAATAGAAGTGTATGACAGAAGTAACTAATGTTGTTGCAAATATATCTATATTATGTGAGTGGCTGGGGCTTATTTTGAAATAGAATAGGGGTAAAATGGTATAATTGCTTTTCCAGCGACCGGATCATCTTTTAAAAGTTTCATTGATCAGCTCTTTTTTTCTAAATTAACTCTTTTGTCATCCAATCAATAGGTCTTTCAATTACAACTTTTTCCAATAATTAAAAGAAAAACTAAAAGTTCACAAGCTCATAAATATGCATACCAAACACACTCATGGGCTACAGAAGCATGGCTTTTAATAGGCCAAAAATGCAAGTCAGTTTTTTGGTATAATTGGAGCACTTGTCGCCCTATAGAAATACAGTTACTAAAGCAAATCACTCAAGAAAAAAATGATCATAAAAAAGGAGAGAGAGTAATGCACCATGTGAAGTAAGGCACCAGAGATCCTGATGCATAGAGTAGACCACCAAATGATTGAAGGGGTTGGGTTTAGACATAGAAAATCAATATTCAGATAGTGCTTTAACGTGTAATTATGAAGAACATAGGAGCGGAGTGAATATAAGTTAATGAAAAATCAAATACAATCTAATCAATTATGGATGAACAGACAGTAGTATATATATCAATATCGATGGTATCAAGTAACTGATCATATAAAAATTGTAAGGAATAAAGCCTGTTACTTCGATCGAAGTGGAAAAGGCTAATTAGCAGGTGGCATCTTTGGATCACAGATTGAGGAAGACTCACCTTGCGCACGTAACCACACTCGCTCTCCTTCTCGGAATCTTCGAAGGTGGTCAATCGAGCTCCATAAGCAGATGGCATCTCTGAAACCAAAGATTGTGGCAAGTATTATGAGGGGTAGGAGACTAGATCCGATCAGGTACGCTAGGGTTAGATAGATGCGAAGCAGCAAAGAACGTGATGAATGGGTGATAGATGAATATCTGATATATGTCGCTGGGGCCTCGGGGGTAGTTTAATCATAGTCTACGCACCAGATCTGTGTCCATTAAAACGCCGCCGCAATTCGTATTCGTGTCGCGTGCACTTTCTCAGCTTTCCTAATTTTTATTTTCCCGCTCATTTTGTCTAATATAACTCTTTCAATTAATTTACATAATTGATTTTAAAGAAACTAATTGATTTTAAATAAGGTAAAAGATTACTCGTATAATTAATGATTTAAATAATTTCTAATTTAAACTCTAAATTACCTAAAATGTTTATCAATCTATATTCTATATATATATTAATAAAGCAAAATAAATCGTGTCTTGTGTCAGTCTCTCAGTTATTCTAATTTCTGTTTTCCTGCTCATGTTGCCTAATATAACTCTTTCAATCTATATCTATACTATATATAATAAGAAAATCACTTGTAGTTTCTGGACCATTGGATGGAAAGAAATCAATGGTCCAGATTAATGACAACTCATAATTATTTATGAAATGTCTCTTATACCCTTAATTAAAATCAATAATTATACATATGTCATTTTTTAATTCATTTTCCAAATTTACTACATTACCTTAATTACATTAAATTTTGATTTTAATTTTTTCATTAATGAATTAATATTTACCTAAAATAAATATGTGTCATTATTATCCTTAATGATCATAGTTAAATTCAAATGTAAAAATTTGGATTCAAATGTAGAAGTATAGTAAATAAAGTTAAAAATTTTTGTTAAATATTTTGCTAACAAGATTTAAAATTTAATTGGTAAAACTTCAATTGTGAATATGATAAATTTTGATTGTTGATTTTCAGATATTCCTTTATCATATTTTATCATTTTCAAAATAAATACACATTCACATAATTGAAGTTTTTTGTTTCTTACATTGATATTTCATATTTAAAGTTAATAAAAATTAAAAGAAACATTTTTTGCAAACACATATTATCTGTTTTTAATAATACAATATAATAATATTTTTTTAATATCAAACAACTAAGTATTTTTATATCTTTAACTTAACTAGCTTTCAATTTTTTAATTTAATTATATATAAATTTTATAATAATTTATTAAAATATAAAAAAATATGTATTTTCTAAATCAACCCATGTAATACATGGGTTGATTAACCTATATATTATAATAAAACGAAACAATTCATGTCATATGTCACTTGTACAATACAAGAAAATTTTATTTTTCCACATTTTTCTTTCAAATTTAACACCTTAACTTAATTGCATTAAATTTTGACTTTATTTTTTCATTAATTAATTAGTAATAAATTAGATTTTGTAACATTTAAAATTAATGTTTACCTAAAATAAATATCTATCATTATTATCCATAATAATCATAATTAGATCCAAATGTAAAATTTTGAATTAGTTGTGGAAAATATTATTATTATGTATAATAAAGGAAAACATCAAATGTCACGTGTCACCTCTACGTTCACCAAAAAGATAATTACAACTTATAAAAAATAAAAGATAAATATAATTTAACATTTTTAAAAAAGATAAATATACTCTATTTTTTAATCTGTAAATAATAAAAAATAAACACAATTATTATTTTTGTATGTTTTTATTTTTACTCATGTACATTTTATATAAATAAATTTAATCAAAAATATCCACGTAATACGTGGGTTTTAAACTAGTTATCTTATATAATTGATTTATAAAGAAATTAAAAGATTACAAATATAATTAATTGATTTTAAATATTTTCTAAATTCTAATTTAACCTCTAATTTACCTAAAATGTTTTATCAAGAATTATATAATTGATTTATAAACCAATTTTTTTATTTTTAAAATTTAAATTAAATGTTACATGTTTTCATCCTATTTATAAATAAAAACAAATGAATAACTTTACTTATTTTTCATGATGTCATATGTCATCATCAACAATTTACACGCGACCAATTATATTCTAAAAACAAATAATATGAAAATCATATATTTCTAAATTTAAATCTGATATAGAAAATTTTAAAACTTCAAACAAAAGACATATTTCATAACATTTTAAAATATAAAAAATAATTTTTATTTATATAAAAGACATATTTCATAGCATTTTATTTCATGTAATAAAATATATAAACATTATGTTACATATAATTTTTTTTATTATAAATATCCACGTGATACGTGGGTCATAAACTAGTGACTTAAATAAACGATTATTAGTTTATCACTCCTACAGTTTTTAATTTTTTATGATTGTCATTTTTGAACCCCCTGAGTCCCTGACAATCCGTTATTTACAACAAGCATGATCCTTTTATAAAGGTAGGTTTTGTCATGCACAATAATTCTATCAAAAGATGTTGTAATATATTGTTGTCTGAGTTTATAGTAGTTTGTGTGGGTTTAAGTTTAAAAACCCAATTGGGGCTCAAACCGAGCCTTAGATCAAATGGTAGTTTTTAATGTGTTAAGAAAGCTCAAAATGAGCTCATAAGTATCCATAATGTTATGTAGTAATCCCAAGTGTTGGCATTAAATGGTATTGAGTTTTGAGATTTTGGATGTAAAACCCGAAACATTTTAGTGCAGGTCATGCTTATTTATGAGCACGTCATGCTCATTTGAATATCATTTTTGTAAGTATCGGGAAGTCTGACATGCTTTTCTTAACACACCATGTTTATTTATAAGCACGTCATGCTTATCTTAAGCATGCCATGCTTTGTCAGCATACTCTTTCAAAATGTCAACATAATACTGTATAAAGCGTGACATGACCAGTGAAGGCTGTAGCAAAGTAGCAAGTTATCTGTAAATCTGATATAAGTCAGATAGTGGTTCTAACCCACTACAGATTGTGAGCAACAGAACCAGAATGCACATTAACCAGTAGTAACTGTGAGTTGTAGATTTTACTTTAACTTCAAATTATGTGAATTGAGACTTTTGTTGCATTATCCTGATTTTATTGGCATTCAGATCTTATTGAGCATATTGATATATTGTCATAGCATGTTTACTATGATTTGTTGAGCCGAACATTTCTTCTTCTAGCTTCTATTCTTTGACAAGTCATTTGATTGTTAAGCTTTACACCAACATTATTGCTCAGTGTTGGGTTATTGTTAGGCTTATGATGTGCTGATTTACATAATGAAAGCACAGAGGGTAGCTAGAGCTGAGCATTCTAATAATACTTATACAACAATTACTGGTAGCTAGCCCAGTACGTGGCTGATTCCCACTATTGATGCGTGTGTATGGTGTTATCATTATCCAGAGCATTCTTTATGAATTTGTCTAAAAGTCTCAAGAGCAACAACAGTTTTATAACTGGGAGCTGAGCAAAGACGCGCATCAAAGCATTTATATTGGCCAATGTCCCTTCTAGATTTGAGCTGTGCATGAGCCTAGTGTAGTGCATGAGCAATAGAGCTGAGCTGTGCATGAGCTTTTGAGCCCGCGTTCATAATTCCATGTTAAATGTGAAATTGACATTCTCACTAAGCAATTAAGCTTACCCCGTTGTTGCATTATTTTTCAGGTAAAGGCAAATGATTAGCTGGATCTAGTTCACATGTTAGGACTGTGAAAGAGCTTGAAGTGGCTTAAAACCTGTTTCAACACCTTGGTATTTGTCTAATGACAAAGTTCTGGGATGCTGGGCTAGTTTATATTATGTGCTTGATGTAATAGTCTAAAAGTCTGTACCTTATTAATTAAAATTTGTCTCTGTTTGTAATTAACTTGAAATTCGCACTGTTAATTATTATCTTAGTTTCCTGATTGATATTGCATTGTCATTTGCGCTTAGTCTTAAGACCTTTGAGAAATCTGGGTCCTACATTATATTAACCCAACTATGTGAGGGACTAAACATTTATTTTCTAAATATGTGATAATTAGCTTAACTAAAATAAGTTAAAGCCATGGACCCTTTAATTAAGGCCTTATTTGTTTTTCATTAAGAGCCTCTTAAAAGGCTCTGAAGTCTAAAATCCAGATCTGTGATCAATTAAGATTGTTTGTTTAGTTTCAAATTTAAGAAAATCCCTATAACGAATTCTGACTCAATAAATATACTGTAATATCATAGTGACTCTAAGAAATCCAAATTTAGATGAAACACAAATAAATGAAAAACACTTGATAAATTAAACCTGATATATAACTCATATATTTCAATTAATTGTTATCTCCAATCTCTTATACTCTCGAACTATACAGTAAATAACAACGTGCCATGTGTGCACTTCTCTATGATCAGGTCACATGTATAGTTTGATGCTGAATATCTAGACACACTACAATAGTATCAATACCACCAGTGTGATCTGACAGAGGCGAATACACAGAATATTAATGCATGTTTCCATACATTGGAAGACTCCAAAACATACAGATGCTGGATTAATTAGTGAGTGATTGTCTGTGCTCTCTAGTGGGTGCACAAGCGTTATAGACGGTCCATTGTCTCTTGAACATCCGAAACATATTCCGGCGTCACGCGAGCAAGAGAACTTAGAAATATGTGAATGCAGTGGGATGTTCACAGATGAGAGTCTGTCTTAACATTAAAAATTTCATATATGAGCGATCTTCTTATGCTCGAGATTTAACATTACCTAGTACATCACACACATCTTTAAGCTTTCATCCATCAGTAAAGTCTAGGATTACTTGCTTTCAATTTTTCCGACAGAAACATTCAAGAGTACTGTGTATCTATAACCCTGTCTATACAATAACAATATGCATAAAGCGAACTATGCCCATACACTGTGATAAATTTCCAGTCATATACCTTTTGGTATATGTACAGATACTTTCTATATGTATCTTTGCGTTAAGGTTGTTCACATTTATATTATCTAAAAATTAATTTTGTAGAAAAAAAAAGTTAAAATAATAAATAAATATAAAAATATTTTTAAAAAAATAAAGGCAAAAGAGGATAAATTAGTAATTACAAATGAAAAAAATAGAAATAGAAAATAATAAAACATTAAATAGAAATAAAAAAAAATTGAAAACACAAAAGGATAAAATAGTTATCATACTTGGTTGTAAATTGTATGTAATAAAAAATATAATAAAAACAAAACTAATGCCACATGGCCACACCTTAATGGCCACATGTTGGTTATTGTATGTAGGGATGAGATCCATTGTGTGAAACAATACTTTATCGTTTGAAAATCTTTGAGAAACGATTGTGTGAACAAATAATAAAAAAACATATTAACCACCTCATACTATATCAATAATTGTTTGTATCCATGATTCAATAGATGTTCAAAGCGGTCGATAGGAATGTGATCATCCTACAAACAAGATCAGAACATTCAAAACGGTTTATAGTATTTTATTATAACAATATTCATAGGGATTCAACAAGATATTCATAAGATTCGGCAACAAATTCATAAAGATTCGGAGCATTAAGCATCCATGGTACCCAATTTAAGGATTAATAGGTAAATAGAAGGGTGATAGTAGTGTTTTCCAACTCAAGATTCATAAGATTCTAAAGCTAGTTTTATGGTGTACCACAACGATAACTTGTTCATAAAGATATTTTAGTCTTATACTATATATAGTTATATAATATGATAAGGCTAGTATATATATATAATATATATACAATTAATATACATTGCCCTATACATTTTAATAATGTTATTATATATATACTATATAGGAATATGGATATTCGATGTGAGAGGTACCAAACCCTTAATGCAGCGCACCAGAAGAAGTACCACCTTTAAAAAAAAACTTTTTTTAAAATTTTATTTTTTTTCACAATATACCCATGTTTTAAATTAACGTTATGAAGAAATCATAATGAAAATCATATTAAATCACATCTCCTAGCTCCTAAAAACAATGATGTAGAACAACACACCTTACATAAGTTTTTGAAGGACATGTGAAACGCGGCTTTATGTGATGCGTTGTTTCATGCACTTAGAGTGATCGGATTTGCCGTAATCACATTATGATCTGTTGTAATGTTAATTAGAATCATGTTCATGAAAAATTTTTTCAAAAAAAATTTTACTTATTAAGGTGGTACCTTCTGGTGCCTGCATTAGAGGTGGTACTCACTTGACCCTAAATATATATATATATATATATATATATATATATATATATATATATATATATATATATATATATATATATATATATATATATAGGGGTGGGTTCAATGGAGAACTTCTATGCATCGAAGAAGCTAAGAGAACCACAATGCATCGCTAGAAAATCGTAATGCATCACACGAGACTTTGATGCATCACGTGGAAATAATGATGCAACACGGGGGAATTATGATGCATTTGTGGGGGTGCATGGAGGTTCTCCATTGAACCTCCCTCTCTCTCTCTCTCTCTCTATATATATATATATATATATATATATATATATATATATATATATATATATATATATATATATATATATATATATATATATATATATATATATAAATTAGTCAAAAGATTTCACACTTGTAATTGTAGAGGCAAAATGGGTCACTTTAGAAAGCAAGAGGAAAAACATCAGGAAATTCTTATTTGTTCACACAAGAGGAAGTGTCAAGATATTATGTGAAACAAACCAATCTCTACATTGTTAAGTGTAAACAATTCTATATTTCTTATTACTTTCAAGTGCCAACATTTTTCCTACTATTACAAGTATTAAAACTTTTATAACCATTATAATTGTACACATATATATGTGAACACGTAGTTACGCATTTATAATTGTGGATAGTATGAAGATGGTAAATTGGAGGCCTAAAAATGAGAAGTGCAAAAAAAAAAAAAAAAAAAAATGGCGGATTGGAAATCTAGATTAATGTCTTTTGGGGGTAGGTTGACCTTAATACAATTGATTGTAGGCAGCTTCCTGTTGTTTTTCTTCCTGATTTTTGAGTCTCAATGTGTGTGATTTTGGACAGTTGACAAGAGATTTCTTGAAGGGGGTCTCCGGGAAGGAAGTTAAATTGGATAATGTATTAGCTTCTGATGTGGGGGCATCCATGACATTTTCAACTAGTAACGGACCAGCCCACTTCTTCAGTCCAACTCACCTTGGCCTGATTTGGATTCCTTATTTGGGTTCAAAACACTTCGTGGATATAATATAATTTTATGACAGCCCAAAGGAAACCAAGTCAAACCTGATATAAGTCTAAAGTTAAGAGTCTTTATCCTAATCTGTTCCTTTAATGGTTTATTAATTTTTATTTTTAACTCTTGGTCTTTTCTGTAGTCTTTTGATCCTTCTAGATTATATGTTTCTTTACTTTTCCAGCCCTGTATATTCGGTTCTAACTTGTATTAGCAAAGTATCTTTTGAATATTGAATATAAACGTAATCTGAGTGTTTTATACACGAAAGGAGTCGATTCTTGATTGTTGTTAGTGTGGTGCTGTTGCTTTATCACTAACGTCAACCTTCGTTAATTTGATTAATCTTGGTGGTGTTTAGGTACTTTATTCTTGATTAATAATTCAGATTGTTAGGCGCGGTAACTTCATCATCTAGCATCACCCAATTCCCTTTAATTCTTTTCTACAATTACTGTAATTTCTTTACAAGAAACCTCAAGTAGAACAATTTAAAATTTGTATTTTATTTCTTTTAAGAAAATATTATTTATTATATTGCTATTTATCGATTTTTGAGAATTTCAGAAGCAGCAGCTTTTGACGTAGAGTATGCGAAGTGGCTAGAGGAACACAGACAACGTATGGGCAGGCTTCAAGAGGCTGTTGGTGCACATTTGTCTGACAATGAGATCAGGATCTGTGTGGAAAATTGCATTTCACATTTTGATGATTTGATGCATCTCAAGCGCATGACTGTAAAGGTTGACGTTTTTCACATTCTTTCTGGTATGTGGAAGACTCCTGTGGAGCGATGTTTCCTGTGGATTGGTGGTTTTCGCCCATCTGAGCTCATCAAGGTACAATTCTCTGAAACATAAACAACTATAAGTTTAGAGAACCCTAAATGCAGGACACAAAATCGAGATAAATTATCCTAGCCCAGCTAATACCCCTGTGGAGCTTCTCTAGTGTCTCTTGCCATTACAATTTTCAACTAGTCTCTTGCAGCTCCAACTTATTAATTTAATTTAGACAAAACATAAAAGAAACTGATGAATGTTTTGGCTAATTAATTGGACATTATATTGAAAAGAATGGACATCAAATTTCGAATTAAATTCTAAAATTCAGAAGATTGTCTTGGCTAATTGGACCAAGCAAATTCATCATAAATAAATGTTGTTGGATGCTCCCTGAGAATGAATAAGTATATTGCTAGTATTATTTCTGATCAACAAAAAGTTCTAAAGAAATATTAATTTTTCATCTAATATATTGTTGTGTAACTGAACGTGCGTATGAAAAAGTAAGCAGTCATCCCAAATGAGGGTCAAGTGGTTATATGATTTACTAACGTGTGTTTATGCAAAATCCATAAGAGTCATCATGGAGTTCTGTGTTATTCCAAACTATGCTGGAAACTTATCCTTCACTATGATTATCGTAGTCTGTTTGCATGCCTTTAATATCATGGCTTCAAATCCCAATTCTCCCTTGCATATCTATGTCCTCTGGTAGTATGTCTGTTTTTACACATGTGTTGAGAAGTAAAGCAGGTTAGGGATTCAGTTTTGAAAATGTCTATTCTATTTGCTTTCTTTTATATATTTTGGCAAATCTGCAGTTGGTAGCACCTTGCATGAACTTTAGAACTTAGTAGAACCAGTTAAGACAAATAACAAGAAGACCGATGACTCAGAAACCAATGTTTTGAAAA